>SSNS01000054.1:0-100574 GCA_006937985.1 Aphyosemion australe
AACTTGTTCTGGGTTTGTTAAAAGTTGAATGAAGTCTCTAAGTTGAAGTATGTTGAAGTAGTTAAAGTTCAAAGAGCTGAATGGATTTTGTGAAAAATCTGAAGATTTGAAGGATTCCCCATTCATTTCAATGGGCTGAAAAATCGCAGAAAAAGCTGAATATCTCGGAAACGGTTGAAGATATCAATACCAAAAGTCATTCCCGGAATGACCTGAACGAGCTGAACGGTTTGATACCAAACTTGTTGAAATAGCTGAAAAATTGTTGAAGAAGAAGCGGTCCAAAAAAGTGTACGGAAGCAGAATAATAAGAAGAAGAAGAAGAAGAAGAAGAAGAATAATAAAGAGAAACAGGAAAACAATAGTTTGAATGCATACTGCATTCAAACTAATAATAAAGAGAAACAGGAAAACAATAGTTTGAATGCATACTGCATTCAAACTAATAAAATACACGTGTAAGCCAATGGAGACTTCTCTGCAGCTCTCCGGCAAGTGAAAACGTGCAAAAAGCTGCACTTACTCAAATAGCTGTCTCCTTAACCGAGTCAATTCTGATTATTTCGGCAATAGCCCAATCTTTCTCCTTCACTGGCTCTTCGAGAAGGAGGAGGAGGAGGAGGAGGAGGAGGAGGAGGAGGAGGAGGAGAACGGTCTGACTGAACCAACTATCTCTCTGTCACTGTTGGCCAAACATGCAATAATGTCACTGGACAGCAAACACACTCTTATTAAACCCATTTGCTGAAAAAAATCCAACTAATCCTCATGACCTGATGTAAAAGTGACCTAACCTAAATAAAATTACACAATTTAACCTGCTCTCGGTGTATTTTTTCTAAATTCGTACATTTTGTAAACGCAAATGGATGCACCTTCTGATTATAATGCCTTCTAGGAATGCCAATGCCCTCCGTCTCCCCCCTCTCTCCAGGCTCGCCCTCCACACAGAGGGAGGCAGAGATGGAGGGGGGATGAATGGATGGAGAGGAAAACGAAGCGTTGTCTCATTCAGTAGCTGTATGAGTCATCCTGCTGTATCATTCACTATGTTTGTAACACCCACATAAGAACTGCGGAGCACAGAATACACACGCTCACCAACACCCTCCGCGCTGCTAGAAGCTGCATGCAGGAGAGTGTGACATTCACTAACACACGTTACTGAATCCTTCACTAGAAATCCTGGAGCTGCATGCAACAAATGAGCACACACCTGTTCCTAATCAAACATTAAAGACGCCCCCATTTCTTTTTTGTGCGTACTTCATGATTCTGATAACAAAAATGTATATGTGAAGGTTTTTTATGCTCTGCCTTGTTGATTCTAGAAAATAAATCACATTGGATAATTGGTTCTGCACCAAATAATTAAGCCTAAGTGAAAATGAAAATGGGGAATCCTCTTGTGAAATCCTTTGTCATGCATAATGCATGTGGAACAAACAAGAGTGGGGGGGAAATAGAGGGACCTGCTTTCCCAGCCTCCTCCACTTGATTTGCTCACATGTGAGGAGACATAATGCAGCAACGCTGGGTGGAGAAGTGAGGTGCCACCTTAAAGAAGACTGAAGGAGAGAGATGAGAGTAAATTCTTTTCCCAAAAAGAAAAGTCATCCTTTGAATCGACTTTAAGTTTGTTTCTTGTTCTTTTGGAATCACCTGCCTCTCACCCTTCACCGCTTTCTGCAGCGCAGCATTTTTCTTTCGCACTGTTAATCTGTCATTTCTGGCTCCCCACCCCTCTCTCCTCCACGTAATGATCTCACTTCTGACACAGCACAGAGAGGGAAAATAATGGATATATTTGTTTGCTGAGACATAACCACTCTGAGAGCTCGTTAAACACCAGATAAGAGCTTCTCCACGCAGCAACCGCAGGCAGATAAATATATCTAATCATTTCACCTTCTTCTCCTGCGACCAGGAATCTGATGGAGAGATGCGGCATGACACGAGGTGAGCCTGCTTTCACTCCCCCCTTCCTCTCCTCCCCAGCAGTGACACCCCCAACATACCTCCCCTTCCTTTCCCCATCACTCCTCCAGCCCCTCCTCTTTCCACACACATCCTCCTGCTCCATTCAGCTCAGAGCTCCCTCTCTCGTTTCTCTCTCTGCCTCCCACCTCCCTCCGCCTGCCTGTCTCCAGTCAGAATTGGATGAGTCTTTTTTCTAAGTGCACGCTGCTCTGAGGGGGGATTGCACTGTGCATGTAGTGATCCTATCTGCTGAAAATGAGGCGAAAAGCTCATAAACGGTAAGGCAAGAAGGCTAAAGGAGTGCATGTCTGGGTTCGTTGGTGGCTCTGAGATGAGTGAGTGCAGTTGCTGTGTCACACATAATCATTGTTTTGAGTGCTGTCCGTTAACTGTGCTGCCTGGCTTGTCCATGTGTTGCATAAAGTGCTTCGGCGAAGAGTTGGGTCGCCTGCTGAGCATTCAACAGTACAGTGTGACTGGAGCACGTTTGAGTGAAATCAAGCTTAACTCACTGCAGCAAAAGAACTGAGGCTGCTGAGGACCATTACTGCCATTTGAAGTAAAGCCGCACTTATTTATTTATTGAATTTGCTCACACGGATCAGCTGTTATTTGGATTTTATTAGCATGAGAATAATGAGGTGGCAAATGTTTTCGTAGCCCTCAATTAACTCCCATATTCACGGGAAAGATGATACCACAGAGAGCCAATTATGGCTCAACAAGCACATCATGAGAGCGGGGGAAAAAGAAAAAGTTGTTTTCATTAATCCAAACTCCTCACCTTGTGTAGATTACAGGAAACAGAGGCAGCAGCTGAGGAGGAAGTCCTAATTAGAGGTTTTGTTTGATGAACTGAGAGAAAAGTGCTTTGTGTTGATTTCATGAAGTATTTCTTCAGAATCAGCGTGAGTGCATGGTCCTCGCATCTAGAGGTTAATTGATTTAAGATCATATGAGCAAATGCTTCATTTGTTGATCATTTGTTGCTTCCTGTTTAGCAAGTGAGGCGACCTGAATGCCAGAAAGATGCAAGTTTGTTGGAAAACCTTTAGATTGTTGGAGGAAGTTGAAACTTTCTGCACAGTGAAAATATGCCTCAAAAGTTCATAATATGGTGCTGAAACTCTGTTATTCACATTTGGACCTTTTGTCCAAAAGAGTACGTTTGAGTAGTCTATCTGAATTCTTGTTTTTAAGGGATGCACCAATGTCTTTCAAATTCCAGGTTTCTTCATTGACTTGATTTCATTTCTGTTTTCTTCTCAGACATGAAGCTTCTCTGCTCTTTACAGTCCAGTCAAATTCTTCCAACCTCCTCATCTTATGTGAATATTATGACCAAAACATGACAGAATGAGCGTAGGATTCGTCTCCAATCCCATTTCTGTGTGATTTATGACTTTTTAATTAAAGTGGATAATTGAAACTTTGCTGTACATTGAATGTTTTCCATCTTGTACTAATTTTCTGCCTCAAAGCTTCCGTGCATAGATTACAGCGACAGCTGTTCCTCTCACGTTTAGAATTTTTTAATGCATTCTTTATCGGGCTACTTGCAGCTAACTCGTTACAGTTGGACTGAAGAAACGCTGACACACTTCAATAAAACCGTCACTGTCGAAGTGAAATTGAAGCGTGAAGCTCAGAGAAGCGTGTTATGTTCTTACAAAGGGACCCTGTGATCATCAAGTCAACAAAATAACTGCTGAGGTGAAAAGGTTAGAGCTCCAGAAGTTTTTTTTTACTTTTTTCCACAAATTTTGTTCATGTTGTCTCAACTCGATTTTTGAAAGCATTCTGCACGTTTTGGTGTGGGCAGAACGGAAATAATGTTTCAAATAAATAGTTAAAGGCCAAGTTCACTAGTTTTTATCAACACACTTGCAGTGGTCTCTAGTATAGTAGTCTTATTTCCTGATATTTGGACATCTCGCCTCTGATTGGCTAACAGCAACGCGACTCTACCACTGACTCCGTTTGCTTTGCAATGTTAATGTTTCATCTCCACAAATACCACAAGACTGAAGGAGTTCTGCCATGTGGTGGAGTTGCTAATGCTAACGATTAGCTTCTACTAGCCGAGACGTGCTCTACTCTCTCCTGAATGCTAAACCAACAGCAGCTTTCCTCGTTGCAAGCCAAGATGGGTGACTTCATGAACGCTAATTTTCAAGATGACATAGATCTGACTGGTTTTCTAATGTAAGCATTTCCCCATCTATTTTATATCAGCAGCTAATGCAGGATATATGGGTAGTAGACTAGCTTGGCAAGCCATCCTATATATCTAGTCTGGCCACGACTCATTGAGAGAGCTCTGTCAGGGGGCGGAATCTACGGTTGTCTTCCAAACTGTCTCCAAATGCTATTGGACAACGAACAACGTGACAAACTCACCGCTACGAATGTCAGTCAACGGGGCAGTCCGCCATACACTGTTGAAGATCTGCTCTTGACTCACAGAAAAGTCCAAGTCTAAAAAAATCCAAAGCCGTTTCAAATGAGCCGTTGCCGTCTTGTTCCGCTTCGTCCCATCATCCCGCCCACCAAACCTGTAGAGCATTGTGATTGGCATAACACAATACTGCTCAAGCCAATGGTAAACCTGCTGAGGTTCCAATGGAGCATGGCTAGACCAACATGCAGAGCTAGTAGAAGACTATTTTCACATTCAGCCTGCATGGTAAACTCATTATGACCAATCATGTTCCAAAAATAACAAGAAAAAACGGTTACTCTGTGAACTTGTTATATTTTTGTTTTATTAGAACACTACCAATGTTCTTCCTCACCTTCATCTGTCGTCTCTATCCAGGATGCATTTTTACCAAACTGTCAGTGTCCTTGGAAACTTTCTCATCTCACTTTCCCTCCCTTAGACCTTGAGGAATATGCCCACAGAGGCTTTGTTTTTTCTCCCATCATCTCTCACTAAGCTGAGCACGTAGCCCCCAAAAATCAGATGCCATATGAAGTCTTCCTTCAGGTTCGCCTGGAGCAGTTTACCACCTCCTCACGCTTGCATTCTTCTGCATAATTATTTCCAAGACTGTAGGCTCAGGGATTTAGGCAGACTCTGTTTGAAGAGGGTGGACCGCTGTTACATCTGAGAGCCGATGATGAAAAACCTCCTCTTTCTGTAAGCGTGTACATGTGTCTATATTCTCTGATTTAAACCCGGACGAATCACATCTAAGTCCCGAGGTTGCTTTGTTTTTCACTACCCACCTCGCCACCCCTGTCGCTCCCTGGACTATTGGTGATACGCCTGTCTGCCACCAGCATTTATCCCGCTCTGTCAAAGCCAACAGGGCAGGGGCAGCAGAGTAACATCAGCCTCGGGGGGCTCACATATACAGTAGACCACAAGTCTCTCACAAACCCAAGTGTACGCCCTTCATGTCAGAAAAGATGGATGTGCTGTATTTCGGTGAACTCCACGGGATTAAACTCTTAAACGCAGAGGTTTTAACCCCAGATCACCTTATCCACTCACACTGTTTAGCTTCTGAAAACTGTGGTTGTCGTTGCTGCGTTAGTGATTCTTTTTATAATTATTATTTTTAGGTTGCTTGGTTAAAAATTTATTTTCTAATGTGTTTAAAAATGTAAAAATCCAGTTTCAAAGAGCAAAAGGTGTTCTGTCAAACATCTAGCTCTGTTGCCAACTTCGGTTTGAACAACCTGCGCACGTATACTTCATTGCACCCTGGTGAGCTGTACATGCTGTTCTGTGTTCAGCCAACATGCACATAATCTATTGTTGGTTTCTTTAGTGAAATGTTTAGTGAATATCAATGTCCTGGTCTGGGTTGGGGCTGCACGGTGATGCAGTTGGTTAGCATTGTTGCCTCCCAGGAAGAAGATCCTGAGTTAGTGAGTCCTCTTGGTTAGGACCTTGAAGTTTGAGCGTTCTCTGTACAAAGTTCCTCCAGTTTGCTACCACACTCTAAAAACACGCACGCCAGGTTAACTGGTGAATGGTTCTTTGTATCTATAGCTACAGAGAAAATACATGGGCTCTGTCTTCTTAGTCATTTAAGTACTTTGCTAAGGCGTCAGCATATCGCAACATCACTGATCAGCACCAACAGGTGTCCATGGACGTTAATAACAAAGGAGTCACATGTCAGTAAGCATTAGCTGTGGTCTTTAGTACAAATTAATGCCTTGTGAGTTGTTTTTTTGTGGTTAAAAAACGTTGTTGCGCTCCTGTTTCAGGAAGTAGAAGTTAGTCGGAAGAGGGGGGGACCGGGAAACAGCAGGATTTTGAGTCTTGATCATTACGGTGGCACCATACAGCAGCCTCGCCTCCGTCAGCACGCCCCAGGGCAGCTGTAGCTACGATGTAGCTCATCTCCACCAGGGTGTGATTGTGTTGTAAAGCGCCTTGGGGGGTTCTAGGACTCTGGAAGGCGCTATATCAAATACAGGCCATTTTACCATAATATTCATGATACAAACATCTCGTCTCTGTTTTGCTAACAGCAACGCAACTCTTCCGCTGCCTCTGTTCTTTCTTCTTTTGTGGGTGAAAAAATGCAGCGTTGATGTTTTATCTCCACAAATAACACAAGTTTGTGGAGTTGCTAATGCTAACGGTTAGCTTTTACTAGCCGAGACGTGTTCTGCTCTCTCCTGGCCGCAAAATCAACACAGCCAAGATGGGTGAGTGCGTGAATGCTAATTTTACAGTGTGAGGTAGATTTGTGTGGCTTATTTTGACCTGAGCGTTTCCCTGTCTATTTGGGTTTTTTTGGCGGCTAATGCAGGCGATGGGGTTGAAGACTATTTTCAAGTTCAGGATGCATGTGCTACTTACTGTGACTGATCATATTTTAAAAAGAACAAGTATGCGTTTCTCAGTGAACGTCCAATTGGCGACGTCCGATATAATTTCCCGCTTAGTTACAACCAATCAGCTTGAGTTAGGTACAAATCCCACCCAGTAACTTTATCGGGCCATTTCCAAGTACATACCCAAAGGCAGGTACTTGTTTGTTCCCTAATATGGGCCTAAAAGTGGTCCTTTTGGGCCGACCTGGTGAAATGGAGACATGCAAACCCTGAATTTTGGTAAAATTACCCAGAAGTTCCACAGTCCTATTGTGGCCTGTGATGTATTGACCACCTGTCCACGAAGTACCCCATTTCTCCTCAAGACCCTGCATTTGGATGCTTTGGGTAAAAATGATAAAGAAACAATGCAGAATTAACAGGCATGTGGACTGATTGAGTATTTAGCATTATTGTGTCACAGGAAGAAGGTTCACAGTTTAAACCTGCCTGGCATTCCTCCTCTGCATGCACTCAGGACATTTACAGAGAAGAACAGGCATGCAGCACATCATTAAGAGCCATCATGGGATTAAAAATCCTCAGGAGCAGAATCATGGAGAGGAATGTTGGATCTGATGCACTAAATGCTGATGCTGTATCTATTTCAAGGGAAACCACAATTCAGGTTAGTTGTTTTAGCTGGAAGCCAAACAAATAAAATGTGGTTTACCAATCTCCTGAGTCTTATTCAGATTTCTCAAGCATTTACGGTCCCCTCAATCCTTTGTGCTGCTTTAATATGCTGATATTTACCTCTTTAATACTACGATATTCTATTCCTCCAGCTTTGGCTCATGTGTTAGCATCGGAGAAATAGCAGATTATTATTTTAAGCCTAAGCTGATGAGAATCTTCCTGTCTGTGATAAAAGCAGCTGTAAAAAGCATCCATGTAGCTTGAAAATGCTCAAGACAGTTGCTTCTTCTTCTTCTTCTGCAGGCTGAGAGCGCAGGCATGTCACAATCGTGTTGTCGTGGCAACCTCAGCACAGTGTAAACTCTTTGAACTTGTCTTTCAAACAAAAAAATTCACAGCGTCCTAATTCAGGTTTTAAATGCAACACAAACTCACAAACATGAGCAGCATGAATTCAGCCCACTAGGTCTGTCGTTTCTGTTTGTTGTTTGTTTGAAAGGTTATGAAAGGGTGAAGGTGTCGCCTTTTGCCTGCAGCATCGTGTAGCTGTACGGCCAGGATGTTGTCTACTGCAGCAGAATAAAAAAGAGACAGGAAAGGTTTTTTTATCAAGTTTGGCAGCGCAGGAACTGGCTTTTCTGGATATGACTCACCAAACGTACAGCAAACATTTACAATGTTAAATAAAGGCTTTTATTATGTAAAAGTATAATCCAAGACAAACCGTCTGTAAATAGCATGCCAAGTCATCTTTTCTCTATTGCACAGGAAAAAACAGGAAAAGGAAGTTGACTTAGTTAGTTGGGACTACATTAACTTTAGTTAAACCACATTTTAGTCAGTTCTTTTGCTTTTCATCCACTAAATCAGACTAAATGATTAAAATCACCTCCATCCAGTTCTTTCTAAGGTATTTATAACAAACTCGCATATTCCGTATTTTCTGCTGGATGTTTCCCCCTGTTGGGAGCTTGTTAGCCAGTTTTTCAAAGTGAAGGATGGAATACAAACATGCAGAAATGATCAAAAGCTGCAGAATTATTGTACAGTAACCTAAATCCTCTCTGCTTGGGTTCTCCTGCTTGTGCCTGCAGAGGATTTTGGACTCAAACCTCCTGCATTTTAAAAAAAATCAACTTGCAGGCAAAAAAAGAAAGGTTCCTAAAATGTCAAATGACATATTTTCTATAAAGCTGGATGAAGTGCATGAAACCCTGGCCTTCTTGTTACAAATGTAGCTTTGCGGAGGATGTTCCTGACCACTAAATGTTTAAAATCTCTTAAAAACTTGTGTTAATGCTGAAATCCAACTCTGCTACTTAGCCAAGCTTTCAGATGCAGCACTTGAATGCAGTGGTGCATGGCAGATGCAGAAAGATGGAGCGCTACAAAGGTTTTAAATGGGATTTGTGCTGCTGGAACCTCACAGATAGAAAGAAGCAAATCTGTTTACGTCTCATTTAAAGATGCAGGTTATTTTCTTTTCTACTTCAAGAAAACCTATAAAAATATAATGTTGCTTTTTAATCTGCACCGACACACATTTTGGGAAGTAAATGAACACACAAGTCATAGTTTTTAATCAGTAAATGAACTCCTGCTGTTAGCAGTGCAGCACAGTTGTCCTGAACTGCACAGAACACAGGTTCATGCAAAGAACCCACGGCGTATGGTCAGGACCCCACAGCAGGAGTCTCCCTGCTGGGTGGGTCTGCAGCTGTGTGGCTCCCCCAGTGTGATCTGACCTGCTCTGAAGCAGCGTGAAACTGTCCAAATCCAACCTCACATTATAACTCAAATAAAACAGATTTGAGGTTATTTTGATGATTATTAAGCTGATTAGCTCCAAGGCCAATAAGTTCCTGTTGTTTTCTACTTTGCATTGAAATATTTTTGATGAACCGAGAGGGGAATTGCACACCAGTTGCACTCCTTGTCTTCAGGCAGAAAATTGTGTTGACTAATCACCATCATTACTCTTGTGATTTCATTCGGAGAGCTTTTCTCTGGCTGCTGGTGATGCGGCGTGCACGGGGGACCAGATGGTTTCCAGAGTCTTGCATCAGAGGAAATACACAGTTTGTGTCTCTCATAAGAAGCTCAGGAGGATGAGCGCTCGTTTTCATGTTTAGGTGTCTTTGGGCAAAACACTGAAACTCACTTTGCTCATGAAACATACATTAATGTGTGGGTGTGTGCATTAAAACGAACACATGAAGTTTATGAGAGGCTGTAAATGCTCTGCAGATGTGTGTGTGGAAAGCTTTTTGTGTAAAAAGTACTTCAAGTTTCCAAAAATGACATAAAAACAAAACTAGATAAACTAGAATAAATAAATTCTTTTAAATTTATCACTGCTTTAAAAAGTTTTTTGTCTCAAGGTTTGCTTTAATTGATTTGCATGTATTCAGTTACTTTTTCTGCCACTGTGTGAAATTGGAAATGAAAAAAATTTGCACAAATTGAAAAAAAAGAAAAAAAGAAAAGCACTTATTAAGGTAGACTGCAAAATGCATCCTAATTGCAAATCTTTTTCTTTAAACTCCTTCTGAAATTTGTTAAAACAAAAAGTCTTTTGTTGCCTTAGTGACAGAGATTTTGAAAATTGATATTTTGGTATTAATATGCAATCTGCAGAGAACCGACAGCAGCATACAGGAATAATAAAAATGTATTCAACAACAAAACTCAGAAAACAAGTCATTAAAAAAATTTAATAAAAATAAACAAAGGACCTAAATAAATACAAAACATCACTGAATCCCCTTAATCCTTACAAATAATCATTAAATGTCACAAATCTTTTTTGTTAAAAAATCTCTGATGTAAGTTCTCACACTCTGCCTTGTTTTTCCTTTGGGGACAATGAAGTGTTTTAAATTGATGAGTACTATTTTGTTTAAAGAAATCATGGTAAATGTGATAAAATAGGGGCTGCTATGTAAAAGTTATATGAAATAAGTTAAAACAGATTGTAAATATTAACTTATGGTTGTAAATATAATTGAAAAGGCATTTTATTGCATTAATTATAAATTTTAAATATGTAAATATAATTTATTGTATTCAAATATTTAAATATTAGCCGACTGGACGATTTGTGTGCATTTTCTTTAAAGCCACAATGTGTAATATTTTTACCTGTTTACTACCAAATTCTGTGTATCCAGTGCACAAACTTGTCCCTTTTCATTAATATTTCTCACCAACATCAATTCTAAATATTCCTCTCAGCTTCAAATTTTACATTTTTAATACATAAATTGTGGTCGACGCTCCATGGTCATCCTCCATCTTGAAATACGGTAGCTATTTAGGGACATGTGAGCTCCACGTTATGCGTTTGCACTATGACTGTAACCTGAAAGAAACAGCAGAGGGCAGCAGTGCACCGTGGAAGCATGGCGTCTGACAATGCAACTAAGAAGAGACGAGACTAGCTGCTACACCGTTGCTGTACTTTGTTAGTTTGAATAACAAACAATGAAATCAAAAGACACATCAAATATGTCAGGTCTTATTGATTTCCAACACTCAGCAGCTGCATATGATGAGAACCCCGCCCGCAACAGCTAGACACCAGCCTCCAAGTGTTTTTTATGACTCACCTCAGCTGATCTTTTCTTCATAATAAAGCTCCCAATCCGGTCCCAACGTATCAGTTCCAAAGTCCTTCTTCAAGAAAGCTCCTTCTATTAAAGTCTCCTCTCTTACCGCAGCCTGCCGTGTCTCTCCCAACGGTGGTCCGTTAGCCGGTAGCCATGTTAGCATTAGTTACCGGTACTTTATTTCCACAGCGTGTCCCCGGCTCCAGCCAAACCTCATCGGCTATCCGATCGCTAAACAGCCAGTGGTTGATGTTAGCTCCATCTCGATCCTCACTGCGGCGCACACCGATCAGCTGATGGCTAACCGGCAGACTCTTGTTTACTCCGCTGCTCTGATCCACATGACACCGGACGCCACAGCTGATGCCACCCCTCCTCCGTGTGTGAATCGGTGACAGGCAGCTATGCTAGCTTCCTTCAGGACTGGTAGGTTGATACAACAGCTAACAGCAGTGTTTCCCCTAGAAATGTTCACAGCCGTGATGTTTGTTGACTAAGGGGGGTGTAGGATAGCGCCGCCTCGTCGCGCGGGGGGAGGGGGTGCGCGCGCATCGTCTTGTCGGGGGATGGGGAGGGGGGGCTACGTGTGGCATTATGCATTAAGACTGAACACTCATTAAAAAATGCTTTTTACCTGCTTGAGTAGTTATATGCTTTGTGTGGGTTAGGCTACAGAGACTGGAAATAAATCAATCTCATGCTTTTTTATAAAAAAACGAACCAGATAGCTGGAGTGAACGCTGGAGTTGTTGCCTTTTTGAGTGGGCCACCGTAGCTGCAATACTTACTCGAAACTGCATGGCGCTAAAGAGTCGCAGTTTTTACCATGATTTCTATGAATATTACTGATAGGGCCTTTAAATAAATATTTAATCAAAAATAACTAGAACATTGCTTTATAGTCCATAGACCATATTTATTATAACAGATTTTTGATCTATTTTTACCTTGTAGAAGAGATTTTATTTTTACACTATAAAATCTGATTGGTTAAACTTACTTGAAAAAACTTTCAACATACGAGTAGGTAATAGGTGTTGTAGCCACTAATGGTAAAAGTAAAATGCACTTACATGCAAGTTAATAAGACAAAAAAGTACAAAGTAAATTTGGTTACTATTTACTACTGCATAAGTATTTACAACTCACAAATACAAGTTCAGTAACCACATTTCCCCCTACTACTGGTTTGTCTTAGTTATAGTAACTTGTATTTAAATGCATTTTACTTTTTGCAACAAGTGCACTCAAACTTTTGAGTATTTTGCATTTTCACCATGCAAGTAACTACCTCACAATTAGTACTACATCATTTTGATAAACTAATAAAGCTAACTAATAAAATGTAGGTCAGGATAGTTATTGCGTTTTACAGTGCAAAGTAATTTTTTCAGCAGGAAACTAAACCTTGAACCCCGTGTGACAATAACTTACATATTTTCAAGCTCAGTTATGTTAAAATTAGCTAATATCACCATGCAAACGTCACTCAGAACAAATAGTAACATGTACATTTCTTATATTCAATTTCATTTTAAGTTATTAAAACATTTTAAGTTATGAAAATGTATTTAGTACCTCATATTAGTACTGGTAATTTATCTAAAACAAGTCATGAAAACTATTCATTTTTACAGTGTAGTTGGTGTTATTTTGATTTAATTACACTAATTTAATCCAGTTAGTTAATGTCATAATGTTTTAAACAGGTTTATCTCGTTACTGAGCTGTAAATTAAAGTCTTAATTGATTTAATCAAACTTTAACCACCTGATATGAGACTTCATCTTATGAAAAATAAATTTAATGATTTCCAAATCAACATTAACTCCAGCTTTAACCTCTAAGGCAGCAGTAACACGACACCTCAGTGTTTACAGCAGATTCTGGTCTCTCTGCTTCGCTCGGCTAACAGCAAAGTTCAAAAGCGACGTTGCTGAGTCCATTAAAGTTTAATGCCCTTATTTTGCCCCTGTGAATAGCAGATGTGCCAGGCTCTTTCTCTTTCACGTCCTGTGGCTCATTACTTGTAAATCAACCTGCAGCAGGTCTCCCCGCATTGTAAATGCAAGATGGAAGCTGGCTGCTGGTGACCTTTATGAGGTTTTGCATTAACACTTTATTTTCTGTAACAGAACTCCTAGTGAAGCCATTCTTATGGAAAAGAAACTTAAAGGCAGAGTTTTCAATTAGGTGAAAATACTTCAGATAAACAAGTTCCATCATCACAATAACCTTGTCTTTCAGTGGGGCAAAAAAGTAACTTGAAGCCACAGATTTTATGATTTAAAAAAAATAAATTATTAATGCTGTTCAGTCGCCCTGTCCTCTTTGCAGAAAAGCATCCCCAAAGCATAATGTTTCCACCCCCATGCTTCAGAGTGGGTATGGTGTTCTTGGGATGCAACTCAGCATTCTTCCCCCTCCAAACACGGCGAGTGGCGTTTATACCAAAGAGTTCAACTTTAGTCTCATCTGACCTTATGACATTCTCCCAATCCTCCTCTGGATCATCCAGATGGACTCTGATGGGCCTGGACATGTGCTGGCTTTAGCAGAGGGACCTTTTGAGCGCTGCAGGATTTTAATGTTATTAGTAATAGTAACTTTTGTTACTGTCATCCCAGCTCTCTTCAGGTCATTAACTAGTTCCCCCTGTGTAGTTCTGGGTTGTTTCCTCTGTTCTCAAGATCATTTGTACCCCACGAGGTAAGATCTTGCATGGAGCCCCAGGTCGAGGGAGAATGTCAGTGACCTTGTATTTATTTTGTTTTCTAATAATTCCTCCAATAGTTGATCTCTTCTGACCAAGATGCTTGTCTATTGTAGATTGGCTCATCCCAGTCTTGTGCAGGTGTACAATCTTGTCCCTGGTGTCTTTAGACAGCTCTCTGGTCTTGGTGGAGGTTGGAGTCTGACTGTTTGAAGGTGTGGACAGGTGTCTCTTAAACAGATAACAAGTTCCAACAGCTGCCATTATTACGGGTAACGAGTGGAGGATAGAAGAGCTTCATGAAGGAGTAACAATCTTTTCTTGTTTGTAGGTGCTGAATTCTTATTTTCTGCACCAATATACAAATGAAATCTTTAAAAATCATACAATGTAATGGCCTGGATTTTTTTACGTTCTGTCTCTCACAGTTTCAGTGTTCCTATGATGAAAATTGCAGACCTCTCTCATCTTCTTAAGTGGGACAACTTGCACAATCAGTGGCTGCCAAATACTTTTTGCCCCACCTTAATGCTCAAGAGATGCTGAAGAGAGGGATGTTTTTGACTGATGCTCACATTCCTCCACTTCACCTGTCACCAGCTTCTCTGAGGATTAAAACTCGTTCTTGAACATGGATGGTAATTGCCAAACAGCACTTGAGGCGTCTCGATCTGCTGTTTATCCCTCAGCGGGATGTACTATAATACAGCAAAGCACGAGTGTGGCTCCGCACATTGGTGGCGTCACTTTTCCCTAAAAATCCAGAAACTATTTCTGTCTTCCTCCTTATTCCTGCTCTCTTCCTCTGTGACTTGGAGATAAGGCAACAGCTGTAGCACCCATATTAACGCCACTTCCACAAACAGTCATTGTTTCCTAAGCTAATGCTGAGGAGCAATTAAAAACAAATAAAGCTATGTTGGCATTAGATATGATGGCGGGCGGCGGACTTTTTATTCCAGGTTTGCAGCTGAACTGCTGCTACTTTGTTGGCACTGATAGAAGTTATCCTCCTGGCAACCTTGCCTCTATTTATGCATTTATGCCTGCTGGGCTCTTTGAGAAATCCAATATGAATTTTTAACATTCAAATAGACGTGCTTGTGACCCCTTAGACTTTACATAAAGAGGAGACAAGTTTTTGGCAGCCCGAAGTCATTAGAAAAACACCAGCTGATGATTTTGTGACTAAATTAAGTGTTTTCATTAACACTGGCTGTGTCTCCTCTACTGAACGCTGAGGTCAAAGGGCATTTTAAGTGTGTCCATGTGTCAAGGTTGATGAAAACCAAAAACAACTACATCATAGACACTGAAACGAAAGCTTGAGCAACAAGAAGCCAAAGTGCCCTCTTGTGGCTGGCTGCAGTATGTTTGTGTGGCTGCAAGGTGGTGCAGTTGGTAGCACTGTTGCCTGTTGAATCCTGGCTGCAGCCTTTCTGCGTGGAGCTAGCATGTTCTCACCATGCATGTGTGGGTTTTCTATAGATAATCTGGGTTCCTAGCCATCCTTTATATATAAATATATAGTCTGGCCACAGTCCATAGGTTGTCCTTCAAACTGTCTCAACACACAAATGTACAACGTTAGGACCAACCAGAGCAACAAACGTGACTTAATTCATCACTACGGAACTCAGTAAACTGGGGAGTCCCCCATACATCGTTGCAGAAGAAGCAAATACATCCTTTGTTTAATGAATGACTTAAATATCTCCATCTGCTCATGTCTCAAAGAAAAACCCACGTCTAAATCATCTAAAGTTAATGCCAAAGTTGTTTCAAATGAGCACCGTTCCAGAACCAACACCATCTTTGTAGTTTCTCTTCGTCGCAGCTCTGGCACTAAGCCAGCCCAATGTCTCTCTACAAACAGAGTGCTGTGACTGGACAGAGCTAAAACTGTTCGGGCCAACAGTAGACCTGCAAAGCTAAAATGGAGCGTGGCTAGACCGACCTGCAGAGCAAAATCATTTGGCTACTGTTTGTCAGGCCTTCTAGGCTAGGTGTTCACCTGTAAACATGATATTCAAAGGCAACTTGTTTCAAAGTTCAGGTGAAAATGCTTCAGTCTAGTTTTTTGAACTAGAAGCAGCTGGTCAGCTGATCCAAGGCTGAAGCAGGTCTGGGAGGAACAAGAGTGCATTTATAAGCCAAAAGCAAAATTTTAAAATCAATCCTGCGGCACTCAGGGAGACAATAGAGATGACAGAACAGGTGAGATGTACTCATGCTTGTGTGTTCCAGTTAAAAGACAAGCAACAGCGTATTACTGACTCAGTTGGATGCGTGAGAGAGAGGCCTGACCCCAGAATAAAGCGCATTGCAACAGTCGAGACGAGCTGTGATGAAAGCGTGTTATTCTCTCTCCAGGTCTTGCCTCTAACGGACTGGCTAAAGTTTTGACATCAGTTTTAGAAAATAGGTGCAGATATTTCATTTGTTTATTTTTAAACCTGTGGACATCGTATCAACACACTGGAGTTGTGGTCCACATCTGCAAAACTCTGATTCTAGCTCTTGTGTGGTCAGTAAATTGTAAAATTGATGCACATATTTTTTAGTTTGTTTCCTGGAGAAAATTTTCAACATGACCTATGTTGATAAAAACATCTAAGATGGCTGCTTCGTGTATAACAGTTTCAGTAACGAGTGTTTTAGCTGGTTTTTGTCATACTGTATAGAACTGAGTCAAACAGATTACACATGAGATATAATTCACACATATGGAATGAGTGATGCAGCATTTATTTCCACTCAGACTAGAAGAAAGAAATCAGTTGTAGGTGTGTAAAATGAGCCTTTACTGTTGAATAAAATCCTATAAATGACATTTATTGATTTTCTACATAATAAAAATTATTTTTAAAATGGTCTGTAGTGTGCATAAAGAGGGAAATGGCAAACCAAACAGACAAATCAGCAAAGATATGTAAATAAAGAGACTGTAATATGCTATAAGTGCTATTATGCAACATAGCATGCCTGATTAATTCTAACATATCTCCATTTAGCTGCTAAGCTTCTAATTGTTCTCAATATTGTTTCCTTTAAAATATTTTTACATAAGAATGCATTCATGATTTTAGGCTAAACGGATTTGTCACAGCATTTTATTTCTTGATTTTTCCCGTTTTTATTCTCAGAAATAACAAGTCTCATAAAGAAGATGAGCAACACCGGAGATGCTTCGTTTTGGCATCTCACGCTTTTATTGCAGGTGACGAGATATTAAATCCGAGAGATGCAAGTTAAAGCCGCAGCATCACAGGGGAGATGGAAAACTGCACACATTACTCATAAAACTGATTTATTGAGATAACCTCAGCGGTCAGCTGGTCAATAATCCTGGATCCATCTGGTTTTACAGTTTGCGGACGCCGCATTTGTTACTACCAGCAATAGAAATCTTTAAGGATATTCAAAGATCGATTCGTAGAAATATAGAAAATAAAAACTCTTGGTGCAGCGATCTTTTGGTTAAGAGTGCAAAGTTCAGCTTGAGGTGCAATCGTTCACTCGATTGGATTCTGTGTAAGTTTGTTTGCAGAGTTTTTCTAATTGATCCCATCGGCTTCGCTCTCTCTCTCTCCTACACACACACTCAACATGCTTCTTTTCTGAACACACACACACTCTCTGGAGTCTAAATAATGAAATGTGCTGCTAAATCTGTGGAACTTCAAAGCCGTTTTCTCTCTCTCTCTGCTTTTTTTTTTTCGTCAGGGTCATCACAGCCAGCCAGCAACTATCTGGCTCCCCAGGCAAGACTTAAAGCTTTGACTTTTGCTTTGTGATTAGAGTTTGAAAGTTTGGTTCAACATTCAGTCGACCAGCAGCAGACGTAACAACTGTACACACATGTGAGCCGAGGCAGAGAGAGAGAACTATGAAAAAGATATATATTGGCAAAACAGCCCTGAAAACCCAGAGAAATGGATGCAAACATCCAAAAAGGAGGTAAGACAAGTCAGCCTGGAGTGTTTTCAACTCACCTTCATTCCTTCACCTGTTTCATTCATCTTAAAGGGATACTATGCAGTTTTGGCTTGTTTTTAGCACCCCCTAGTGTCTGTTAGTTAAACAAAAGTGAAACTTATCTCCTCGTCTTTTTAACACCTTAATCTAACTGCTGTAAATCCTCAGCCTTCATTAGTGTCTACAGGAGCGGTTCATCACTAAATCAAACAAATCAGCTGTGTTCATGATCTAAAACATGCAGGAAACATGCTGGAAGCAGACTGCAGCACCAGGCATGTCAGCTTCACTTTATTAAGTCCAAAAGTGAGCGGACCGCCACTCTGAAGTTGCAAGTGTTGTATTCTGGCCACAGAGGGCAGTGGGGGTCTGAGTGACATTTCATTAACCCTGTAAAGGGTCATTTTAGCACATTCTGGCTCAAGAACATGATTTAAAAATATGAAAAAGTTGCATAGTATGGCTTTAACTCATTCTTATCAGGTCATAACCAAAGCATCATGTTGCATTCATTCATTTTCATCTCCACATTTGTTCAAGCACAACCATTCTGTCTACAACTGTGTGTTTATGGGTAAGAAATGTAATATTCATTATTTTAAACGTTAATGTATCTCCTTTACATTTAAGCAGCTAGGTTTGGTGGAACCAGTTGACATAACCTGGTTAAGTAAAGTCAACATTTCACTTCTTACAGTGTAGAATATATTATAATAAATTAAAACAATGGCATTAATTAAACTAGTGTAGCGTATGGAGATAAGAGCTGAGATTTATTTTGCGTTAGCATGTAATTAAAGAGGGATTTGGGGGCCAGTGGAAGTAGGTTTTTGTGTATTTGACTGATGCAGATCAGCAAAGAACAAATTGTGTCGTTGTTGATCTAAAATAGCTCCGGTCGTCTGAATTTCACAGCAGATCATGTAAATGCTGTTTTAAAAACATTTACATTGCATTTGCATTGCATGGTTGTTCTGGCAGCTCGTGATTTTGCAGCAGCTTGTGCAGCTCTCAGACAATAGAAAGCTAGTGTTGTTGACATAAGGAGGCAGACATGCAGGCCTGGGCGTGTTGAGCCATCTATTGACCTGTCTGATTCCTTAAGGCTTCTTCCTGCTACTGAAATAATGCAGCATCATCTGCACATAGCCTCTGAAGCAGCTCTGGTGGTAATAAAAATGTCTACATGTCTTGCAGTGATTCCACAAGCAAATGCTGTTAGTTATACTGTAACAGGGCTGTGCAGAGACACTGAACCAGTCTTAAAGCTAAGAATCCATCAGTCCAGGAAAAAAAGCTTAATCTCCCTGAGCACTCACCTCCACTCCAAATCTCCAGCCTGCCATTACCACATTGATTCCCTCTGTCATCTCGCTAAAGTGTTTTATCCCCCATGTGCAAACCTACACTGTGCTTCATAGTGATACAGAAATGATGGACCTCTACAGGTCATTCACTATATCTCTACCTCCTTTTCTTTTGCCATTTCACCTTATTTTACAGAATACAAACACAAAAAGCTGAGCTCTTTTTACGATCAGACTTTCTTTTATAAAACACTAATAGTCCATGTCTGGGGCCAAAACCGGGCCGTGTTCTGTTAGAAATTCGATGGGGGTGTTGTGTAATGAAATTCACTGTTACACCAGTGGGAGATCCTTGCCAAGCTCTGCTCCCTCTCTGTGATTTGGAAATTATTAGTATTCTTCTTTCATCCATCTCCTCCTCCACAGCTTTCTCCGGCCCAGGCCTCGTGTTTCTCCCCCAAACTAAATTGTTCTCCAGCTTCACTTCATCCCCTGCCCTTTCGTCTCATTCTCACAAAACATAACACTTTTCTTTCTGCGTTTCCTCTTTGCCTGGCCACGGTTTCTCCCTGCTTGACTTTATGAACTTGACAGAAATTAAAGTTCACGACCGCTGCGACAGCCACTTACCTCTCTACGCCATCTGTTCAGCTCTTTCCATGACCACAAGGACGACCTTCGTAAACGCCTGTCTTACACCAGCCACAAACTAGAGATGGTGGAAACAGAGTTCGACTCCACCCGGCAGTACCTGGAGACGGAGCTGCGACGGGCCCAGGAGGAGCTGGAGAAATTCACCGAGAAGCTGCGCAGGTGTGTGCCCCCCCCCCCCCCGTGCATGGCTGTGGGACGCCTGGTCAAGATGACTGAGGCATTGCATTGCAAATTAGAGATTTGTGCTGCATAAACAATAAGATTCCTCTCATTTGTCCTGGTTACAAGGGTCTTAAATCTATCTAAGTACATGCAAATTATTCACACGGCTGCTAAAGTCAAGAAATATGGTTCAAGTAAGGCCATCAAATCTGCATATCTAGCTAAAACCAGTCAAACAGCTCTAATTTATTGACTTCTACGGGGTGTGCACACATTAAGTGTCGTTGTTTGGTGTGACAGAAGAAAGAATGATGCAGGAATATTTGCCATTTATTAGGATTTAGGAGGGACTTTGAAGAAAGTGACAAAATCAATGATATCGATTTGGCTGTTAAAGCTGATTTTTAAAGAAAGTCATCAGGAAGCTGGACCCTAGAGCATCGTTAAAAATATATATAAGCAGTTTTTTGATTTATGTGTGGACAAGGTGGGTTTTATGTAAACAAAATTGTTAATTTTAAGCTCTCTCTACTACAAAAATAGATATTTTTAATAGTTTAGGTGTAAGATGAGGGATAAGATGTGAAATCTAAGCGAGAAAATTAGGCTATAAATATGTAGAAGCTAAAATTAGTCTCCAAACAGCAATCATTCTTGAAGCCATACATGCAAATTTATGAACTATGTCACCTAAACAAATGTCTCTCCCTCTCATGATGGCTGTTTTAGATATTTATTCTCCATCCCAGAGTCTTTACTCAAGACTTTCTATCACGTATGATCCTTCTTAATCTTCTCTTTCAAACATTTTTATGGTTTGTTAAATTGTTTATGGACTCCACCTCCCACACTCTAAATGTCTGAGTGGTTAATGGAGCCATAAATGCTACCTTATAGACACTCTTAGGCCTTGGAGCTCGTGTTAAAAGACAGGCTGGAATTTAAAAGGTGAAACAATAAAATACAAAAGACAAGTCGACAAAAAGACATAGGGAACAATTCAGCCAGAGCGAGTGATCCATGGAGGAGTTCCAGAAGAGAAAGAACACAAACATGTGAATGTTGATCTTCACATACTATTTATGACTCATGAAATCCAACAATCTCCCTCCTATTATTAAAAAGTACAGTATTTTATGTATTCAGCTAATTTATTTCAATTAAATGAATGTTTTTTCCATGTTTTTATAGGATCCAGAGTGGCTACGCAGCAATTCAGAGGATCAACCAGGATTTAGAAGACAAGATGTGCAGGACGGTAGGACAACATATCAGTTTTACATAAATGATACACGTGACCAAAATCATGTTGTTTTTTAAGGTATGTTGACTGATGATGAATCACTCACATCTCATCGGATTTTATGCATTTAATATTGGTTGTTTTCTAAATAAAATAAAAAAATAATACGAATTGCCTACATTATATCAAAGTTCAGGGTTAGACTACTTTTACAGATTTCCCAAAAGTGATTCTTAATTCCTAAAAAGGGGAAAACTCTGAAATTTGTGCTTTAAGCGATTTGATTAACTTTTAGTAAAAATGACTTTAAACCTGCACAAGTGGCCATATTTGATCACGTTAACCATTTATTCCAGCCTAAACTAGAAACTTAAAGAAAAGTATTTAATTTTGGACTTTGCAAAACAAGAGTCATTAGAGGTTTAGTTTCCTAAAACCCTTTTTTCATTTTTTTTACCCTTCTCAATAATTGATGCTTTTGATTTACCATTTTTTTCTGCATACAACAGATCACACAGGTGGACCATCACAAGGTCATTTTCCATTGAAAAATACTGCTCACATACATTAATCCACTGATATCAAACTATAATATCAAGACCGTTTTAATTTGAATGCAGGATATTTTCATACATTTTATTGTCTTTTTTTGGGCATCATTAAAGTGTACGCTGCTCTAGTTTTAAATTTAAAACTCTTCACCCTGACTTCCTGGAGGCCGTAGCTACATGTTCAGCTTTCATTACTGTATGAAAAGATTTTCAGCTTCTCCAGCACATTTCCTAACCGGAGTGCCGGTTTGTACTGATATGATGAAGAAGTGCAGATTCCTGGAGGCTGCAGGAACCACACAGACCTCAACAGGACTCTGATAAAAGATGCATGAGGGAGGCTTGTAAGCTGCACACTTTCACAAATCTACACACACAGTAAGTTGCACAGCTTTGACCTAAAGTTTGACCTAGAATCATTTAGTGAAGAACAAGTCCTGCAGTTACTAGGAAACCTCTACTTACAGTTTGCTTTGAATGAAAATTGTCTTGCAGCACAAATTCTGCAAGGAAATGTTGTCTTGGCAGCAACTCTGTACTGAGGGCTGCATTTAGGACCTGTATCATGCTATTTTACACCTTCCAGAGCAGCGATAGGCACAATATATGATGAAACATTAAAATAAAACACTTGGATTTGATGAAACCCCGCCTCCCCGTGTGGATTCCACAATAGTGCACAGCTACAGACCCACAGATTCACGCCATCATGTCCCACTCAGTGATTGAGTGCAAATCCCCTATTTAGACTTAGTGAAGATGATTTGCTGAAGTTCAAACTGAAAATTGAGAAAAAAAAAAAGATTTAAATGACTTTGAACATGAAATGGTTGTTGGTACCAGACGGGCTGGTCAGTGTTTCAGAAACTGCTGATCTGATGGGATTTTCACGCCAAACAATCTCTAGAGTTTTCTAATAGGGCTTTCACATCAGGATCTGCCCAGTCTATCCATGGTAGGTTACTTGTGTTCACATCTGGGCAATCTGTACCTTTTTCGTACACAGTTGACCGTTTTTGTCAGACCTGCTCTCTGGCAGTCAGCTTGGTGCGGGGCCAACCCTTACTGAACACCTACTAGAGGGAGTCTCTGATTGGCGGCTAGAATAATCCAGCAGCGGCTGTGAGAGGAGCCCACGGCAGCTCCGCTGCTCAGTGAGAGAGTAGCAAGCAGTGCTTCATGTGAAGGCCACTTCACACTGAAAGCATCAGCGGCGCGGAACGGCAGCAGAACGGTTTACTCGCAACAATTGCGGCACTCCAGTGCACACCAGGAGAGTCAGCAGCGAAGCGAATTCACCGCCGCACTCCTCGCTCAACTCGCGAAATCACAAGATCCCTCGAGACTTCAAAGGTCATGGTTTGTTTATGCCGTCCGTCATTAAACCAAAAAGAAGGAAATGACGTTTGATATTGCTGTTTGATGTCATATATAGCATTTTACACTGAAACCGAGTGTGATTTTCTGTCTAGCCCTATGTTAACTGCGGAAATTGACGCATCCCAGAAGCGCCACGCGGCAAAAATAGAACCCAATCCTATATTTGGCGGCGCGGTGCGGCGTGCCGCTTCTGGGACGCGTCGCGGCTGGTTTGTGACACCCCCATAGACTATAATGGATTCTATTTGAAGCGGCGATGTTCCACTGCCGTTCCGTGCCGCTGATGCTTAAGAGTCTCCAAAAGCAGCACTGCTCACGGCCACTTTTGTTTACTAATTTAAGGAGGACACTGCAGACTTGTCTGCGCATGTTTTGCCCTGCCCACATCCTCAGAGACATCCGTGTTCCTGAGAAGGCTGTGTGAACAAAACCTGGTCACACGTGGGGACGGGCTGGCCCACCCAGATGTGAAAGTGGCTAAAGAGTGGCCTGAAAAAGAGACAAGCACCAGTTGTGTGGATGACAATGTCTTATTGGTACCAGTGGTCAGAGGAGAATGGGCAAACTGGTTCTAAATGATACAAAAACAACAGCAGGTCAAAAAAGCACTGGTTCCACCCAAGGTCTGCAGAACAGCACCTCTGAGCCACAATATGATGAACCTTGAGGCAGATGGACTCCAGGAACCGAAGACCACACCAGGTGTCAACAATTCACACTGTCTCACCAGAACTCAAACTGGACACGCAATCTGATGAGTCTGGATTTCAGCTGCTACATTCAGATGTTTGGGTCAGAATTTGGTGTCACCAGCATGAAAGCATGGATCCAGCCTTGTACCAATGCTTCAGGTTGCTGGTGGTGTAAATGGAGTGGAAGGAGATGTTCTTGGCTTACTTTGGACCTCTTGGTTTAACCACCACAGTATTGTTGCTGACCATGTTCATCCCTTTATGACCACAATGGACCCATGTCACAAAGCTCAAATCATTAGAAATCATATACAATAAATACAAAATTAAAATGACATACAATCATTCTTTAGTGTAACCTACACCCTCACACCTGAAGCAATGTCTCTATTAAATCACTGGAATCATGTTAGAGTCTATTTAAAAAAAACTGAGTTTAAAACTGCAGAGGGAGAAAAAGAGGAATAATGAAAACAAATACATGCGCTCCACACTTGCAGATGCAGAGATTGAATTAAATGGCATAATAATAAATCAAGGTCTAGTACAACTAGATAATTTATGAGCAATGATAGCATTCTGTGTTCTCTGTCTCGTGGAAGAAAATTGGAAGCCCACGGTAATCAATTCCAACTCACCTGTTCTGCAGCAGAACCACTCTCATCTCTCTCAGAGCAATTACGCGATCAAAGATGGGCCACACAATCAATGTCCAAAGTAATTGGTCTTAGCTGCCATGCAACCCTGTTAGAAAACTATTACAGCTAAATGCCGTTACCTCGGCGGCAACTGTCCAATTACATCAGGTGGAGGCGTTTTCTGAACGTTTTTCCCTTTAGGCTGAACAGTTTTTGATCTGAGCAGAAGATCAGCTTCAGCTACAGCGAGGCCTGTTCTTAAAACTTAGAGCATCTAATAATGAAAAGTTTGATTTATGGCTATGCTGAGAAGGATTTTGAGAAGTTGTTGAAGCCAGTACAGTAACCCAGTGCCAGGTTTGTTGAGAGATGTAAATAAGTTCCTCTGTAAGAAAAAAACTCCTGCAGGAATATTTTAATCTCACTTTAATGTCAATTTGTTAGCTTTTTCTGTGCATTTTAATAGCCACTGAGCGGTTTGGAGTTTCTAGATGTTCATCCATGTTGTCATGTTGGATTTTATCAGACCTTGAAAGAAAACTAGTCATCAATTTTATAGTTTAGTATTTTTACACAGTGCAATTCTTTCCAAGGATTAAACAAAAATCAAAAATGTTTCAAAGAGTGATCAGGTTAATTTTAGAGTCTCTCTTTGTTATGGAAATTAACTCAATCACATAAAATAGGAAAAAAGTGCAGAACGTGCCCAGGAATACCAGTAGGGAGATGTGAGTACACATGCAATCAGCATGAAGACTTTTGGAGGATGCAAAATTATCTTCAAGAACAACATCAGAGACAGACTGATATTCCGCTAAAGGTCCAGGGATTGGACTGGAGAGGGCTGGAGTAAAGTCACTTTCTCAGATGAATTTCCTTTCTAAATATTAGGGGCAGCAAGAAAAAAGAAAAGGTGAGTGCTAAATCATCCTGAGAGGTTGAGCTCAAACATGGGAGTGGATTCACAGTTATCCTCAGAACATCCATGAACAAAGAACGGTACCGAAACATCCTCCAAGAGGAACTCCTCTCAACCATCCAAACAGTAAAAGGCCTTTAATTGATTCAGAGGACCAGGAGAGAGGCTGTGTGACATAAGTGGTGTTCAATGACCAGAAGCAGCACTGTTTTAGGGTACGCTATAGGAGACTAAAAAGCGCTGTTAATTATGGCATTCTGATTGTTGGCACTGGGAGCATTGAAGTTCATATTTTAAGCATAAACCAAGCGGTAACCTAAATAAAGTCAAACTCAAAACAGCAAAGGCTACTATAAAACACCTAAATGAAACACTGTAAAGACCCACGGCTCTGCTGATTGAGCTCAGCTGCTGCTCCAGCTCAGCGTGCCTCTGTCCTTGGTGCTGAGATGCCAACTAGAAAGGAGAGCGCCACAGGCAGGAGCTGTCCAGGGTGCTGGACGGCTGACTGGAATACAGGGCAGAGAGGCAGTGGTCGCAACATTCCCCAGTTTAGGTACTCTATTGGAAAGTGGTCCATTTAGGCCAAAAGGTAAAATGGAAACACACACATGCTGCAAATAGTGCGATAGTGGAAACGGGCTCAGATAACAAAAACCCCAGACCTTCACCAAATCCAAATCATGCATTCAGGCAAGAGGGCAAATTAAAAACATACCAACCTCAATGAACTTGACAAATGAATTATGCAAGAATGAGCTGGCATCTGTCAGGAACTGACCCAGAGATTGTTTGACAGCATGCATGCGTGCTTGCAGGGGTCCTGAAAAGAAGAGCTGCAAATATAGATCTAATGAAGTTGTCAATGAAAGCCTTTTAAACATCTTCAAAAAAGATTTAAAAATACTGAAGCATCAAATTTTACATGTGTCATTTTTAAAACCTTTGACCTAATTCACCAAACGTGAATCTTTTTATTTTAAATATAACAAAACATGTTCTGGTGAACAAATGAGCTACTGTTACCAAACATATAGTTAAACACAGATCAGTATTTGTTTTATTATTCCTCTAATTTAATCTTTATTACTTTGTCACACATGATTAGGATAAAGGTTTCTCCTATTATAACCCGTTCTTCAGCGCGTCAGCATTTTTCAAATACGTGAGGATGATTTTGAAAACTCTTGACTTTTCAAAGGGGCCGTGTGTCGAGCAGAGCATCGGTGTAGCAAATCGGTCTTCACAGCAGGAGACAGCGAGGGTTTTTTCAGAGGCAGAGCCCTCATTGGAATTGCCATTTCTTTTGATGTCATGTCATGCAATGACATTTCAAGGGGGGGACATGGTCCTTTGTAGAAGACAGCTCAGGCAGGCAGGCAGTGACAAAGGCAGCTCAAATCAAATAAGACATATGAATTAAAACTTCTAAGATGCCTGAACTGGGAAGGTCAGCTGAAAAAAATGAAGAGCCAAGCTACGACGATAGAGATTATTACCTAGAGAAGTGACAAGATGCCTGCTGTAAAGACAAGAGGATGTACTCAGCGTGGGTCAACATAACACCGTCTGTAGGGATGAAATAAATCATTTCTGTCTTCATCTTGCTGAATTATAACACTGGCAGTGCCATCGTTGGTAGAGCTCGGTGGTTTAAGTTCAAATTAATCTCCGAGCCTTCTCTGAGGCAGTGCTGGTGCAAGCAGAAATTTGCATACAATTGTTATTCAGGTGGGTCTGTGATGCCCAAAATATATCATACAGACTTTAGGATTAATGAAACTTCAAAGATTCCAGCTAAACTCAGACGTTAGAAACAATAATTATGGTTGGAAATAAATGATAGCAACACATTTAATTGCCCATGCTTTGTTATATAACATTGTCTATGCAAATGTATAATTTAGTCTCAGTTTTTACTCAAATCCATCCTGTTGACAGATCCCATGCTTCAATGTAAAAACTAGAAAAAACGGTCCATAGTTTAATAAAAGCCTTTCGCAGGATCAAACAACTAACAGCCGCCCTGACTGGCAGAAAATCAGGGTCATCAAGCTTAAACAAAGCTTATAGATTTACTCGTAATGAGGACAAAGTTCGCTTTACACCCAGCAGTCCCGCTGTGAGTTATTTATAAGCATTCACTCCTTTTAATTTTGCTCTCGGCAGTTCAGTTTTGAGCTGAAGGTTAACTAATCTATGGAAGGTTTGAATAAAATTGAATTTAAAGAAAACATGCACAGAGAACTATGAAGGCCAACTCATGCTAAATGCAAACCCTAAATAAATACACGAGTGCTCAAAACTTATGCAAATAATACAAGAAATATGTACACATAAAAAACCAACAGATTGTAGTTTGCAATTGAGTATGCATTTATGAAAATAAGAACTTTTTCTGTTGTTAAAAGATGGGTGATGGAGACCACAGCTGATGTGGGAAACGCTGATGTGTATCTTGTAGCCTAACCCTAACCACCCAAACCTAAATCTAAAGACACACTTAAGGGCTGTTTCCACTATCGGAACTTCAGGGTAAATTTACTGGACCTTTGAGGCATGCGTGTGTCTCACTTCACTGAAAAGACCTTTTTACGGGACATTTCTGCAACTAATGGTTGGGGTGTGTACTCACAAAGGCCCGGTAGAGTCGCTGGGATGAACTTTTGGTTAAAGGTGATGCATACAAAGTTTCTGAATTACAGGAAAGAACCGCCCTCTCCACGTTGCGCAACACTCTACCAGCGCCTGTTTACAAGTAGCTGCCGGCCTTAAGTGCAGTAATCTGAAATGCATTTCTCCAAATAGCATGCCGAGCTTTAGCTTACCTGTCGCGCAGAAAACCAGCGACAGCGGCGCCTGTGTGTGTGTGTGTGTGTGGTGGGGGGGGATGAAGGCGCTCTGCACAGAGTACGCATGCACAGGAAGTGAAAACTAGCCCAGGATTGGCTTCACCAGAATGATTGACAGTTACATTGACCAATGGTTTAGATGATCCACCCAGAAGTAAAGAACGTCCGCAATACTTAATTAACTCATGCTGATTGGTTGTAACTCAGTAGGAAATGGCATCGACAGACGTCGCCAAAACAACCGCCATTTGTAAAATTGGAAGAGTTGCTGGTGAAGTGGAATAGAAGAAAAAGAAAATAATCTCCAGGTCAATTTTTCCTCTCACGGCTTTAGTGTCAAAACGCGCTAGGGCTGGGCAATAAATCAAATTTATGTCTAAGTTTTTGTACGTTTCGTTGCATCTAAACCTGAAACTCAGCCATCGAAGCGCTCTGACAGAATAGGAAATGTTTTCATTGTAGATGTGTGTTTGCTATTGTTAGAGTGTGTGAGGTGACGAGTGTAGCCATAGAAACCAAAATAAAAGAAGCGTTTTCTTGGTTGTGGTCACAGGTTCCCAAACGAGTAAGAAATGAGAAAAACAAACAACGCCTTCTTCAGCTCCAATATGTTTACCAGAGTGAAAAGTGTTAGATGACTAATCGGCCTGATGGGAAGTGAGAGACGTGTGTGAAGCAGCTGGTTGGATCTGTGTTAATGGGTTTCACTGTTATTCTGTTCTCTTCAGCGAGCAGCGGCCTGGTCTGTCTGCAGGCCACCAATTAGTGCCGCAACACCTTCAGCTTTTACCACAGCTCTTCAATGAAAAGTGTGATTTTACAGATGAATGTGGCGGAGGTGATGAGGATGGTTTTAGGACAGAATAGCAACAAATGGACAGTGACCCGATACATGAGGAAAATATGGCAAACTTAGTGGTGTCATAATGTAAATAAGTAAATTCTCTTTAAAAAAGTCAGAAACATGCCTCATTCCTCTGTTTTTTTCCCCTTTTCTCCCTAAAATAAGAGCATATTTAAAATGGAGGCGAGTGCTCTGCTCTCCTCTCTGAACCGCAGCACTCTTTAATTGCATCTCGTGGGATTTAGGCTTCATTTATTGCCCAGTGAAAAAGGCCCAATCTTCAACAGAATGAGTCAAACAATTGAAGTTGTCCTGGAAAACTGACATGCTTTTGGTTTCTGTTTCACAAAAGTTATCTGGTATCAACAAATCCTCCTTATCAAAAACAGAGATAAATACTTCATGCTCCAGTTTTGTTACAAAGCAGAACAACATTATTGTTGGTTTGACTCCAGATTCAATAATGAGAAGAAATGGCATTTGGTCAGCCACTTTAGGAAGTTTTTGTTTGCATATTCATTTTCCTAGATGCTGTTTTCTTTTATGTGTGGCTCCAACTGGTAAGAACTTCTTAACTAAGGCTTGTTTATCCAGCTCATTGTGACCAGAGGAGTTTAAATCAGCGTGCACAGCTGTGATTCCTCCTCCACCTCCATAATACACTACATTATCATGTTCATAACTTAAAGCCTATTAGGACCATCCTCTATGCCCTGCTAGACTAGAAGGATTGGTTTATTTAAAACTCTATTTGATTAATGAGGTGAAGTCAGTAGCTGATAAAACATCCTCATTGGCTTCACATTCACAGAATTAGCCAGTAAATATGTGTGACTGTTTTCATTTTTGCAGTGCATCAGTTTGAGTTTAAAGTATATTTATGTAGAATAACAGAAGAATAAAAAAACAAAGTTCAGACAACCTAACAAATTACAAAACTAACATTCTTTTTCTAGAAGCAAATGCCTCAGCTGAAAGTTGTATGTAAAACGTGGCGTGGGAAAGTTAATTGGACTCACAAATCAATGACACCAGCCTGCTAGTCGGCCTCTGTTCGTTTACAGTAAGTTCTATTTTTAACTCGGGAGGCTGCTACTTAGACTTGATTGCAAATAGCGCTACGGCTGCAGCAACCATGCATAGCAAGATTTTCATTTGCAACTAGTCACTTTAATTAAGCTACACTTGGAGACACAAAATTGCAAAAAACAATGCAAGATTTCAGTCAGAACTACGGCTATTTTGTAACTACAACGCAAGCTGAAACTGGGCAGAAATGGAAACATTTGTGTGAATGTAGTGCAGATTTTATTTGTTGCAATTTAGCCAGAAAGTGAGACCTTTTATGACTTAAAAAATATAATAGTTGTATGAAGTTATTTGCATAAAATCCATCTCACATAAAGTGATAGCAGCAGCTTTCATTTTGAAAGTTTCAGTACCTTCCAGAATGAGTCGTTGCAAGGCTCTGCCACTTTAAGAAAACAAGCTGGAGCTGGCCACGCCCACCCACCCCCTGTTCAGGCTGCTGAGAAGCTCCAAAATCCAGGAGGGGCTTGTAGTAGAGCCGCTGCTCCTCTAAGCTGGAGAGGTGAGAGAGTATGCTGCTTTCCCCGTTTGTGACATCACAAACAGGGACTTTTAGAAACGGCTTGTTTTAGGCACATAATTCCTAAAATGGATGAACTGGTTTTTTCATGTTTGGAGTGTTTAGGCAGTAGAGACCCACATGGCAGCACAAAAGGATGCAAAAGGCGAGTTCTGTATATTTCCTTTTTAAACAGAAAAATATTCACAATTTTGTTAGTCTTGCACACGGGATTTCAAATTCTGATTTTTGTCTCCAGTCCGTCACAACTCTTTTATAGGTCACCACTCTATACCCCTTTGCCAAAGTTATCTCACATTTCTTGCCGTTTCTGAATCACAAAAACTAAATTGGGATGGGTTCAAGATGGGTTCCAAATGCCTGCGATGACTACGCTATGTGTTTATTCTGAACAAAAAAGAATCTGTTTTGCAAGTTTTGCAGCTCACTTGAGAAAGTTGAGAAGTCTCACAAAGAGTTTGAGACATCTTAGATACTCTAGAAAGCCATTTTAAATGTGTCACCTACAGTTGTGGCCCAGTGAGAAACTAGCTTTAGAGACTAACATAAACGCTGAATGTTGGACTTATTTTATTGGCAGAAATCTCAAAGTGAAAAATGTGCAGAAATGAAAAGTTAGTGTATAGTAGGCATGCTAGGGATAAAGGTAGAGGACATTATCTCTGCATAAATGTGTTTCTAAATGTTCATAAAGGTAGGAAAGGATGTTTTTGCACTGTTAAATTTAGTAGCTAGTTCCACCACCATTGCACAAAAGCTCCAGCATTTAGTTAACCATAAAAGTTTTAAAGTTGCACGTATAAATATTTTCATTTCAAGTGATAAAGGGATCGGTGAAGCAGTGAGCCTGTGTGAAACATCATGGGACAAAAGAGCCACTGTGGGTTTTACGAGGTGTTTTATTCCTGTTTGGCTCGGTTTTCTGCTTTTACATCTTTACAGTCTTGATCCATTTGAATCGCTGTTTAACACAGCTGCATCAGTGAAACACACCTTTAGCACAAATGGAAGCATAAAGAGACAGTTAGCAGCTAGGTAATGAACATACTGCCGCAATTAGCGGCTAAACAGATATTTCCCTCAGGAGTTGTTTAAGACTGAATTAAAAGTGAAACTGGTGTAAATATTGGGTCTTTCAGCAGGTGGGCATTAGCACACATTAGAATGAATACTAATGTTGCCTTTGTGTAGGCTGGATGTGTAAGCAACCATAAACAGGTGCTTACTGCTTGATGTGTTACTAAACATATTTATGGGAAAGAATCTTATTTCCATCCAACAAAATATCAATTTACACCCAAACAGGAGGAACTATTAAAGTTTATGTATCTAAACAGCAGTAAGAAGCTTTGTCAACATTAAAAATGTGAATACAAAAACTCAAGCTAAAGAAAGAGCAGCAGGAAGCTGATTAATGAGGCCGTAACAAAATTGGATTTGGATATTAATGCTGGGCTATTGCTTAAACTGACATTAATTGCCACCTATTAGATTGGATCTGCATCCCTGTTTTTCAAAACAATCCGCCACCACTGAGAGATTAAAAGAGAGATGGGTTGGAGGCCAAGTGAGTGCATCATTTGTCAGCTGGAGCTTTGTGGCAGGTTTTAAAATTACTACCCCATGATTAAGTGTGTGTGTGTGTGTGTGTGTGTGTGTGTGTGTGTGTGTGTGTGTGTGTGTGTGTGTGTGTGTGTGTGTGTGTGTGTGTGTGTGTGTGTGTGTGTGTGTTGTAAGGGGCAAAGCAGTAAAAACATTTTCAGACCATTTCATATCAATTCCATGCCGTAATCCAACTAGACTTGACAATTCCTACAGTTAAAGGTCTCATTCCACTTTTTTTTCGTAAATAATCGTTTGTGGTCTTTAGTATGAATGAATGCCCTGTGAGTAGCTTTCTGTGGAAAAAACTTCTCCCAGTTCTGTTTCACGGGGTAGAAGTTTGTTAGAGTAGCTTGGGACTAGGGTTGTGCAAAGCAACCAGTATTTATATCTGTATTTGTTGATGGGGGGGAAAGTATTTGTATTCGAGTGAAACTGTAATGTCCTTGAGAGGGGGAGGGGGTGAACACACAGATTGCCCCATCATCTGCTGCGGTCTCATGAGGAAATGCAGCTTTTTGATATAAAGCTTCTCTTCTTCCCGAATACAAATAATTTTTTTGTATTTTTTTTTAGAAATAAGTATTCGTAAAAAAACACGTTATTTGTGCCTTTCCTAATACCGTATTCGGGATTGGCTCAACCCCTACTTGGGACACAAAACAGAATGATTCAGAGACTTACTCAATAATATTCATAATATGCAAACACCTCACCTCTGATTGCCCAACAGCAACGTGACTCTCCCGCTGCATCTGTTCGCTTCTCTTTCTAGCTCCTCAAATAACACAACTCTGAATGTGTTTTGCCATGTTCTGGAGTTGCTAATGCTAATGGTTAGCTTCTACTAGCCAAGACGTGCTCTTCTCTCTCCTGCCCGCACAGTCAACACAGCCTTCTGCGGTCCCAAGATAAGGTGGGCAAGACGTAGGAGAGACTAGCTTTTTCTAACCAGACCATTTTCCCATCTATTTCCTTTCTACGGCTAATGCAGGTGATAGGGCAGTATTACACAGTGAATGAGCGCTTTGAAGAGCTTCTATCTGATATTTATGATGGTGTATTATATTACAAACCATGGTTGTTTGTGGTCAACATCATAATCAACAAACTAGAGGGCTACATTCAAAAATTATTGTTTTTTTCTCCCAAGGTGTAACAGTCAAGTCCGTCCTGGCATCTGTAAAAGGGAAATAGGATTCTGGGTCTACCACGAAGCCTCCTCCAACTACAACATGCCTGAAAAAACCTGCAGAGGAAGCTGCATCCTTATCAGATGCTCTTAGCAGTTTGATCACTTATAGCCCATTTATAATCAAAGTTATGCAAACATATATAGATGGAGCCATCTGTCCACCCCCTTTGTTCATTTTGCAGTTATTCCAGTAAGCTGCACATGAGCTTGTAGATGAGTAGCAAAGCAAGAACAGACCCAATGGAAATCATAGGTTTAGTGCTGTGCAGTATTACTTGGGTGCCACCTGCAAAAGGAACACAGAAGAAATGGCCAAACTTTTGAAGAAAGGTTGTAGGGAATACTAAACACTTCCCATCTGGATATAGGGACAGAACTCTAAAGGAACAGCTAGGAGGAGATTGTTGGTTCTTAAAACTCCTAAAGACAAGCAGGTATGCTGAGTTCTGATCTGCCCTCTACTGGATGCACCACATAACAATCATGCCAATGTACAGAATGCATAGCCAATATAGTGGAAGTGATGTTTGAACTATTTGCATATGCAAAATGAGTATATGTAGGCCAAAACTGGTTCAGTGGATGTTATAATTCAGAAGCTGAAGGCACCAAAAGAACCACCCTTCCTACAAAAAGCAAACATGCAACCCAAACCTGATGAAAACCATTCCATGACTCTACCTTGAGATCCTCCATGAATGTCACAATCAGACAGGGAATAAGCCTAGCAGAGAGAAACCTGCACCAGAGACTCTGACTTTGGTTATACCAGGGGTGTCCAATCCTGGCCCTCAAGGGCCACCATTCAGCATGTTTTAGTTGCATGTTCAACTCACCTGAGTCAATGGTGAATTACCTGTTTAGCATGTCATCAACCTCTGCAGAAGCCTGTTAATCAGCCACTGATTAAAACCAGGTGTGTGAAAGACGAGAAACCTCTAAAAGATGCAGGATGGTGGCCTTTGAGGACCAGGATTGGACACCACTGGGCTATGTAGAGACCTTATAACCTGCAACAGCAACATATAATCCTGCAGGGAGACAGTCTTATCCAATTCTGCACACATGAGGATTGGTCAATCAACCTGCCTTAAACCCCCTCAGTAACTCTGTATGGGCCAAGTCCCCATGTCTGTGTCATTATAGTTGGGGCTTATCATCCATAATGTGTGGAAAATGTTGTGGCAGGGTTCTTGATTTATGTGCTCGGGCAAAAATCATATCCTGTGATACATACGACATGTCAGGCCATCAAAATAATTTGCTCCAGTAACATCTCTGGCAGAATTTAGGGCAAGTCGTTTCTGAGATAAATAGAGACAAGGACTGACAAGCTAACTAGCAGGCATCATCATCATTAAACCGCACAGTTAGAGGAGCTCAAATGTCACTCCAACAGAGTCATTCTCCATTTATTTGACAGTAATGGCTGAAAAAGTGTTTCGCTAGTCGTCCTCACTCCCTCTGCTTTATTTCCATCTCCTCTTTCTCCGCCTCCTATGTCTTTTTCTCATACTCCCAGAGTAATTGATATGATATGAGCTCTGGCAAGTGTAATCTTCTTTTAATTAAGACCTGCTGCCAGTGCCAGTTTCAGGCTCATACTGACTAAAGGCTTTTTCCATTTCATTTTCAGGACCTCAGTTATCATCTTATTGTTGCGCTTTTACTCCTCCAACTTTGACTTCCTTATCGTTCTCATTATCTTAACTGTATGCATTAACCCTATAATATCCAGCCCTCATCTATCATCGCTGCTGACTCACTCGTTTTTTTTCCTTTGTCTTCTATTTCTCTTTTGCTGTTCCGCCTCCGTCTATCTGCAGTCGCAGCACCACGAAGAGGAAAAGAGAGCCCTCAGCCGGGAAATCATAGTTCTCAACAACCACCTCATGGAGGCTAAGATCACCATTAACAAACTCAGAGAAGACAACGTGAGTGCATCGTGTTCTAAGAGATTGCAACATCATCTTTGTCAGCAGTGTGTGTGAACTCGGAGCAAGGTTTCGGCGACGAATGTGTACGGTGTCTGATGTAGCGAGATGTCGAACTCAGATTTTTTTTTTCGCCAGACCACAAATTAAATACTAGCCTAAGGCATTAAAGGGACGACAGATCAGGAGCCCCAAGGCACTTTCTTTTGCTTGGTCAGTAATTTTGCTTATTTGAAACAACTTAGATTTCGAGACAAAAATGACAACTCATCAAAAAAAAAGTTTCCCCCAATTCCTCTTGTCACTCTGGCAGCTTTCCCAATTGACCCAATCTCCCTTAAAGTCATACTGTATTTCTGCAACATGCTGGATATACTTGTGCTTCAAGGTGCCGCAGTAGATAGAGGAATTAACGCTAAGCCACTGGGTGTTTTATAGTGATTATACAGAAATCAATGGGTTTCCTAAGGGTGGGTGGGGGGGTTGGAGCATGATTCTGAGCTCAAGGCCACATGGCATTCTGGCACCTCACTTTCTTTGAAGTGATTCTGCTGGCTTTCTGTGAGAAAACTCCAAGTTAGATTATAAATTCTATCTCTTCTTCTGAGGCCCTTCACAGCACTTCTGAGGTGAGGAGCATTTCGCCAACCCAATCCCCCCCAGTCCATCTGGGCAAGCAGATTTCCAGGATAATATGGGAAGAGGGATGTAAATGCATGATGATGAAAGAAATCCATTCCATTTTTCTGGAATAGACCTGCTTACTTAACAGTTTTTCGTTACAATCACGTTTTTGACCACGTGGATGCAAAATGACCATAAAATGTCAGGAATATACTTTTTTATTACAATTTTACCATTGCACCTGAGTAAACCTCCATTTTCTGCTCATATTCAGACAAAAGCATTCAATAAAATGAAATAAAATACACAGAACGCTTACTTCTTTGTAAATTAATATAGTCTGTTTTATATGCAGAATACAGACTACACAGTAGTTTAATATTTAAACACAAAACCCGACACTGATTGTTGCTCAGCTGGAAGAATAAAGCTGAAGCTTTATTATGAAGTTAAAAAACACTCAATTAAGACATTATTAATGTGTAAAATGTAGACTTTAACTATGTGAAAGGAGAAAATAATAGTGTAGCGTTCTAGAGTACCTTTTGACAAACTAGTGAAATAGAATTATAAGTTAATTTTATTGCTCAGTAGTTTGTTATACTTGATAAGAATTGCACTCTCAGTTTATTAATGCACACTGTCCCTCTAAAACAAATAAGTTATGTATTCATTCAATGCTGAGAATGTACATTTAAACTCAAATTTCATCATTATGGTCAATTAGCTTAGTGAATCATTCAAAACTTTAAATAAATACATTAAAATTGTCACTATTAGATGAAAATCTGCCCTAGAGATGTAAAGGGCTGAGACTGTTTCTGGTTTTCCAGAGGGGATGTTAAAATAACTCTATGGCCATGTTGTCAGAAAAGATTTTTTGTGTTTGAAGATAATCTTTGTTCCTCTTTCAGGACCTGTACAGGAAAGACTGCAACCTGGCAGCTCAGCTACTGCAGTGCTCCAAATCTCACTTCAGAGCACACAAGTTATCTGAGGTGAGCTCAGCAGCACTCCTCCTAAAGCTGCAAAAATCTTAATTATACTCTGACTAAAAATGTTGCTTTTTCAAACTTTTTAACATCAACTTTAGCTGTTTTTTAAGACTTAGTAATGAAAATGAGCTGTATCTAATTAGTGCACAGTGTTAATGCTTCATTTTTGTGATGGAGAGAGAAGTGTTTCTGTGCCACTAGAAGCCTTGACAAGTGGATTTCACAATAAGATGGAGCCACGGTGCTCATGGCCTCTCCAGTCAGACTCGTGGAGGTCTGCTGTCTGAAGTGCCGTCTGTCTACATCCTGGTTTTGCATAATGAATGAATAAACGAAGGACTAGAGCATCTGATGCACAGGAAACTAAAAATATATCCACATTTAGAGCAGGGTTGGTAGCTAACCAAAGCTCTGACTTTAAAAAAATTAGATCATATATTAGATATATCCTAAAATGATGCCAGGTTTGGTTCATGATTATTTATGCTGTTTGCACTGTATGACATAAATGCACAGTGTAACATCAACTGGCAACAAAAACATCTAGAAGATAGTCACAGCAGTGATTATTTTATCTATATGAAACCATACTTGTTACGTCACATCAAGTAACATTGCAGAATCTCTGATTGTTAATTAAGATTTGGTTCAGATAGCAGCTAATGCTGAGCTAGCTCTCTTGCAACACAAACTGGATAATATCTTATCCAAAGCCCCACACACACACACACTCATCCACTTCCCATCTCTTTTCCCTCCGGGAGAGTCAACAGCTACTAAAAATAGCTCTCACTTAAAACATTCAGCTTAATTCATGCCAGAGTGAGCTTCTATTTCTTAACAAAGGCAAGTCAGACCTTTTTTTAATATTTTTATGCCCAGCTGGAGACCCGAGCGCTAGTTTAATTTGAATCTAAGCCGGTCCCCATGGAACCGATATCTGTGTGTTTGATGGTAAAAAGAAACCCTGAGAAGTAAGAAAAAGCAGGAGGACAGGGGGATGGGTTTGGGGGGGTGCAAAGGCTTTTGGTTGAGAAAGCACGGGGGCAAGAAAGAAAAGATAAAATTATGAAAAAGAGAAGACGAAAGAAGAAAGCTTGGTAGGGTAGGAACAGTTTCTACAGGCTGTAATTGGCAGTCATAGTTTTCTCAGGCACAAGCAAATCAATCTGTTATTTTGTCTGATGGTGAGGGTTGCAAAAATAAAGACGAGACAGAAGGGATGGAAAAGGACACAAAACATTGATGAAAAGAAATGTTTATATCAGAAATGTTCAGAGCAAGAGAGACGTGAGATTTGTGAGCAGCGAGACATACAACTGGATTGCTTCTCAGTTGTTTTCATGTCGAGTTTATAAATCAGACCAAGCACTGAGATGGATGACTTGATCTGTTCGTAGTACACGATTAAATTAGTGTGAAACCACACGTCAATTTGTACAGATACCCAAAGCAAATAATATGTCTATTGAGAATAAGGTGGCTGAGAAATTTTGAATAAAGAACTTCAACATAGGATGAAGACCTCACTATGGCAACAAAAGTCAGAGGATGGTCTTTGTAATGAAAACATGACAGATCAATAGCTTTTTACCATCGTGGTTGCAGTGTTTTGGGTCCTGAGTGAAGCAAGGTGGTGGTGTTTCCATGGCAGCATGCACTGACACAGTCTGGTCATTGAGAATTTGAAGCTGGACTAACTGTGCTGCCTCTTGCCTATGGTACGACTCCATCATGACATCAACATTGTGCTAGTGTAGCACAATACGGTTCTAGAGTTGTGCCAGACTGAACCTGGGGTATGCTGTGATCATGGGTGAATGAGGTAGGACTGTTGATGATCATTGTTGATGTAGAGCAAGAGAAGGGTAGAAAACGTCTGAGAAATGGGGGAACATTTTTCACAGAGGAAAAATCAATTTGAAGTACTGGCCAAATGGTTGTTTTCACACTAAGAGGTTTTACAAATTTGCCATTACCAGCCACAGTCTAAAAACCATCAAGGTTAAAAGAGAGAGCAGAGAAGTCTACGTCTAGTGCCTAAGCAACTGGCATCTTTAAAGGTACAATATGTAAGAATGAAGTAAGAAATTTTCCCTGAGATGCTTTTGCTGGAACTGGAAACCCGCAATGCTGGATGAAACAAGATAAACACCTCCAAGTGTCTTTTGTTGTCCGTGACTTCAAATGGTGTTTTTCTTTTTGGGAGTCTGGTAGTTTGTCCTAAAGTTGAAGTGGTAGCAGCCGGCTGTTTCTCCTTCTCTGATATTATTGAGCAGAGAAGCTCTCACACCAGTGGTGTTCTGTTGCTAAATATGTGTGTGCGTAATGAATGGAGGACCCAGAGAAGTGAACAAGTGCAACAGTTCAGCAAGACAGGAAACCGGAGAGTCCAATAGTTGCTTTCTGTCCAAAAGGTGTTATTGGCGGAGGTTTTTGGACAAATGCGAGAAAACCACTTCATTCATTTTTTTTATCTCCACAATATATTTATAGCTATACTATGTTAGAATGTTGTCAAGATGCATGAAAAAAAATTTAAGCTAATTTGTTTTCTAAATTTGCCATTGAAGCATTAACCAAACCCAGATTGTGAAGATGTTTGTCTTAAGTCTTTGCATATTTTCCTTTCTCAGCTGCCACTGGGTTTCCAGGAACGCATCAGTTCCTACATGGAGAAACATGATGATCGAGGTAGAGGAACCTCCATGGCAATGTGCCATCCCAAGTATCCTGATGAAGTACCTACATCCATAATTGGCAAGGTCCTGGAAAAGCCTGAACCTGGGAGCAGTTCCCCAAAGACATGCTCTCCTAGCCCTCACCCTCAGGATGGAGACTTTCTAACAGGAACAGGAAGCACTGATCACTTGAATCGCCGCAGTTCATATAAGACATCTGATCTGTACTGCAGTGATACAGCTCTGTATTGTCCTGAAAGATGGCAAGAAACAGAGCGCAGGCAGAGTGTTGACCTCCATGGCACGGGCTTGATTCAGTTGCATGCTCAGAACTCTATAGAGAGTAATCCAGATGAAGATAATTTTCAGTCTGGAAGTTTCTCCCATCATGAGCCCCCAGCTTCTTTCCACAACCTTGATGAGTTTGGAACTGGTAGTCTCCCTGCCTCCAGTTCTTATTCCAGTTTCAGTCTTGCTTCAGATGAGAAGGGAGCAGTTAGTGGTGGGTATGGGCGCACTGCCAGCAGTGCCTTATCCTCTTCCCACCAGGGTCTTTATATGGACTGGCGAGAAGGTGGCAATGGGGAGTATGAGCTGAAAAGCATGTCTTCTTACGAGAAAGGCAGCCCCAGCTTTTCCAAGTCCCACAGCATTCAACAAATGGTAACCTCCAGAAGCCCACAGAAGGAAAACTTGCCCTTGTATACAAGGACTGCTTCATGCCTCAGTGAACCATACCACTCCAGCACCTCTCATTTGGCTTCCTCTCACAGTATGGGGTCCACAACTGGGCTGGGTCAAGATCGAGGAGAAGCTTTAGACAACAGAAATAATGTACAGGTCTCTGAGGATGACTTGAGCATCCGCTGGAAACAGCTAAGTGTGGAAGACATCAACACCTTCTCATCTTATCGAGACATTGCAGGGCGGATTTCGCCATACAGTTTTTCGGAACGACACTTTGCCATGGGCCCCTCCAGTAAAGTCAAGGACTCTCTCTACAGCAGCTTCCAAGAGGGAGATGATGTCTTCCACAGCCATGTGCTTGACCAGTGTTTTGCTTTGGGCTCACCTTCACCCAGCCGCAGTCCTAAACCTAAGGAGCATCGAAAGCAGGACAAAACATCTGTGCTGTACCGAGCCAAGAATGACAGTCAAGACTCAGAAAGCAGCCTGTTCCTCTCAGGGAGCTCTAAAGACAAAGAAAGCAGCGGGGGAGCAGCAGCTACAAACAGTGCCAAGAAGGACTATATGAACCTCAGCGTGGACAGCTCGGGTGAGTCCTTACACCAAAGCTCACTTGAAGCTTCTAGTCTTCAGCACTACCCCAGCCCACGGCCGAGTGTTCGGCCTCGCCCGAGCTCCAGCTCTGCTGTCACTGTTGGCCCTGCACTGCCCAAGAAGACCTCTCCAAGATACCAAAAATTTGGCAGTACGGGTTTGACACGAAAGGACAGTTTGACCAAGGCACAGCTATACGGTACACTTTTAAACTGAGTTACTTTTCAATTCATGCATGATGATGATGGTCATGATTCCTAACTTACTGTACTGTACTGCACTGTATGTCTCTCTGCAGTAACTGCATACTTGTGATGGGGTGTTGTTTTCTGTATCTTAGCCAAGGCACGTTTCATGCAGTCTGTAACATTATTTTTTTCCTATTGTGCATCTTAATGCAGCGTAGCGACCGAATACCAGCTATTCAGTATGTTTTATCTGTTAATTAATTTTATTTTGATATTGGATAAAAGCCTGTTTAATGAGGTGACTTATTTACTCATGATGGAAGGAGATAATCCATTAGGTGTTGTGAACCGTGCAGACTGCAAGCTGTTAACAGAAGATTTATCCATTTCACATTTTCTCTTGAGCAAATTGCATGTTCTGTAGTGCACATGAAATGGATGGGAAAACACACTTAAAACTGTTTTTCATGGGGACAATATCTGTGAAGGAATATTTTCAAGCCGAATAAGCAATAGGAAAATATACCTGTATCTGTGTTTTCTAGCACGATAATTTGATTCCCTTCTTCAAGCTGGATTTGATAAAAAAAAGATCTTAAATTGCCTAAATGTACGGTGCCTGTATGGTGACATTGAAGAAAAAAAAAACTCATGGCCACAAGATACTTAACGCGTGGGAACGTGTTATTAATGCGTGGCCACGAGTTAATAATGCATGGGAACGAGATACTTGCATGGCCAGCTTTCCTGAAAGGATCTCCAACTGAAGCTGAGCTCTGGAATACATCCCTCGCGCATTTATAAGTTGTGGTCATGCATTAATATCTCATTCCCACGCATTAACTCGTTCCCACGCATAAAGTATCTTGTGGCCACGCATTAATAACTCATTGCCACGCATTACTAACTTGTGGCCATGCATTAATAACTCGTTACTAACTCGTGGTCACTCATTAATAACTCATGGGAACGCGTTAAGTAGAGTTTTTTTTTTCCTCAATGTCACCAGATGGGCACTGTATAAATGTGATCATCAAATTCCACATGTATGAATATATTCAGGTAAAAACTTAAATATACATTGGAAAAGTGTACAAATACAATAAGTGACCTATTATAAATCGTCATATGGAAATACATTTAAAAATAAACGCTATTCGATAATGAGCGGAAAGAGTTTTGATTTTATACAGCTGGATTTTTCTAATTTTGTATCAAAATGAGACTCTTGGGTGGTTGTACGGCACAGAAATTAAAGCAGAACACCTGTGAAGTTGCCTTAACCCTGTTTGGTAGACAGAATGGTCTCCTTTACAGAAGCAGTGTACATCTTGTATATCTCAGATATAATCCTAATCTGTAAACACAGTTTTTACTTAAGATGTTCTTCCTTTTAGCTACCACACACATGCATCTTAGGGACTAAAATCTGTTCTCATACAGAAGACATTATTAGATCTGCTATAGTCAAATATGCTGTCTGTCTGGTAGAAAATCAAAGGAATGCAATCAGATTTTTAAAAGTGTTATCTAAAAAAAGTCACACTTAAAGTGCTGGTTTTTTTTAGCAAACTGAAAGTTCTGCACTATAAGAAACGAAAAGGTGGGCTTAGACAGACCAAATTAGAATAGATCGAGTATGAAACAAGAGGTTAAAGACTCAAATGTACAGTCACTGTGTTGCATTAAAAACCAGCATCCTCTGTTAGGATTTTTTCCAGAGAAAACACTGTGAAAATAGATGAAGTCTGTGCATATATATATACATATAAAGTAGCAAAGGCATGCTATCCTGTTGGTGAGTGAAAAAATGAGACTCTGGCCTGAAGATGAAGAGCAGCAGAGGTTATCCTGCTGCCTAACAATCACGCAACCATCTGCTAATCTTGTATTCAAGATTGCCAAAAGACAACGTCCCGACATCTGTGCTCCCAATGTTTTCTTCCTGCCCGAGTGGCTCTGTAGATCCAAGGAATGTTGACAAGCATAAGCAGAAACTCCACTTTGTCCTCGAGTTGTGATGGATAAGATTTTTATTTTGAAATGCCATGCCACTACCTCTCCATTTCCGGTAGATCATAGATGATATTAAAACTTCACATCACAAACCACAAAAGCCTTTCTAATTGGTACAATGGAGAGGTAACAGGGTTTAAAAGGTTCAGGACTCAGTTTAATGACTGTACAGAGGATATTTTTTGTTGTGGACATAATGTACAAAGACAGATACGTCACAGTTATTCTACTACGACTATTTTTATCTAGTTTGAGTTGATGTGATATTTAATGAATGTTTTGACCCTGAATGATGAGGCGGAAGTGGTTCTGTTCTGTCCTACCTCCAGCCCTGTTCCAGGACCTACAGGCCAGCTGTCTCAATGTCAACATGTCCGTCTGTCTGATGCATGGTTATATATTTTTGCTGTATGTTTATTTACTTAATAAAGATGGATGTTGGAAAATACTTCTGGGAATTGTAGTTTTTCCATCCCTGAAATTAAACCGTTTGTATGTTACATCCAATAATGTCGTCCGTCATCCCGACAAAGCTGTTGGCACGCTCCAACATTTGTTTTTCTTTAATGAAAAGTTGTTTGTGATTTATTGGTTTCAATGAGTTGCTGGAAGCAGAAGGATGAGATTTTAAAGGTTTCCTGACCCCAGTGTTGCTCAGTCCAGGAAGACTTCTTAGAAGTGATTCAGTTTTCACTGTTTTACACTTTTACCACTTCAAAGTGCATTTACTGGTAAATTTTGCTAATCTGCTATTAATAAAACCAAACATTCAAAACAAAGCAAGTTAAAATAGATTGTTGTTCAGTGCAGCAAGCACCATTCTGTATTTTTAAGCTCCTAAAACAGATCCAGACATTCCTTTAGTGCTGTATTGCTGATTGACATTTTGGAAAAGCGTGACAGAGCTTTGACAGATGATGACCTACTTCTTTGTTTAGATCTCTTCAGTCCTCTCTGATGGTCTAGGCTGCTAGTGAGAAAAGGAATGTCACATCAGAGACACGGAGAACCCAAAAATTGATATGTAGAAAAAAATGTGAATTAAAAAATGTTTTTTATTAGAAAATGTCTTTTATTTCAACTTTTTGCAAAGTCTGTATTAGTTGGAGAAGCATTCATTTTCTGTTCTGCAGCCAGACTGCTCTCCCACCAGCTACCATGCTGATAAAACTATGCCAACAGTTCAGTTTAATTGATTCTGCTGTTTACGTTTCTTTATCAGTGCCAGATCTTGATTTCACCCGCCCAGTCGCAAGTGACCACCGTCGCAGGTAGGACGGGATGCTGAGAAACGCCCAGGCACGGCTGGCTGTGAGCCTGGAAGGAGTGCAGCATCCGAGCGTTGTGAAAGTCGTAGAAGTGAGCAAATCCTGTGGAGCTTCCTGAAGCCAGGATCGTTCCATCTGGAGAAAAGTCACTTTGTACAGCAAATCCCTCCACCTAGAACAAAAATTAATTTGCGTTAACCTTCCAACTAAAATCAATAAATCTCCTTCAGTGTCAGCATCCAACTGGTTTGTGGGTTTTTTTATTGCCCCTACATAAAACAAGCAGTAAAGCATGTAATAATTGAAAACGATAACAGACTATAAATGCTTTGTTTTACTAATTATGACTCAAATAAACGTTGTGACAATCTGGCAGAAAGCATGTGCATTGATAGTAATGCTTACAGCACAAAAAAGAGGCTTAATTAAACAACAAATACACTAATTGACCAAAATATTATGACCACTGGAAGGTATAGTTGCTCATCTTGTCCTACTGGAAGAAACTACATCATGACATTCACATGGAATTTACTTCCCAACAACCTACAGATTTTAGTAGCAGCATCCTTTCGATATAGTGATCCATCTGTATTGCTGTTCAATACAAACCAGGTTCATATATTCCCCTCCACCACACTGAGGCCATGGTTGTTACTGACCTTATGTCCTTCGAATCGCCGCCTCTTGTTCATTCTGTAGGGCTTCTGGGATGAGAATAGCACCACGTAGTTCCCATTGGTCTGGGCCACAAAGGACTCCTCCTGTGGATGGAGAGCCAGACTCGGACACGTGTAACGCTCCTGGAAGCCAAAAGAGTTGAGGGTCAAAATACCCCCCCAAAGATGTAACTATTATTTGGTGTTTTCTGGCTGTTTAAAATTTCATTTTATCAATGGGTCTTAAATAAAAGGTAGAAATAAAATTTAAAAAAACTTTCAAATCATAACCTGTCTGATCTGTACTTGATGTAGTTATCTCACGCCTTTCTTTAGTTCTTTTCGCAGTTTGTATAGTTGTTATTGTATATTACATTTTTATTTGAGTATTTTCATTATACCATAGTGTCTACTTTTCTTTAAGGCTTGCGACTCCGTTTCCATCATAGCTGTTGGACCCAGTCATAACAAAGTGGGGGCTTGTCCGGGATGTGAACCCTAGCCTTTTTGAAACTAAAGAGATAATCATACTTGTAGATAAATAAATATATAGTCAGGTTGATAAAAATAAGATACTTTATATTGTATTGATCAATGTCCTTATTGCTTTTACCTCAACTTTTCATAATTATTCATGCTTTCTTTTCCACGAGAAAATTTTCCATCAGAAGTGTGACACAAAAATGTGCCCAAAACATGAAAACTCAGGACTGGGTAAATTTCCAAAGAATGAGCTTATTCTTCTCATAAAAAAAAAATCTGACTTTTATGTGTTTTGGGGTTAATTTGTTATTTTCTATAAGATTATTTTTCAATGCTGAGTACATACATGGTAGATCTGGTTGGAAACCTTAGCAGTGGTCTGGAAGTCCCAGGCAATGAGGGTTCGGTCTGCCGAGTCTCTGCTAACGCAGTCTGTACTTGTTATGAAATCCTCTCCACCTCTCAGAAACAGGATATCCAAGGTCTGCTGGATCCCTGCTTTGTACATTTTTACCACCTAGATGCAGAAAAAAAAACACATCAGATGCATAAACATTAATAAGCACAGATTAAACAAATCATTAAAATGATCAAAATTTCCATTGAAACATAAATAACTCCCTATTAGTCAGACTGTACTTTAGACTGGAGACTCAGATAATTAAAAGCATGGAAGTGTTTGTTGCAGAAGAGAAATTAACAAGAAGGAAAACATCTGGTCCTTTTTCCTCAAGGTAGGAGGTCATAAGTTCAAACACACTGTGCTCATCCCTGTACGGATTTAACTATTAAGAATGAGATATTTTACACTTCTTTTGGTGTTTTATCAAATGAGCTAGTTTAAATATAATGTAGGAATCCATCTTCAGGTAAAACTGAAACTTTAGGAACAAAAGGATGGAAAAATAAAAAATAAAATGCTAACTAAACTACTAAACAATTTTAACTCCAGTATTTGTTTAGTGAAATAGCTGAAAACAGCTCAGGTAAACTAAACAGAGATTTAAGATAGATTGTTTAATTTGAGAAATTTTAATACAATTTTCAATAATGTAAATGACAATGACATATTTAAATAAAATGTTGTGATCTATATGATCTACATTTGGTTAGGTGGTTTGGTCGAATTGCAGTTGACCATACAGCAAGCAGAGAGTTGGTTTTACCCTTTGACCCCCACCTGTCACCTGAACCGCGCTTCTCCGTAGCGCTAGACTTGTGCTCCTGTCAGGGAGCTTTAACACAACACAAAAGCCTCCAAAGTCCATCAGACTCCCCTCTAATGGTTGAGTCTCCGGGTGGGTGAGCTGATATCGATGCAGACAATATGTTGGCGTAGTTTTGCCCCACAGCAAGACAGCTCAGGCCTAAAACTGACACCCAGCCTGAGCACTAGAGCTTTAACAGGCTGTTTTCCGAGGACTGCGCTTCGCTTCGTCTGCAGCTCATATTGACGCCTACCGGCAGAAGCATCTCCGCTGTGTTAAATCTAAAGCCCTGCTGGGAGACGACGCAGTTGGCTGAGGGGGAGAAATTACACGCGAGCCTTCAGACTCTGAGGAGGTGAACAGGATTATCATATAAAACAGGCCATTAGGCTTAATAGCAATATCAGGCTGCAGCTTCACAGGAACGATCTACAGCAGGAGACCTGGATTAAATTAAAGTTTGTTTTTGAACGTTTCATGAAATAACTTGTTGTGTTCTTTTGCATTCAACAGCATCATGCAATAAAGTCCACAACAAATCGTCAAATAGAAGCAGCTAATAAAGGCAGAAGCAGGAAGCGTGTGTTAGAGGCAGTAAAATTGCATGTCTCATATCCAAGGAGGGTAATAGGTTTGACCTTGCAGCAGCGAGAGTCCCAGGCTTTGACCACTGAACTGTAACCGCCACACAGGAACACGTCTGGGCTGTCAGGGTGCAGAACCACACACATCACCTTAAACTGGTTGTCCACTTTCACTGCCTTCTGTCCTGTAGACAAGAGCAGAGCCACCATCAACCTACTGCAATTCTCCATGGAAGTGATGCAAGGTTACAGCTTTTGGAGCAAATAATTTGTTGTTTTAAAGCCTTTTAAAGGTAGAAGCTATTATTTTAATTCAGCAGGAAGGGGTGGAAGGATCAATAAATCAAATCCAAATGTCATATAAATCAATTCAAAAACAAATTCCATTAAAATAAATCAAGTGCAATTGCTCAGTTTACTTATTCCACCTTAAAAATGTCAAGATTTATATTTTGCATCACAAAAATCATCGCTACAGATTATTTTATTATTCTCAGAAAATATGCAAAATTGATGCAATTAAAAAAATAATAATTTGTGTGGAGACAAGAGCGACAGATAAAGCTTTGTCATGCAGATTTGTAAAGAAACAGCTTTTTTATGCACAGACTTTATTATCTTTTTCTAATAGTTGTTTGTTAATTCAAAGACTTAGCTATCAGTTTTAGTTGAACTAATTTCCATTTTAATCATCCATACGTTTGAGTCACATGACTCTAAATGAATACAGTTCAGTCGATTGTAACCTAATCTAGATTTTCAGACAAATTCTTGTGTAAAATAACATCTTCCACAAAAGACTATTTAATAGCAAACATCTCTTTGTAAGGTAAATATTTTTAACATTTTAAACAAATTAAAAAGTGGCTGGGCTATTTTAAAAAAGTGTTAGAAAAATCCACAGCTTGACTGACATCTAGGCCACAGTGGCATCATTAGCTGTCAATCAAAGTGGCCAGTCGTGTCGGCCTGAACCATCTGTAGCCTGATGCAAAAATGTGGTCCAGAACACCGTGTGTGTGAGAATGGTCCCTTGATTCTTTTTTTCTAACAACCTCAAACGAATCTTCTTTTCAAACCAATGCACTAATAAATTAAATGAAATGGTTGCAGTTTGAGCTAGATGATGAAAATATAATTTCCTTTCAGCTGTCAGGGTGAAGCTAAATAATGCACAAATCTAACTGCATTACTTCAGAAGCAGCAAATTACCCTCAAACTTCCTTTTTAATTTATCCGTGAAGGGCTCATTACATTTCTGAACAGTAAACACTCTGAGGAGTTAAATTGTGCATTCACAGCTGCTGATAAACAGTCATTCAAAAACATATTAAACATACAGTAAACCTTGTGGTAGGCTGCTACCAAACACGTCATCATCAACGTCTTTGATGCAGATCCCCACGAGCTTGGACCTCATCTTTGGATTTAAACTTTCTGTGAGAATACTGGCTAGGCCTGGACAAACAAGACACAAGATGACGCTATCAAAATAAATATATAGCTGGTGAATTTCTCTGATGCGTCTATGACTGTAAGCAGTCATCACATGTATTCTTACACGTCCAGCTGATCAACAAAACTTACAGAAGTATTAGTTTACTGATTGAAAAAAAATCGCTTCTGCTCTAAATTTTGCACTGAGCTTCACCGTTTTTACTTTGGCGGGACATTTTTGTTTCAGCGAGCCTTTTCACCATGACTGTCGGGTTTTTGTTTTTCCTGTTTGTATGGAGAAATAGGCTGAACCCCTCCACGTATAGTTACAGGCTGCAGCAACCCAAATACTTCAGAAAATACCATGGATCGTTCTCTACTCGCTGATTTGAGTGAATATTGTGGTATTCCAGACATTTTTGCCTTCACATCCTTAATAACATAACAGTATAGCATAGTGGATGTATTTACATCGTGAAATTAGCATACCATGGTTATTTTTTTGTCCAAACAACAAAAATTTACCGGTATCATCAATGATACGACAAGGCACACCCCTAGTTGTTACTAGAGGTGGGCAAGAATCTGGTGATGTTATATTTATCACAATACAAGGGAGACAAAACGATATATTGCGATACTAATGTTACAGCCCTTGGCTGTTTGTGTTTTGTATTTTTGTTTTCTCTGGTTTCCTCCCTTCCAGTGTGTGTGTGAGAGAAGGCCTGCCACACCTGGTTCCTCTCCCCCTGATTGGCTTTAGCAGCTGTCCCAAGTTGTAATCAGGCTGGCTCTACTATAAAAAGCTAGCCTGTCTTCAGTTCAGGGGGGCAGCAGGACAGAGGTTCTCTGGACTGTTGTCTCCCCGGTGGTTTTTGGTTTTAAACTTTGTTTGATTTGGTTTTTGTTAAATAACAACAACATGTCTCTGCTTTTATTCCCCTTTTTAGGAGAAGACTGAGGTCTTAAGGGGAATACACTTTGGAGCTAAGGCTAAGTTGCCAGAGACCTTTTGGGGGAAATTATTCAGGTCTCTACTTAAGTGTTTTGGTCAGCAGAGACTCTGGGTACAGTTGTTATCGTTTTGGCCACCGGTTTAGTTAGTCATCTTGTGTTTATTGTTCAGTTCCCTTTGTAAATAAATGGTTTCAATTATTTTTGCACCTGAGCACGTGTCCTAATTCATGTTACCCAGGTCACCTGGACGACCTGGCCTGTAACAAATGGGGGCTCGTCCGGGATCTTAGGATCCCAAGCCACTTTGGACATGTGCTCGGGTGCTTGTTTAATTTTATGGTTTATTTTTTTCAGCTGCTCCATTCCATCCACTTTTTGTTCTGTTTGATACCTGTGGGGGTGTGCGAATGGGAGGTGACACTAGGCTGGAGTGGACGAAGATTTGCCCTGGTGCATCGTCTGCGGGTGAGTGACCCCCCCGCTGGTTATTGCCTCCTTCGGGACGTGAAGGATGTGTCCTATGACTGAGACACGTCACCCTGACGACACCGCCTCCTGCCATGTCGCGGACGGGGAAGTGCCCTGCTGTGGATTTGTGAATGTGGAGGAGGATGGAGGCTCTGGACCATGGGTTTACCGTCGCTCAGCACTGTGTTGTGATCCAACTTTGAAGGGACAAGTGTGTCTCGTTGGACTGTGTTGTTCCACTTCGCCGTTGGTCACCTCCCTCGCTACACATCGCACCACCCCGGTCCTTGGAAGGAGCACTTTGTTTTGTTTGTTTGGGACTGTTTTGTTTGTGTGGGGAGGTTTTTTGTTTAAATTAAAGCCTTTAGCTTTAATTTCTTTTAAGGGGGGAAGTGTTACAGCCCTTGGCTGTTTGTGTTTTGTATTTTTGTTTTCTCTGGTTTCCTCCCTTCCAGTGTGTGTGAGAGAGAAGGCCTGCCACACCTGGTTCCTCTCCCCCTGATTGGCTTTAGCAGCTGTCCCAAGTTGTAATCAGGCTGGCTCTACTATAAAAAGTCAGCCTGTCTTCAGTTCAGGGGGGCAGCAGGACAGAGGTTCTCTGGACTGTTGTCTCCCTGGTGGTTTTTGGTTTTAAACTTTGTTTGATTTGGTTTTTGTTAAATAACAACAACATGTCTCTGCTTTTATTCCCCTTTTTAGGAGAAGACTGAGGTCTTAAGGGGAATACACTTTGGAGCTAAGGCTAAGTTGCCAGAGACCTTTTGGGGGAAATTATTCAGGTCTCTACTTAAGTGTTTTGGTCAGCAGAGACTCTGGGTACAGTTGTTATCGTTTTGGCCACCGGTTTAGTTAGTCATCTTGTGTTTATTGTTCAGTTCCCTTTGTAAATAAATGGTTTCAATTATTTTTGCACCTGAGCACGTGTCCTTCTTAAAAGCCAAACGATATTTCCAATATTTAAGATGGAATTTAATTGAAAAAAATCTGTCAGACCAGATGCTGCCAAGACATATCCAGTGTTATCACGAGATCTTGTTGTTCCAGCGGAATAAAGGCGGCAAAAACTGCTGCCACCTAACGGTCGGCGTTTGAATTGCACCACACAAAAGAAATGCATTAAATGTTTGCATGTAAATTCTTTGTAAAAAATAAAAAAAGTGTGATATTTGAGCTATATAGTTTTGATCTTCAACTGCGTTTTTGTAAATAATGAGAAAAATATTGAGATATATATTGTAGGGCTGGGTAAAAAAAATGATGTAATCGATTTTGGATCGATTTCATATACATTTTGCAAAATTGAATCATTAGGCCTAAGATCGGTTTTTCCCCTTGAACCAGACGGACCTGGGACCAAATCTGCAGGCACTTCCGGGTACAAATTTGTTCCAAAAACATGCTTAATGTGTAGCAATATACACAAACTGCACATCTACTTAATGGGAAGAAGCTCGTATAAACGATAGTAATGTCGTTTTCTGCCTCAGCAACACCCAATTCCAACAATAAGTCGCTAAATGAAAAGAACATAAAAATACGCTAAATGCACATATCAAGAGAAACACGCAGTAGCGACAATGCTATATGGATCCTTTCCAAAAATTATTAATATCTGAGAACAGGCTGAATTGAATTGAATTGAATCGTGATTAATCGATTCAGAGCCTTATGAATCGAAATCGATTTAAGAAATTGGCCACATTACCCAGCACTAATATACTGTATATCGCAATTTAGCTAAAATATAGAGATAATAATTGGATATCACAATTTAGATAAAAATATCAAGACATTTATCGGATATCGCAATTTAGATAAAAATATCAAGAAATTTATCGGATATCACAATTTAGATAAAAATATCAAGAAATTTATCGGATATCGCAATTTAGATAAAAATATCGAGAAATAATCGTATATTGCAATTTAGCTAAAAATATTGAGCTAAAGGTTTTGGTCCATATTGGCTAGCCTAACTGACCAAACATCTGCAAACTGCAAAAAGTTTCTTGAATGAAAGTGTCTGTTGTCTAACAGATGATGCTGCAGTTATTAGTCTCTAAAAAGATGAAAGACAAAAGAAAGAAGCCATCAAAAATTTGTAATGACTGAAAGAATCAGGGTGTAAAATGATGTTTTGGCTTGAGGCTGTTTTAATCTAAGTCAAACTTAAAATGTCACACTTAAGTGTAAAAGAAAAGACTGAGGGCTTTAAGTATAATAAGGCCTGACAAGGTGCGACCGAAAATTTGTTTTCAGAGAAAACATGAAGGCAGAGTCTGAACACCTCGGGGCTTCAACGACTCCTCATTAATTCATCGAACAAACAACAAAGACTCCAGCTAAAGACGGAGTCGTTAACCCTCCACAAAAACACACGTCCTTACACAGCTGGTCCCGGGATTTTCCTACCAAGTCTTTGCAAATGAGGAAAATGACTCACAGCTAACAGACTGCACCAAAAAAAGCACAATTGCCAGTTTTGTCGTGGAATAGTTTGCTCCCAAATTTCATCCAAAGTTTTAACAGGCTATTTCATCAGGCTCCACGCTTAATTGGCTTACTGGCAGCAAAGATCTGTCATGGAGATTAAAATCCCTTGTTTGGAAAGACAATAAGAAGCAAACGTTTACCTCAGAAGAAACAGAGCCTCGCCATGTTTTAATTAAGCAATAATAATTAGCCAGTTCGAGGGGACAGATAAGGGAGGACTGCAATGATCCGCTCGTCCCTTTATGATAGTTTTATGCTGATGGAGGAGCGCATAAAAATTATGCACAAGTCAACTGATGACTGCAAAGTAGGGGACATATGGTACGGTACGGAGAGCCGGGATAAACCCCTTAGGGAGGAAAGAGGAAACAAACATTTCACAACAAAATCCACCAAAGCAGGGAGAGCTCTCACTGCACCCAAACAAAAAAAACATATTCTTAATGTCTAGGATATAAACTTAGGAATAAATGTCTGCAGCTTCAGATAAATCCCTTTAAAAATGGGTTGTAATGTAAGAAAAAAGAATAAAAGCGTAATCATTTACTCTCAGATCTGGATCACGTGACGCCTCAAAAGAGGTTAAAAACATGAGAAACACGCAGACTCTTTTAAAGTTATCTTCAAATCTGTAGCTGATAAAGTTTCTGTAATAAATATCGCAAATGCTCACTGGGGGTATTAATGCACAATTTCTGGAGGGGGCACAAAGGCAAAGGAACTGAGAAGCAGCCCTCTGGCAACACTTCTCTCATGATGCTGGCTGCTTTTAAAAGATACCGCAAAAAAAATCTACTGGAGCGTGTGCAGACAGGAGTTGTGCTTTTGCCTTTTGGAGCTCAAGTTTGTTTCAGCTTTAGTGAATCAAACCTGACCTGAGTTAGTTTGGCAGGTTACCGCGGCAAAAATAAAGCTTTCCAAATGGGTCATGGAGCAGATTTGCTCATTTGTGGTATTGGATTAAATTGCTACTGAGTGTGTTTACTTAATAATGTCCTCTCATTAGGCCTCTTAACACAACTTTATTCATTATTTCTTAGAAAATGCTAATGAAATGTTAGAGGTAAAGTAATAACAGTCAAAAAACACTATTTCACATCATATTGGGGATGTGTGGGTAAAATTCTGGCGATACGATACGTATCACGATACAGGGGAGACGATACGATACATCACAATATATTCAGCCAGACGATATTAGCGATTTTTTAGACTGAATTTATTGTAGGAAAATTCAATAAACAGTCCAAAATGATATGTAACATGTTTAACATGAGGTGTCTAAACAATAATAGAGGGATTTACATTTCAATGGTGGAAACAAAACCCATTGCACACTGCTGCCAACTAGAGGTCGGTGTTTGAATTGCACCAAAAGAAAAGAAAATACACAAATGTTTGCATGAAAATTCTTCCAAAAATTCGATACACGGCTTTTGAATATCGATATAATATTGCAGGAAAAATATCATGATATATTGCCATATCGATATTTTCTTACATCCCTACATCATATTATGCAATTATCTCTTTTATATTTCATTTCTTTATGGCGCTTTTAGGTATAAACGTCTATAACAATATGTGTGTGTATCGTGAAGCATAGGCATGTCTGACTAGTTACTAACCATCCTTGAGATAAAATTCAGATTCAGATGAATTTATTGTTATTCACAGGTACATATATAGAATATTGCACTATTTATAAAGAAGAAGAGGACGTTTCTCTGTCTAAAATAGTTAAATAAACTGTAGAAATAGCAGAAAGAAAACTAAAATACACAAAATAAATGTGTGCAAACCATCGACATATAAATCTAGGTGCAAACGTACTGGGATTAGCACAGACATCCGTGCTAGGGTACACGTTTCATATGGAGTTTCTTGTGTTCAAGTTGATTTAAACATATTTTAATTTAATTAGATTTACTTTAATCTCCTCTACACAGAATTCCTACTTGTTGCACACTGAATTAGCAGCTTTCCTAACACCCATTTCAGCTAATCAGCTTTTCTGAAGGGTTAAGTGCTCAACTGCTGCTGCTACTTCACACTAGTCCAGAACATTTTCCAACTTCTCAGCCTTTCTGTTTCAGCTCTGACCTGCTGGTTTTACTAAGATGGACATGATCACAACTGCTAACATGGGTCATGAAAATCCCCGTCAATGCTGCACTTAGTTAGTTATGGTGATATTATGAAGATGACCATTAAATGGTCTCAAATCTGCAGCAAAGAGGAGCTGAAGTCTTCTCAGCGGGCTCCTTGTTGAAGCTGAGAGGCTCTGAATTACCGTGAAGGAATCCTACCCACCCTGACTGACATGGAAAACATTCAGCTTCCTGTATTCTGTCACACTTATGAGTAAAGCTGGGTTTAGATACAATAGCTATGCTAAACCCTCAGAATAAAGCTGCCATCAGTGTCTTCTGCAAACATTGTTCGTCTATAATAAAAGTGAAACTGGTGTGTATTTAAAACCTTATGAGGCAGATGCCGTTCACGCTCTACTTTCTCTTCAGTGCTCGACAGTGATTGAATGGAAAGTGTCAGGGACTTCATCTCAGCGCCGCCACATTAAACTGTGTTACAGTTGTGCAGGAACTGGGCTGGATTCCCAACTCCCACATTAATATGCCACTAAATTGAATTTTGTTCCATTTCTCTGGCTGTCACGAGATCACAGCCTTATTACCCTCGTCCTGCCACATGCAGATTCTCACTCTCGGAAACAATATGGCTGAGTTTATTTCTCAAATCTAAACAAATAATAGTGGGAGGAGGAAGTGGATTAATGAAACATAACTGGGTTATACGTGAGGGCCTCACAGTCCTTCAGCCGTTGCTCTGAACCAACTCCAACCACTCCAATCAAGACAGCAATAATCAAATAGGCATTTATTTGTTTATGGTTGTGGTTGGTGACGTTCCAGTAGAAGGTCATGGGAACTGCTCCTGTGGTGATGGATCCATTATTGATTCCCTTCCTGGAGCTGCCTGCGTGTTTAATGGGCTGGCCAAGCTATTATCTGTGGCCTTTATTGGCAGTATTGACAGACATACTGGGAGAGGAAGTGCAAACAGTAGCAAGTCATCGCTGCCATGAGCTGACCCCAGAGATGTAAATACACTGGTGGCTTCCAAAAATATGTCTACATTTTTTACTTTGAGTTATTTAGATCTCAGAAGTACAGGATGACAAGAGGGACAAACAAAGTGAGAAGATCTCTGGGAACTTAACTTTAACTGTGTCATTTGTTTCAGAACCAGTTCTCCTCTGGTAGATGGCCATATACTGTATTAACAAGCCTGCTAGACACATGCCTGGTCAGGAAACAAACCAGTTTATTGATCTTTTGTAAAAGTCACCTTGAAAGTCATTGTAACAGCAGACAAAAAAGTCCCACATAACCCAACAAGGCAGTGGTTTGGGGCGAAAATGGATTTCAGGCCATGTATACACGTAGCCGGGTTTTTGTAAAACCGAATATCCTCCTTCATCCAGGATGAAACTTTGGTACACACCACCTCGTTTTCTGGGAAATAATCCAGTGTATTATGAAGCAGATTCAAAGGCATGCCAAACCCATAGGTGGCAGTAGTTCCCCAAATCTTTCACGTCTGTTACGATCCTCGTAAGCAAGCTCTTCAGCCCTCCTACATGACTGCTGCTGCTGCACCCTGTTTTCCCAGTCAGGCCCTTCAGCACCATGGAGAGAGGCACGCTGTGATGGTGCCCCAGCAGCTGCGTTCAATCAGAACTCAACACCTGAAGATATTTAAGACTAGCTTCTTCAGACAAAGTAGAGCCTCAGAACTATGATGTTCTCGCTGGCGTTGTAGTTCTGCTGCTAAGAGTAACTGCCTTGCTAAGACTTCTTGTTGTAGATCTCTTGTCCTATTGGTGTTTATTGTGGTTTTTTCTGTTGGTTGCTTTTGTTTCACCAGAGCAGTGTTTGCGAAAACAGTCGGACATTATCGACGTGATTTAATATTGTCCGACAAAAAACTTTAAATCGTCAGACATTATGACCGACGCCGTGCATCTTCTCCGAACGTGCCAAAATAAAATAAACTTCCTGAAAACCACAAATTGCAGACTGTTTGTTGGCTTCCCCTGGAAACCCTCAACTTACACACCCAAGGGGAGCCCGAAAACAGATTCTACAAGTCTACATTATTTATTTGGACTCTCAGCATAGCGGGTCTTTTTTTGGGCGGAGAGGATGGAGAGCGGCAGAGCACTGATTACTGATGCGCTCCGCCGGGCAGCTGCGTCCTGCACATGGCCACAGTAACATTCTCAAAGTGGCACCACCAAAAAAAAACATAATTAACACACGATCGTTCATGTTTGCTCATACTGTCTTTCATTTGTGCCTGACGCGCTCCACTGCTGAAGAGCTCTTCTCCCGTGCTTCGGTGACTTCACCTCACTGGCTCAGCCAGTCCCACACCCAGGGCCGTTTCAAAGCATTTCGGGGACCACGGCACAGAATCAAAGCAAATATCTAAAGGTTTATAACGTTTTAGAAGTGTGTAGTCCTGGCCAGCTCCAGTGTGGTTGGTATTTGTTTTGTTTAAATTTTTTTAATGGCTATATGGGAATAATTAGGGACAAAAAAGTTACTGTTTTTATTTTTATCCATGAAAGAGTCAATAAGGACAATATTAGTTGATATTTATTGTGAAAAGGTTTCAACATACAGGTGGAAAACCAAAAATACGAAGCTGCCTAGCCAGTGGATCAGTAACAATTACCTGATAAGATTAGAAGCAGCTAAGTGTTTTGAATCAGAAAAATAAAAAAAAGTGTTAAAACAACCATTTAAATGTTTAGCTAAAGGTGAGTATCAGATCCGTTTTTGCTTTGACATTTAATGTTAGCTCTCACAGAAGGAAGGGGTTTTGGACTCGATCTAAAGTGTGCATCGTATTATTTACACCCATTATACGTATTGTTTACCTAAAGGTGTTTTTGCACTGCTGTCAACAGTTTAAAGAAAGAAAATTAGACTAGCTCCTAAGGTAGGTATCTAATAAGAAAAGACTTTTTGACATAAACCAAAATGCTGTGAGCTGAAATGGACCGAGTGCTTTTGATGTGCTGCTTTATTTATATTTTGAGACAGAAATGCAGCATTTCATATATTAGTATCAGTTCTGTTTGCTCCAAAAGAATATTTCAAAAGATTTTTAGAGTTTTCCCCTGACTTAGGCAAAGAACGAACCAGCTTAGTAATTCATAAAATGGATTTATAGCTGGTTTTAGGACTCAGGGGGTTTCAAATCACTCCCTACATAAACTAATATTATTAATATCTGAGTCAGGATTGCAGAAGGTACAAATGCAATAATGAAAAAATGAAAAACAGGAGAAGAGGCATTTCATTTAGGTCAGAGCTAATGAGAGAGAACACACATGAACACCAGAGTAGATCTAGTTTTCAGGACAGAATCACAATGATACCAAATCTGGTCGATTATTGTAGGCAACATTTTTGTTCCTGAGAAAAATGGGAGTGAAGTGCTGCTCCTTACCCGTCTCCACGTCAGTGATCACAGCCGTGTTGTCAAATGAGCCAGTGAGGAGCTGTCGCCCACAGGGGGTCCAACAGGCATCACGCACAGCTCCCGAGTGGCAGGTGTAAGCCCTCAGGCAACGTCCACTTTCTGCTCCATCCCACACCTGCCAGACATGGGCACAAGCCAAAGTCACACGCAAACCCAGACGGCAGCAACAAAGCATGAGAAATCACAAACGAATGAGCAAAAACTTTACAGGAAGTAGTTTTTTTTGCTTGAGAAAGTAGATTTTTGGTGTTTTAAAAGTTTTACTTCAGTCTTTTTTTCTTTGCTATTGATTTTCATCAAGCTTTTTTTTACTTTAGAATGTAAAGAGCTAACTCTCTTTCTCTGATGCCACTGTTCCGGCCTACCCCCCACCCCCCCCCAAAAAGAATTGTCTAAAAAAAAAAAAAAAAAAAGGCATATAAAATTTTATTAATGAAGCAAAGTTCCTGAGCTTAATGTACAAAAATGCAATCAGATTCTGATGTAGTTACAGCAAATTAAACCACCGAGCAAAGTGCAGCAGACAGCGGTCACAAGTTTTCTGGTTACTTTGAAAAACATGTTCTTGTGAGTGTGCCGACAGATGAGTTCAGAGGTTTGTGTTGTTGAAGGTTTCTGTAGAAAAGCCTCTTCTGTTTGTTATGGCAGCCAGAACTACACAACACAAAGCTGTGTTCCTCTGAAATATGACCTCCCAGCTAAAATAACGTGCATTAATGAAAGAAGTATTAATCAGACTCGTCTATTGTTGATTTTGTCCTTGGTTATTGTTCCGGCTTTCAAAAAGATCTCCTGGCAAACGCCTCGGCCAGTGTGGCATGTCTTTAATCAGGGTCCTTGTGTTTCTGTTAGACGTGTCGAAGCACAAAAGCTTCTCAGAGAAGCACAGCATGAAGTCCAATGGGTGGTCTGATCTGGCGCCCACTGATTGCACTAATGATAAGTATTCTTCTCGTTCCCGGCATTACCAGGGCCACGGAGGAACTTTGAAGATCTGTGGAGCACTGCAGATCCCTCCTGCTTCTCTCTGTGCTTTATTATTAAACATGGCTCGATATGGAAAGGCGGTAAGAAGCACCGTGCTGCTGTTCCCACAGGAGACAGGGGAGAGAGATGGATATAGAAAAGAAAGAGTGACATATTAATCCAGCAGAGAATAAACGGAGAACCAGAGCTGCCTCCAGGGCCTCGCTTTTAATTCCAACTTGTTAAATATTGGAGCGATGCATCTATTAGGGATGCTTCTGTTCACTGTTCAGCGTGACACTCCTGCTCCCTGTTTGATCCCAGACTAAGGGAAACACTGCCATCTCAAGGCTATAATGAAAACTAACAAAAAGCAAAAAGTTAGCGCCCATCCCCACCTAATCAGGACTTGTGCATCACTGAAAAGTGGCGTTTATACATCTCTCTCCTAAGAAACACATCCATTCATTGTTTTAATCTGTCATTCTTGATAGTTGGTTTTATCAACCTAAAACTGCTGCTTCACATCTCCCGTCGCCATGGTGACGGACAGGATGGAATAACAATAATCTGACAGATAGGATGGAGCATGAAGGATGTCAGACTAAGACTTCATTGATTGTGACCCTCCATGCTCTATCCACTCAGGGGAGGATAGAAAGCATCACAGGTAAACAAAGTAGAAGATGGAGCACACTGCAGGTGAACAATAGTGAACGACGAGCTGCCATCATTCAAGACACTTCACACTTTTGCAGAAGTAGCCTGGGATTATCTCGTTTGTACCTGCACAGATATCTGGACCCATGAATTTTAATCACAGCAGCTGAAATTTCTGATTTAGAGGGAAATGCAAATGAAGCAAACATGATGTACAATTGCAAAATGCACACACACACACAAGCACACACACACCCTCAGACACCATCCTAATCAATTCAAATGAGTTCTCATACATTTTTGTCATTCTACAAACTTGATTACACAATGAAAATAAAGCTTTTGCTGCATAAAAATGAGGCCGTTTTTTCCTGTTTCACTGCTCCAGTAAAAAAATGGTCCAATTATGAAATCACAGACGAGAAAACAAAGCTCTCTGGACAGAGAAGACCAAAATAACAGAATGCAAAAGCTTGTCAGATAAACTGAAGTGACGCCCAGTGGATGTAATTACTGCCAACAGCTCAGCAACCAAATCTGAGCACCAATTTTATTTAGCTACAAAATCTCATTTGGTGGTGCTGCTGTTGATTTTTATCTCTGGGAATATTCACTTTTGTGTTAATATCTTAAAATATTCTAATTTCTGTGCCTAAACTGCGTTGATAGTAACATTTATGGATGTAAAGATAATTAGGATATCTTTACGGCCGTCGTAAGTGCCTGGTGCAGAAGAATGAGGAACGTAAATAAAAACAAACAAGAGGAGCAATAAAACGTGACTTATGAACAGCAGGTATAGACAACCCTCTGGAGGGCTTTCCTCTCCTATGGAGTGGGTGGAAAACCACAAACACAGATCCGTGGGTCATTACGCTGCTATAATGACACCAGCAGTTCTAGAGGGAGGTGGTTGTTCCTGAGCACTCCCGGAGCTGCAGCCTCCTCCTGATGATGGTGTTGATGCTTCAAGACAGGCCATCCTGGCTGTGGACTCCTAGAACCTGGACGTCTGAGACCCCCTCCATACCATTTCCCCCCATTAAACAGCAGAATGTCAGTTTTCTCCCTCCTATGACTGCTCCTTAGTCTTAGAGTGGTTTCTATAAGTGCACCACACTGTCAGCCGTTCCACCTCTTCTCAGTACGCTGACACGCCAACAAGCAATGTTTATTTATGTGCAGTCTTTCTTTTCCCTCACTTGGGTGCCATTTTTATTCTTCTTTTAAAAAGAAAAAAAGCTTAGCAGGTTTAGTGTCATTGCCTATCTCTAAGGAAAATGAATTCTACTTGTTTGAGTTTGTAGGCTGGACAAAGTCAATTAAAACTAAAAATTAAACTAAAAATTGCAAATATCGTCTGGCTTATAGTGTCACAATATATCGTATAATCTCTCCTGCGATTTATATTGTATCACCAGATTCTTGCCACCACACCCCCAGTCACAATGAGCCAACAATTTAGAAATAATTCACAAAAGTTGGATGTTTGTTCTCCTGATGGAGGATAAAAAAAAAGTCAAAACCCTCCACATCATCCATCCATTCTTTATCGCTTATCTGGAGTTGGGTTGTGGGGTCAGCAGCCTAAGGAGGGAGGCCCAGAGTAGACATCCCTCTCACCAGCCACTTGGGCCAGCTCTTCCGGGGAATCCCAAGGCTTTCCCAGGCCAGCCAAGGGACATAGTCCCTCCAGCGTGTCCTGGGTCTTGGGTGTCCTCCTGGTTGGACGTGCCCAGAAAACCTCACCAGGGAGGCGTCCAGGAGGCATCCTAACCAGATGCCCGAGCCACCTCAACTGGCTCCTCTTGATGTGGAGGAGCAGCAGATCTACTCTGAGCCCCTCCCGGATGACCAAGCTTCTCAGGGCTAACAGCCTGCAGAGGACCTGGTACCCCATACTCCCAGAGTACCCCCCACAGGACCTCCCGAGGGACGTGGTCGAATGCCTTCTCCAAATCCACAAAACACACGTAGATTGGTAGGGAAAACGCACCCTCCAGGACCCCCCTAAGTGTATAGAGCTGATCCAGTGTGCCACAGCCAGGATGAAAACCACATTTCTCCTCCTGAATCCGAGACACATCGAGTTTATAAACATAATAAGTCAGACTGGTTGTAGAAGTCTCTTGAATTTGTTTCAAACCATAAAAAGCATAAAAATCATATTTGATGCCAAGAGCAAAAGAGAGACCTACCACATTGTTGCTATGGTTACAATTTTAACAAAACCAGGCACAAACAGGATTTTCTGTGACCCCAGCGTGAAAAAACATCTACTTACCAAACAACCTGGCAGTATATTTGTGTTATTGCTGTAAATAATGTATTCTGAAAAAAGGCGCTGCGCCCGCGAAGAGGAGCATCACCGTCTTTGTAAAACAAACCTACCTAAAGCAGCAAACACACAACCTGCTGTTTTGTGGGATAAATCCTGACATTTAAATATTGTGCAGCTGAAAGTGAGCAGCAGGGATGGTTGGTTTCACGGAGAACATTAGGTTTGACATTCTGAGACAGAGAAGAGCAGATAATCCTTGCATACAAACAACCAAGTCTTCCCCTCCATTCATCCTCTTCTAGTCCACCCCGTCTGCTGCACCCAGCCCTTTCCCAGGTGCCAGGGTAGGTGGCTCCACTTGTATGATTATGCAAATGAGCTCATTCATATTTAAATCATTAATTAGTCTGTGTTCTCCAAGGATATTGGCGTGGTACGTGACTTCATACTGGTAGAGAAACATTTAGACAGATAGCCGGGCTGCTTTGACCTTTCCGACTAGAAGGATGAGGGATTGTTTTCCAGGTGTGAAATAATAAAAAAGAGGGGGAGGGTGAACAACAGAGAGTGAGACAAAGGACAGAAAAAAGGGAGGGAGAGATATGAAAGCCCCCGTGGGTCCTGACACACATTCGCCTGACAGTGACGGACATGGGTCTGAAGAAAGCGGTTTGTGGTAAATGTATAAATTGAGGCAGCAGAGCAGATATCATGATTTTCTTTGTAGCTCTGTGTCGGGGACTCTCAATGTAAGTTTAGTCCTCTTTAGCCTTCAACAGATGCACCAGCCTCAAATACCTCAGATGAATTCATTTGGATTTCTTTTTCACCGTGTTTATGGGTCTGTTTTAGAAAAAAAAAATCAATGGCTGCAGCTGTTTTTACCTTGAATGTCTTGTCCATGGAGGCAGACAGCAGCAGGTGACTGAGACGAGGGACAGGACTCCACTGCACTGTGTTAACTGGGCCGTGGTGACCTTCCAGGCTCATGAGAAGTTTCCTCGGAATTCCCGCTGCTCCAGGCTCCTTATCGAGATACGGCTTCAGCCTTCCCGACACATCTGAGAGAATTCGATTGTGGCAGGTCTGAGGGCCTACGACTGGCTCTGATTGGTGCTTTGGGTCTGCTGGATCTGCAGAAAGGGCTAGTCTCTGTCTCTTAGGAACATATGGTCTAACACCTGAATAAACAGCTGCCGGTCTTTTTCCAGAACTGGACCCATCACTGAGGCTTTTTGGAAAGCACAGAGGAGTCTGTTGCTTGTCTACACTTTCACTTGGATGAGAGTAAAAATACAACGAGGAACTGCTTCCTTCTGACTCTGGAACAGTCTGGTCAGAGAACAAAGTGGCAGGTCCAGTATTACACCTTGCAGCATCTTGGATCTGCTCACATGTCGGAGTTTGGAGAAGAACTGATGTCCTCTTCTCCCTCTGGTCAAAAGATTCCTCTTCTGATTCCGAGTCTTCATAAGCCACCAAAGAAGACATCTTCATGTTGCACTACAAATTACAGAACAGTTAATATTCACTTACTAAAGGGCCAAAGCTGCCATCTCGTGGCCACTTTTATTTTTACAACACCTTCAGAGTAATTTATCGATAATGTGCCATATAGGTATGGATGTTTGGAGCAAAGTAAAGCGTAACAAATTTAAACTCGATTATTTTTCAGGAGCAGATCGTCTAATGTCAACAATTTCAAATGATAATGTATGCTCACTAAATGCATCCCTTTTGATCAATCTGTAACAGATCAGATTATTGTACTAAAAATGTATTTGTATAATTATAAACAAATAAATACATTAAAATTAAAATTCATGGCCGACTTTAGGCATTTAAAGTTTTTAATGCTAATTAAATTGCAAGTCTACATTTGGTGAACTCCAATGCTCCTTGAAAAATCTGTATTAACACAAAAACAATAATCAATTTATTGCTGTTTTACACCGAATATAAAGAACTTTGCATTTTGAGCAAAGATGTGGTATATTATACTGAGAATAAATAAATAGTTCAAACTGTCTTGAATACATAAAACAGCAGTGACCAATCTTGGTCCTCGAGGGCCACCATCCAGCATATTTTAAAGGTTTTTCGGCTTCAACACACCTGATTTTAATCAGGGGTGATTGACAGGCTTCTTCAGGAAAGGTAACTAATTAGGTGGTGGTTCACACTAAAACGTGTGTTGCAGTTGACAATAAAAGTGCAATGAACTGAAATGAATAAAAGACAAAGCTAACCCATAGAGTTATGTCACATAACACGTTTAGTCTGTTTTGTTAATTTACATTTTTTAAAGTATATATTCCCTCTCTGTAGCAATTGTAGCTAACTCTTCCTGCTTTCATTTCTTTCTGTGAAATTAATGTCGCCAACAATATAAAACCTATCTAGAAAAAAGCCCTTCATTACTGTACCTGCAGTCTGAAGACGTCATCAGTTAATTAGACGCCTGAGCATTAATTTTATTTTTCTGTGTTCAACATCCCGCAAAATAATTTCAGCACACGTGGATTTTCGGAATAAAAGCAAACTTCCGGTTTCCCACTGGAAGTCGAACCCTTTGTACGTTTAAAAACTTTTAATCTGAAATTTGCCGGTAGGAACAAAAAGCATGTAATTCGCTTCCGTGGTTTCCTTTATTACACAAATTTTTAATTACATTCATGATTTTCAAATAAAAAAAGGAAAAATAATAAAGACATTTTTTTCTTATTGATCATTATGCATAACGTAGTTTTCAGGTTGTACGTTGACGTAATAATGTTTCGTAATGATTCCGGAACTTTTGAACGAAGACTTTTGTTTGGGGGAAGAAATTAATTGACGCACTAGCTCAAGCTGATGCAAGTTGAATGAGAATTCTCAGTTGTGGACAATTTATTTCGGTATGTTACCAAGGCATGGTTATAAATATTAAAATATGTGTTATCTGTTTAAATAATATAATTTCAATGTCAACATTTACGGAATATAGCTATTTGTGGTAATTATTGTAAAGAGGTAGTTTCAGTATGATTAGCTACTAGCTCTTACAAATTAGCTGTTACGTGTTACCATATGTGTTTTCTTTTTCGCTTTAGAATGATTTACAAGGGTGCCAGATTATTACATTGATCGGTATTATACTCAGAGGCTTGACAGATAGGGTAACGTTTCTTAAATATCGTGTTGATGGGTTTTTTGTTCGTTTTAACATTCATCCTTTGCTGTTTTCTGGCCAGTGTGAAGGAGATGACAGACTGTCAAGAAGGGGAAGGAGCCAAGACTCCGATGGATCTTTATGAGAGACTGAATGCACAAGGAGATAAAGTCAGGTCGCTAAAAACAGCTAAAGCAGAGAAGGTGAGTGGAGACTAATTTATTCTGTTTATGTTTCACCTCATGTTTATACATTTATGTGGTATAGAAAGGTTAAACCCTTATTCAAATTAACAATGAAACAACTGTTTGTGGATGATCGCATTCATACCACTATTCCACGTGTTTTGGAATAAAAACATATGAATCAATGAAAATGTTACACACAGGACATCTTATTCTTTTAGCTCCTTTAGCTTTTTTTTTTTTTTTTATAATTTGTGTAGAGTTTTTGCCCGTTTCATCACCTCTCTGTGTGTTTTCTAATTTTTTTTGTTTTGATTCTCAAGGTTGAAATCGATTCCGCCATCCAGCTGCTGTTAAAGCTAAAAACGGACTACAAACAGGTGACGGGTCAGGATTATAAAGCAGGATGCCCGCCATCAGAAAACATGGATGTTTCAGATAACGGGCCGGCAGCAGATGGCACAGGTGATGAAGACACAGTCGATCCGTGGAACGTTTCAACCACCAACGCCAAAGGAGTCGATTATGACAAACTCATAGGTAAGACTCTTTTGTTCATTAAAGTCTGGACGGTAAATTGAATGGGGAATAAACAGATTGATTTTTTGTGTTTTTAGTGAGGTTTGGCAGCACTAAGATTGACAAGGAGCTGGTGGATAGAATAGAAAATGTGTCTGGGCAGAAACCTCACCGCTTTCTACGAAGAGGAATTTTCTTCTCCCACAGGTTTTTCTTTTCTAATATCAATCATATCCTTTCTAGCTAGTAAAATAATAACTTAGCATTTATACTCTGCATTTACGGAGGAATGATGCCATAATCAAAACTTCTCTTTATTTTTGTCGGGTTCTGCAGAGATATGCATCAAGTGCTTGATGCATACGAGAAACACAAGTCCTTCTACCTTTATACGGGCAGAGGTCCATCCTCAGAAGCCATGCACGTTGGTCACCTCATCCCCTTCATCTTCACAAAGTGAGTTCTCTCTCAGTAATGTGTAAATACAACGCTGCTCCATTTGGTTTTATTGCATCAAATAAACATTTGATCTAAAAGGTTTTTGATCTTAACCTTTACCTCAATATCACCCTTTTCCTTAAGATGGCTTCAAGATGTGTTTGATATCCCCTTGGTGATCCAGATGACTGATGATGAGAAGTATCTGTGGAAGGATCTAACGTTGGAAGAATGTCACCGCTTTACTCTTGAAAATGCCAAAGACATCATTGCCTGTGGCTTTGATGTCAACAAGACCTTCATCTTCTCTGACCTGGAATATATGGGGTAAAAACACAGCACCATCATTAACGGTTCCCGTGTTTAGGTTGGAAAAGATCTGTGCAGAAAAGTAAGAATATCAGTGTAATAAATTATATGTGAAAGGATTTTTTTGTAAGCAAGGAGACATAGGAAAAGAATGTGGAGATTAGCTAAAAATAATAGAAAAAATAATTTTTTAAAGGTTTAAAATATGGATACAAGGATTTGGATTTTGCAAATGTGGAAATACACAACATATTGCTAATCAAAATATATTTTTAAGCAATGAAACTGACATTTTTCTCCTGTTCATCTGTATTAAATTGTTTTTAAATCTTATTTCAATTTGCATTCCAACAGTGCATCCCCCGAGTTCTACAGAAATGTGGTGAAGATCCAGAAGCATGTGACATTTAATCAGGTGAAAGGCATCTTTGGCTTCACAGACAGCGACTGCATAGGTAAGATAACAGAGAACACTTTAAAATCAGTAGAAAGTGTTCTTACTAAGTCTTTGTCACCATTCTGTACTTCCCATGTTGTTATTAATCTAGTGGTTTACTCATCCAGGAAAAATCAGCTTCCCAGCCATCCAGGCAGCGCCATCCTTCAGTAATTCTTTCCCTCAGATCTTTGGAGGAAGAAAAGACGTGCAGTGCCTCATCCCTTGTGCCATAGACCAGGTCGGGACAGCATGCATCAGTATAATAAAACAATACGGGACAGAATGTGATCTTTATGTTCCTTCCATCACCCAGGATCCGTACTTCCGGATGACGCGTGATGTCGCTCCAAGGATTGGTTATCCAAAACCAGCCCTGCTGCACTCCACCTTCTTCCCTGCCCTGCAGGGGGCGCAGACAAAGATGAGCGCCAGTGACGTCAACTCCTCCATCTTCCTCACAGACACACCGAAGCAGATCAAGAACAAGGTCAAGTTGAAACGCATCTTAAAAAATTAGAGTTGCTTGATTATTTTTCTGACATATCTGACCCGTTATTCTTTACAGGTCAATAAACACGCTTTTTCAGGAGGAAAAGACACGGTGGAAGAGCACAGGAAGCACGGTGGCAACCCAGACGTAGATGTCTCTTTTATGTATCTGACCTTCTTCCTTGAGGATGATGAACAATTGGAGAAAATCAGACAGGTGAGGACGGAAAAAAGGCAACAAATCCGATTACTCCTCTCTCCACCAACCCTCTGTATCAAACTGTTTAGCATTCTTCTCTGCTCTCCCCGCTGATTTACTCCCATTCTCTTCATTTCCTCTCGTTGCAGGACTACTCAAGTGGAGCTCTCCTAACAGGAGAACTTAAGAAGATTTTGATCGAGACTCTGCAGCCGATGATCGCCCAGCATCAGGAGAGACGCAAACAAGTCACCGAGGAGATTGTGAAGCAGTTCATGACGCCCCGGCCTTTAAATTTTAACTTGTAGTTCAGCTGGGATTTTATCATTTACAGCAGGAGGAAGCGATCGTGAACGTCACTCTAAGCTACAAATGTTCATGTGTTCATAGCTGCAGGTCTGGATGGTGAATAAAAGTGGAGAAAACATGCATTTTTTAAAATCTGCTTAATAACTAAGATGTGCAAGATAACATTCACTGTGCGGGAATTTGATTTTCTTGGGGAATGTGGCGTTGTGATCGATAACTGTAAATATAAAATGACTAGCAGCCAATATGAAACAAGGTGTAAAACCAAACTATCTAAAGATTTAAGCACTTACCAGCTTATCATTGGCTAGGTTTACAGGCAGAGCAATTTTCTGATTATTGATGGGATTCTAAATAAGATAAATAGGATTAATTTATTTTTTAATTTAGAAGATTTATAGTTCATGTCTAATCCCATTTCAAATCATAATCTGTAAAGAGACACACCCACATGTCCTGCTGTGTTGCAACGGCTGTATCCAAATGTGTAATTGCATCATATCCTTCAGATCACAAAACTGTTACACGTGTCTTGTCTTGTGTTGTTTTTATCTGCAGCCTTTAAAGCCCGAGCCAACTCTGGCACCTGTTTCTTAGAAGAAAATCGGATTAAATAGAATTTTCAACAGTGCTGGTAAAATCAGTGAGATTATGCTCAAATAAAGCAAATAAAATCAGAATACTCCACACAGCTAACTCTACTGTGAATGCATGTTTAATCAGGAAATGCTGTTCAGAGATGCTTAGTATGAAAATGCAGCAACACCTTTGCTCAGTGGAATTAAAGCAGAAAAATGCACAAATGAGTTTGAATTCATGTTTCTGCAATCCTGGTCTAAATAACTTAAGCTACAAAACTCATTCAGATTGTAACAGTAGAAGCTTGAGCTATTTCCAAAAGATTTAAAGATAATCATCTCATTTTAAGCTTCTAAAGATGCTTTGTAGAATGTAAATCAAGTTGCTCATTGGAAATCAATCAGTAAGAAACAGGGCAGATTATAAATATTTCTCTTTCTTATCTATGAGTTGATCTTGGAAGCAATGTAGCACATCTAGTAACACATTGTCATGTCTCCCTTTCAGATGTCAGTGTTAAACATGTTAAAATAAGTAAATTACTTATCTTCAAAAATGAATATCTTGCTCCTCTCAGCTGCTCAGTGGACCAGTGACATGTTATCTTTGCAAGTTCTGTGTCAGAAATACAAGTTAAGTCATAAATATCTGCTGTCACAAAGGATTTATTGGCATAGAAATGAGATTTATTAGTGGGACAACCCAGTTTTGTCCTCCACAGGTGACACACCTCATCACCTGTGAGTGCTTAAGGATAAGGGATGTTACATTCAGGTGAACTTCAGAAACACTTCTTTTCTGATCCCTCTGATCACAGTTTGAACACTCTGTAGCCAACAAACTGTTTTATTTTAGACTGATAAAGTTAATCAAAAGCTGAGAACTTCTAGTGTTGTTCTGTTCTGCATGTGCAGAAAGTATCTAGATGTTCAGAGAAATCCAAACACTTCTAAAGTGTCTTGGTTCTAGGAAACTTAAGACCTTCCGGGAAACATTTGTCCTGTTGTTGAAGTGGGACTAGAAAGGTTGAAAGTGTTTTTGCCCTTTTTATTTTTGTTCCGTTTTAGAGCTGTGAACAAGTTGGATCAGGTGTTCAGGATACACCTTTGCAGGTATGCAGGAAGTTCCGCATTGTTTTCAGGTTCCTGAACGTGTCACGTGCGCCTTTGGTTTGGGCTGTTTAACGCTGACCTCAGTTCAGTTCGGGGTATTTTCAGGGTCGCCTGGTTTATGCAGGCGCGCGCTGCTTGTTGCACACTCACGCTGGCACCGCGGGTGATAACAGTGTTGATTTTGACGCTGACGGGATCAGCTATGACAATTATAAGCCCTGTTTTAACCCGGCAGCAGCCAATGGGTGTGGGGGGCGGATGGGCGCAGCCAGGGGAGTTGTCTACTTACGGCTAAGCCGATTGGACTGTCTTAAAAAGGGCAAGCACGCTCCCTCTTTACGCCGCGAACCTCCGCCTTCTGCCGCGGTACAGAAATAGAAAGCGTTGGCAGGAAGAGCAGCTCTAGTAGGAGTGGAGGTATTCATTAAGGCGATTTTTTGCCACGCTGAGAATCCGGGTAATGTTCTTTAGCTTGGAGCAGCTCCTTATCTTTTATTCGATCGGCATCAACAGGGAGTGAAATAAGTAGCCGAGCAGCCTGGCTGACCACCAAGCCAGGGGGGTTGTAAATAGCCGGTTTCTCAATAATAATCTGTCAGACCTCATTTTAGTTCTCCAAATTACACCTCCTTGTTGTTCAATTAAATCTACACCTTCCATCTGTTACGTTTTTGTGGGGGAATGGCATTGGACTTCGCAGCTGGATGTGTAGGAGGTAAGTGTTTCCAGCTAGTCCCGGTTAGCATCGGTGGCTAGCATTAGCGTTAGCCGTCTCAGTTATTTTCCATCGTTTCTCGAGGCGCGGACGGCTCCTGCACGTATAGCTGTTTAGTCCCGGACAGTCAGAGCTGGTGGATCACTGGAAAAAACAATACAAACGAGCACATGTGCAAAGGAGAAACTAAAAACGCATTTATTTTGCTAAAGTTATTTGAAAACCATGATGCAATTTTGATTATTCAATCCCTGCAGCTCAGAAATAGGAACTAAATGTTTTTCAGCTCTAAAATTGCAGGAATAACCTCTATTACTACAAAATCCTGATTTCTATTTTCAGTTTACCCGATGGAGCCTTTTTCTCTTACCTTGCATTGTGACCATCATCATCATTCCACATTAGGGAGTTGCTCCCTACATAAATGCTTTTCTAAAGGACAACAAATGTTTGTTCTTTGTAAAGATCTAGTTTGCATAATTCCAAGAAAGCCTCACCCAAATGACCTGGGAGCTTTGTGATATAGTTCCTATTTCCTAAGCCATAAACAAACATGATTTATTCATTTTTTAAATGCAAATGTTGAGTTTTATTAGACTAAAACAGAATTTGATCGCAGCATTAACAATTAGAATTTAAATTCTACTAATGTGCATTTATAAATAGTGTTTAATCTGTTCATGATGAGGTGGCAGACATATGGAGACACAGCTTGGCTTTTCCCACATGCCTCCTATATTAGAAAGTCATTTCTTGATGGAGCAACATTTTTTTTGGCGATGGGAGGGGATCGTTGACATCGGTCAAGGCCAGGCCACTGGAAAGCTGACGTCACTGGTAGCAGTGCAGTGACCAGCTGATAGCTTAACTCAATATCACTTTGGCCACTGTGGTCTGATTTATGCCAGGTGAGTCTTCAGATCATGACGTCCATTTATCCTAAATCAAACCCCTCTGTCCGTCTGTCATCGACCAGTTAGGGATGTGTTGTCGTGCTTTTATTGAAGATTCAGCAAATTTTGAAGGTTAAACAACTCTTGCACACAGCAGCCCACAGATGAGTGATTTAAACTATTTTTTAATTGTAAAATGAATTAAATCCTGCCTCTTTTGCATGTGTATTTCCAGGTGCTGCTGGTGTTTTGGTGGGGCATCCATTCGACACTGTAAAGGTGGGTTTCTGCTCCTTCCTCTCCATCATAAACTCTTACGGTTCACTGATTTGGTGTTAATAATAGAAATTCTTTACCGGCAGCCTGAATATCAATCAAGGTAATCTGAACGTACACAAGCACACCGCTGACAATGAAAATAAAATAATTACTTATTTTTAAATCTTTTTCAAAAAAAAAAAATCAGATTTCTGATTAGATGCATCACTTAAAACGGCTCATTTCAAACAGCCTCCACTTAATAAAACTACTGATGCAGCTTGCAAATGGAGACATTTGTCTCATTTAACAGGTGGCCTAGTTTTATTCACTCAGCAGTTTTGTTTCAGGCTATAAAATTCTTGCTTCGTGTAGTTAGTGGTTTAAACATTAAAGGATTTCTGTAAATACACCTGAAAGTTCACACCTTTTGCATAAAACCAGTAACTTATTAAACACCCTAAAGGCTGACTGAGGTTTGCAGGTATAAATCATCCACCTAAGGTGTTAGAAATGTGGCAAGGTGAGCGAGGTCTAGGACTAATCTGATGATTGTGTGAATTTGTTGCATCTGCTTTAGAGGCACACACAGATGGTGAATGGTTTGGTTGTAGTTCTTTTACACCTTGCTTTTAATGTCGTTTCTCCCTGAGCCGGTGTCTGCTTGGGGCTGGGGGCGGCTGTCTTTAACAGCTACAGTGTCACTGTGTTGTAGATGAGAGAGAGAAATAAACAGCCTCTCCACGGAAATGTGACCTAGTAAGTATGGTCCAGGTCTTTCTTTCTCTCACCTAAATGTCTTGAGTTATAGAAATATATAAAATGAAGAAAGCATCTTTTTTTGCTTTACTCAGATTCATGCTCGGTTAAATTGTTTTTGCTTTTTATTTTTTCCTCCCACTTGTTTCACCCCATAGGCTTTTTAGTTGTTTTTTAACCTTGAGGATTATTGTTTTAAACTGTGTTTATTTCTTTGTTTTACACGTTTGGTTTGTCTTCTTTGGCGCTAACATTTTTTTTCACGTGACTAACGTTGGCGATGTCTTCACAGGTGCGGCTTCAGGTACAAAATGTGGACAAACCTCTGTACCGCGGGACATTTCACTGCTTTCAGTCAATCATTCGCCAGGAATCGGTAACCTTCTTTCATTTCTCATTTCTGCTTTACATTACGCACATTTAAATGTATTTTACAACTTTTGAGGAACATGTAGCTTTCATCGTGTTGCAGATCATCAAAGTGTCCGGTTACTGGGGGGTTGACAGGCAAAGGATATGTGTTTCTTAGCATGGCTCAGCGACAACCTATTCCTCTGTGGGCTAAATAAAGCTTCGGGTGTTTTGCTATTTGTGGAATATGCTCGGTTATCTGCCTGTTGCATGTGGAGAAATGCAGCTTTGAATCTCATTGAATAAGTGCTGCACCAGCTGGTGTCGGCTAATTTCAAGACTTTAAAAGGGGACATGTTATGACTTTTTTTTAGTTATAATAGTTATGATTTATACAAAACATGTTTATTACGGATTTTTCACAAAATCCCTCTCACATAAAGCAATCTCTGCAGCGCCATTCCTGACATTTTCAGTACCTTCCACAATGAGTCGTTTCAGGGCTCTGTCACTTTAAGGAAAACAAACTGCTGCTGGCCACGCCTACCTATTCCCCGATTGGCTAGGTGTTAATCACAGTAAAATTAAGAAATTTGGGTTATATTCCTGCTTCCTCTACCAACAGTGTTATCGTTAAAGCACTGTGTCCAGAAATCACTTCAGTTGTGTCCTATTTGCACCCTCGTGAGTGTTAAAATGCTCATTTAAAAGCACGTAATTCTCGCCAACACACCCCTAACAGGACAAAGGACTCCCCGGCAAAGCTATTTCCTGCTAAACTGTGACAAACACAAAAGTCATTTAAAATTACTTGCATCTCCTTCCTCTGCTGATGTGACAGAGTGGGTACAGCTCCCTCCGTTGTTTGATTGTAATCCTGCTGTGGATTGCCCAAGGTTCTCAAGGCAATCTGCCTCAAAGTGGTTGGCACACACCGAAAGATTTTCACCGATTGTTGCTGGGACATGGCCACTGAACATAAAGTAATGTCTCCATCCATCTGTCATCTTCTGCTTATCCGGAGTCGGGGAAAGGGGGCAGCAGCCTAAGCAGAGAAGCCCACATTTTTTCTCCCCACCACTTTCGGCAGGAGCTCCTCCGGTGAAATCCTAAGGGATTCCCAGGCCAGCTGAGAACCCTAACCCTCTAACACAGGTGTCAACAACTCCAGTCCCGGAGAGCTATCATTCTGCTAGTTTTCTGTTTCCTGCTCTACCACACCTGAATGGAGTAATTTAATCATCTCCTTACCACGTTTAACTCTGCACAGGCCCGTTAATTACATTTCAATCAGGTGTGTAGGAGCAAAGAAACAGCTAACATGTGCAAGATGGTAGCCCTCGAGGACCGGAGTTGGTGACCCCTGCTCTAGCCTGTCTCTATAAATAAACATATCGGATTCTCAACTGTATTAGCGTTTGGGGACTTGACAGGTGAAGGGGGTTCTATGCTAATTTCCCCTATTGTGACATCATAGTTGGGGACTTTTTGAAACAGCTTGTTTTAGGCATATATCCTAAACCAAACAAACACCAATCGAAAACGGGTGGACTTTTTCCATTTTTGAAGTGTTAATAGAGACCCACATGGCAGTACATGTCCCTTTTTTAAAAGAAATTAGCAGTGAAACAACGTATGATAACAACCGATGCTACATAGACTCTGAATAGAGGAGAGTTCTGAATGTACGTGTCTGGTGTCACGTCAACATCACCGTTAGGATTGTGAAAGTTGTTTTCACATTCTTGTGATGCCTTTGCGGTGGCCTCAGGCTTTAAGGTGACGTAAGAAGTTTTGGACTAATTTGCATGTGTCTAACTGTACGTATGAAACAAGCACACACTCCTTTTTATCTAAACACTTTTGGCTTCATGTTAGTAGACTTTACTCGTGTGCAAAAGGATGAATAGCTTCTCTGTGGCTGCTCAGTCATTCCATGTCTTCTTCTCTGCAGATGTTGGGTTTGTATAAAGGCATCGGCTCTCCGATGATGGGGCTGACGTTCATCAATGCCATAGTTTTTGGTGTTCAAGGCAACGCCATGCGGCATCTTGGCCGCGACACACCACTCAACCAGTTCCTGGCCGGGGCGGCAGCTGGAGCCATCCAGTGTGTCATCTGCTGCCCAATGGAGCTGGCCAAGACGCGCATGCAGATGCAAGGGACTGGAGAGAAGAAGTCTAAGAGGAAGATGTACAAGAACTCCCTGGACTGCCTGGTGAGGATCTATAACAAGGAGGGATTCAAAGGGATCAACCGCGGTATGGTGACCACCCTGATCCGCGAGACGCCGGGCTTCGGCGTGTATTTCCTCACGTACGACGTGCTGACGCGTTCGCTGGGCTGCGAGCCAGAAGACCCCTACATGATCCCCAAGCTGCTGTTTGCCGGCGGGATGTCGGGCATCGCCTCCTGGCTCTCCACCTACCCCGTGGACGTGATCAAGTCGCGTCTGCAGGCGGACGGGGTCGGGGGCGTGAACAAGTACAGCAGCATCATGGACTGTGTCAGGCAGAGTTTACAGAAGGAAGGCTGGAGGGTTTTCACACGCGGACTCACGTCTACGCTGCTCCGTGCGTTTCCGGTCAACGCCACCACGTTTGCCACCGTGACTTTGTTTTTGATGTACATGCGGCAGGGAGAAGAATGTAGCATGCAGAACTCTGAGCCGCCGTGCGTGCAGCTGCAGCCTCTGCCGCAGCAGCCGCAGCCGACCAGCATGTGAGACGCCGCGTGGCGGCTGGCGTTGTTAAAGTCATCAACAAACCTGTAGATCAAAGTGAAAGCAGATCTGTGATCTGTTAACGGGCATCTAATGAACAACTGAGTCGGTAAGCGTCTGGCCAGGTGGAGCGTCTGCCTCTTGGGGTATTTAAAGAATATACATATATCATTGGGCTAAAAGCTGCTTTTGTATATATGGTTTCTTTTGAACCAGATATTTTTTTGTACAAATAGTGGGTTTTAAGTTTATTAGAAATACTGAAGGTCACTTGCGTCCCTAAAATGTAGAGTTCAAGAAACGTTGTCTTTGCTGCTGTTTACTAGTGTCCAGTGTTTGATGTCTCCATTATTATTATTATTATAAGCTACCAAATATGAAGAGTCGAGCATGCACGCATCAGTGCATCATATTTGCTTCCTTTCAATGAAAATTTTAAGTATTTACACTTTATTTTTGGGGTGTTGACCAAAGCTGTTCATCTCAGTTTGAATGCATTTTAGCATCCTGCAGTAACGGTTACAAATATAAAGGGTTGGTTACGATAATGATTGTTATATGTACCCTTCTTTTCCCATAAAGTCTTAAGAATTTAATCTAAATTATTGCTGCTGTCTTAAGATTTATTCAAGTGTGATGTTAGAATAAATGTTGCAGATGTAATTTGGATTAAAAATTAAATATAAACAAATATATTTCAACAATCTGACTTTTCAAATCAGATCTGATTACTTGCATGAATGTCACGGTGAGAAAGAAAGCACCTTATGGTTTTTTAACCACGGGTATGGTTGAGACCACAACGATAATCAAAGATTTTATATTTCCTGCTGAAGGAACATTTTGACTGGAATGTTGAGCAAATAGGTCGGCCTGTTTGAAAGTGGGGTTTTAAAAATCCCAAATGTATATTTTAAGCCTAAATCCTGCCAGTAGATTTTGGTTGTTAGCACCATATTGTCCACAAGGGGGCAGCATCAGACCAGTTCTGTGCATTAACTTTTGCACATTATCCCTCCAGGTGAAAGTTTACCTGAGATTGCATCTCTGACACTGTTTGGGGGTTGCCCAAAGATAAAGCGATGTACATATTGTGAAGGGAATGTTTTTTTTTTTTTCTCCATCTTTGATTTCTTTATAGATTCTAATTTTACTGTGATTGCTAGTTTTTTTTAAAGAGTTTGTCTTTGCAGGTGGAGCAGTCATCCTAAAATGAGCTGCTTAAATGACGAATGTTACCTTTGCATCCTGTACTTTACTGTATACGACATGTTGCACCTGAGTAGCACATCCACATGTAGTTCTATATGAAGACTGCTCAAATAAAAGACTCGTTTTCAATAAAGGTTTGGTTTTTGTTATTAAGGGCTGAATGTAAACATCCATGTGAGATAGCAGACATTTAACTTCATACAGGGTAAGTGGAGAATGGAGACTAAACTGACCCCTACTGGTTCGCAGCACAGTTACACTTTAGAAGGAGAAATCACCAGTGTGTCAAAATATGGGCCTTTATTAAAGAACTTTTACAAATATTTCTGTTGCAGCTTTGTGTTCTGAAAACAAATCTGTACATTATTTTACAAATTAAATATTCAAGTGTAGACACTTGATCGAGCTCCTATGATCTTAGTGTTATTGGTGGGCTCACCATCAGGGTGAATTATGGAAAACTCAACCAAACATTGATATTTACTATATTATTAAAATATTTTTAATGTGCAAAAACTAAATCAATGCTGTCATTGAGGCAATTCAGTTACATAGTAACTAAGGTCTTTGTTCCTCCAAAGGCTGAGAACCATAGATAAGTTATGAAAAATAACCCAGAGGTATATTTAGGTTTATTTATCAGGTGTTTTTTCCTGTTTTCGGTGCGTTTACGAGGAACGAATCGCAGGAGTAGCGCAGGAAGCGATAGATCTCCTCGGCTCTGGATCGACTCATGCAGCCTCCTTTCTGTACGGCTTCAACTGGGCTGCAGGTGCAAAACGTGTAGGTGAGCAAAAAAAAGGAGGTGCTCATTTTTATTATAACATGCTGCGTGTCATGTTTCCTTTACCTGTCTATTAGCTGGGCGATCGAATGGAAGTTGTGGCTCAAGTTGAGAGCGTGGGTGTAGTTGACTGAAGGGATGCTTAAATACATCTGCAGGACCTGCTGCCTGTGCTGCCCTTTGACCTCCAGCGGTACAGTGATGCCGTGACCTTTACGGTGCTCCAGCCTGGCTAAATCCATCAGCAGGCCGGCGGTGTCCTCAGCGCCATCGCTCCAGAGCAATCGCACCCCTGCAGACAGCAGTGCTGCCACCGTGTTGTCATAGTAACGCGTGCGCTGGAACGGACGGGACGTCTCACCTAAAACATGATTCAAAAACAGAACAGATACATGAAATCTCAAAAGACGTTGCTGATCCATCCATCAAATCTGGCGGCATGTTTTTTTTACCCGCTTTGGTTCGATCTTTCTCCACCATCAGGCACACTCGCTCAAACAACGCCTGCAGGCCGGTGACTCTTTCCACCAGTCTCTTCCGGTTCTGCACTGCAGCCACGTCTGACTGGCTGATTCTCTCCACCGCCATGCGGTTGCTGACGATGAAGTAGCTGCCGTCCAGCGAGCAGACGTGGACGGTTGCGGCGTGCCGCTGGCGTAGGATACTCATCAGCTCTACTCCACTGCTGATGCAGCGGCTGTCCACCAGAATGCACACAGAGCCAGATGTTGAAGGCCCTTCCTTTTCTGCTGACTGGTTCTGCACAGAGGACTTCTGAAGAACAGAAGTAGATAAAAAAAGAAGAAAACTTGAAGCATGAAGCTCTAGTTGCAGAAACGTGTGCATCTTTCATTTTGATCAGACCTGGGGTTCTTTTTTTGACTCCGACTCCTCAAAGTCAAGCTCATCAGAGACGAGATGTTGATTTTCCAACTTCTGGCGAAATTTCTGTTCTTCACTCGTTGAGCGAATTGGCACTTTACTCAACGACGACACTCTGGATGATGAAGATGAAGAGGACGCAGCTTGTGTCTGGTTTGGCTGCAAGGGGACAACACTCCCTCTTTCACCGAGATCCATCATCTTCCTCCCTTCATCCACCTCCTCCTCACTAGAATCATTAACGCGTATGACTCGGGTGCGTTTGGTTTTCACACCAGCTCTCTGCTCGGGTGGAGGTTCAGTTCTGGTCTTGCTGTCTGCCCTAGCTCTGGCTCTGTGCAGAAAAACTCGTTTTCTGGTGGCGTACTGCCTCCTCCCATCCACATACGAGTCCTCGGGCATAAGTTCAACATCTTCAACCTCTTCCTCGTTGCTGTACGGCTCTTCTTCATCACTTCCAACCACAAAGCTGTCCTCTGCATACGTCTCATCCTGCTCAGGAACCTGGTCACACACAAAAAAATTAAAAACATGGACTGAACATACTCATTTGTGTACATTGTCAAAGCTATTTAGGAATAGAAATCAGAAATCAAACATGCCTGAGAAAAAATGTCCATGTTGTGGTGGTTTCTGTAGGACATTTTGAATTTGCCCTGAGCTGCAGGGCTTCTCACCGACTTCAGATAAACTCCCTGCATCTCCGAGTCTGACGTAAAAAACAGGAAGCCACAGATTAAATGTCACTGTCTGAACTCCAAAAGGCAAAGGCGCCAAAACCAACTAACGAGCTACCGTTCAGCCCCTGGGAGAGGTGCGTGTTCTCCACCACAAAGCCGTCAAGGGACCGATTTTGGTCTTCGCCATCCTCTTCATCAGAGGAAATGTCTGCCCCATCCTCTTCCTCCGACAGCTCAGCTTCTTCATCCAGAAACTGACGTGCTTTCTGACGTTTGTTCTGAACAGAACCAATGGAAAACGTTTACTAAATCTGAAGGATCCCAGAGAAACAGGAACACAAACGAATAGGCCGAAACAGTCGGCAGCGTCTTTCACCGGAACTAAAAAGTTATATTGGTATCAGTTGCTGAGCAGACCTTGTCTCTGACTTGTGGGACTTGTTTCCTTTTAGCTCTTGGTGCCCTTGTTCTGCGTGTGAATGTGGATTCATTCTGGAAATCCTCGTCAGAAACAGCTTCACCCTGGGTTTCATCAGACTGGAGGAAAGAAAAACGTCATTCAAGGTCACTGCTAGTCCGCTGCATCACCGTCAAAGAAAATCTTACCGTGTTGAGTGCAAAAACACGTTTTCTCTTCACCACCACTGGAGAGTCCACATCACTTGTGACCTTAAACTAAACAAAACATGGTTTCAGATGCACAGAATTTAGCTTATACATGCTAAGCTGTGTATGTTTTTGCATCAAGATGAGCCTCTCAGCAACTGCTTCCTCTCTGGTGGTTACTATGACAACCACATGTACCATAGGATTGACAGATCTTGTCTGGGTTGTTTTGTTTAGCATCAGACAAATGAAGACCTGATGTTTTTATTTAAGTACTAAACAAGAGTAAAGACAGCTGCAACCACACGTCTTTATAGGTTTAATGCAAAATAAGCAGATTTTGTCCTTTCTAACATCAGTATAAAGGAAAAGTGACTTATTTCATTGCATTTAGTAGGGATGCACCAATATGAACATTTGGGCTGATATCTAAATCTGATATTAATATTGAAAATAGCAAATAATTCCAATCATCCCTTAAATTGATGGCCTGCTCACCAATTCTGGGGATGACAACGGGTTGATCTTCATCTGATGCCTTCTTTTGCGCAACACGACTTCCTCTTCGCTGTCGCTGTAGCACTCAGCTGAGAGAACACACACACATCTTCATTTCAGATTTAAACTGGACTGAAGGAGAATAAAGAATCGTTTCATTAACAAACCTGGATGAGGAGGAGAATGGATCATAACACTTTCCACTCTGCAGGAAGTCGGCCTGGCGAGATTCGATACGAGCGTCTGCCTCGCTCCTGGTGTTGTGATTGGAGACAGGAGTTCTCCACCTCTAGACGTTCTATGTTCTGGTATTTGTGGAGAGGGAACCTTGTATTCACTGAACAGTCTGGTGAAGTTGTTACAAGGAGTGGATGACTTAGAAACAGGCGGCAAGAACACGTATGAGTCCGTCTGCTTTGTAGGCGATGAAGAGGATGGTAAAGCATCCGCCTCTGTCTCATCGTCGGAGTCGTCTACGAAATAACCAAGGTCAAAATTAACAGAGAAGAGATGGGAGCAGTCTGTTGATGAAGAATTTACACTTTTGGGATTGTCTGTGACGGCTGATGTTCTGTGCCTGAGGCGATCGGATGATTGAGCGGTGCTGGGGGGATTTGTTTGATTATTTGGATTTTCAGTGCTGTTAAGAATGGCTTTAGGACTCGGGGATGTCCTGGGTTTGACATCATCCTCTGGAGTGGGAATGTCTGGAATTGTCATCTGCAGGAAGGCTTCATCATCCTCAAACAGATCCATGCTCTCATCCATCTGGTGGGCGCTGATAACGCCTCCATCATCCTTCTTGCCACCGTCCTTTGTGTCTAGCATCGACTCCTCCCTCGCTTTGATCATAACTTCCTTAGTTTTGTCAACTGCCTTTAAAACAGGTTCTTGCTTGAAGTCATTGCAGAAGTTAAATCCCATCTCCTTGTCAACATCTCTGATATCATCATCGTCATGATCATCATCGGCTTCTTTATCCTCAAAAAGTTCCTCCCAGGTAGGACTGTTGGCTGCTGCGCTGAAAGGCTGCTCATCATCTTTACCCTCTCTGCCCGTTGCAGGTTTATTAGTTTCACAGCCATCATCCATCTCCTCAAAGTCGTCATCGTCCACATCCAGACTAAATCTGATACAAAACGGCTGATCGGGGGGCCGAGGAGGAGGTGGAACATGTGGGGTGGCGTCGTCTGCTTTTAAAATGTCCGTTAGTGGAGGTGGAGATCGGGAGAGAAGCTCAGCCACGTTGGCGAGGACGGTCCCCAGAGTCGCGTCTTCTCTTGGTTTGTTAGAATGGGACACTGGTTTTGAATTCCATTTGGGAAGGTAGAACATCGCCTCAAGTTCAACATCTTCATCATTTTTAGCGCTTAGAGGTGGAATGTCTAGATTTAGCGGATCTCCGAGGGTCGGCTCTGCTTTTGTGACACTAATGATGGAACAGTCGTCTTCTCTGTTGGAAGGATGATCCTCAGATTTGGGGTCATCTGTGGCATCATCACACGGTACCGCTTGTTCAACAAGAGGTCTTTGTTTTGTCGTGGAAACGAAACATGCTGTACTCGTGTTCTCACTTTCCATTTCCTCGTCTATATATTCCAGTTCAGACCAAGAAGCGCGAGACGGTGTGGGTTTCCTGTTGGCTGTTTTAGTGCAGATCTTTTTGGGCTTCTGTTTCTTCAGTTCACTTTTATTATTGTCCTCTGTATGAAGGTAAGGGAGAAGAGCCTGTTCGTAGTGACATTCCCCCTGAGGATAAATAAACACAAAGTCGAATAAGGTCCGGTACACATGGCAGGATAATCGTGCCAATTTTTTGACCCAATCCCTCCCCTTTGGTTATCTTAGGGATGCGCCCATGTCTCTAAAGTTAATCTCATCAGATACTCTTACCATGTGTGGCGTATTAGGAATGCTTTGGTCCGCTCAGAGAGATGTTGGGACCAATCTGATCATAGATCTGTTGCTATCAAACGTGTTGGAATGTTTTGGTCTGATTTCTAGGACATACAAGCCTGTTGAATGTGACATGCTACCAATCAGAAAGTAAGGTGAAAGAAGTGTGCTGCATGCTCCTCCTCCGCCATGTTTGTTTACTTCAATGTCATGTTTGATCTCGAGAAGTTCCGCGAGATTTCCCATCTGACCGGGGAATGTTCGTGTATGAAATAGTTTTTGTCATGTTGCCTCACACCACACACTGTGGGACAGAAACTGTTATATGTGTGATTTTTTTTTAATCGACACGCAGAGTCTATCATCTTTTGAAAATCGTCTGATGATTTTAAAATCTTGCCATGTGAGTGGAGCCTAATCTGTTCTGAGTTGGATTCATCAAGCACACATTTTCAGACTAATGTAATCAATCAGGAAGTGTCCTATGAACAGATGTCACTAGGTATGTAAGAAAACATCAGTACACTGAAATATCACAATACTTCATGTTATGATATTGAACTGATACTTAAAAGAAGTGTATACATTTTTTATTGAGAATTTACATGCAAGCATTTATTGTATTATTTTTTGTGCTGAAAATTTAACTCTGACCGCTAGGAGGCAGCTGTTTTTACTGCCTTCATTCTGATAAAACAAGATCTTGCAATAACACGTCTCCCTTGTATTGCGATTTATATCGTATCGTCCCCCTGTATTGTGATATATATCGTATCGTCACCCCGTATTGTGATATACATCATTTCGTCCCCCCGCATTGTGATATATATCTTATCGTCCCTCTTGTATTGTGATATACATCTTATCGTCCCCCCATATTGTGATATATATCGTATCGTCCCTCTTGTATTGTGATATATAGTGGCGTCCCCCCGTATTGTGATATATATCGTATCGTCCCTCTTGTATTGTGATATACATCGTTTCGTCCCCCCGCATTGTGATATATATCGTATCGTCCCTCTTGTATTGTGATATACATCGTATCGTCCCCCACATTGTGATATACATCGTATCGCCCCCCCGCATTGTGACATATATCGTATCGTCCCCCTGTATTGTGAATATATCTCGTTTCGTCCCCCTGCATTGTGATATATATCTCGTATCGTCCCCCTGCATTGTGATATATGTCTCGTATCGTCCCCCTTCATTGTGATATATATCGTATCGTCCCCCTGTATTGTGATATATATCGTATCGTCCCCCTGTATTGTGATATATATTGTATCGTCCCCCTGTATTGTGATATATAGTGGACCGTCCCCCTGTATTGTGATATATATCATATCGTCGTCCCAGTGTTTTGCGATATATATCGTTATCATCACCCCTGTATTGTGATTTATATCATATCGCCCCACTGTTTTGTGATACACATCGTGTCATCTCCCCGGTATTGCAATTTATACTGTATAGTATCCCCTGTATTGTGATATATATCGTATCGTCGTCCCGGTGTTGCGATGCATTGCAACATATATTGTACCATCTCCCCGGTGGTGTGATATATATATCGTATCACCAGATTCTTGCCTATGCACACCCCTAGTTGTCACATTCCAACACCTGCAAAACAGTCCCCTTTAATCAACTCTTTCTTGCTGGATATTAGAATCAAACATCATCTAACATCATAACCATGTAACACCTGTCACTTGGACAAACATTTGACCTGGAAGTGATTCATCTAAAGTGGTTTCCAGCTAGGACCGACAGGGAGCCACAGAACCTGTGACCAAGATGAAGGAGATGCTCACTGAAGCAAGAAAAAGGCTGTTTTTCTTGCTAAATGAAAATGCATTGAAGCAGAATTAGAGGAGAGTTCATGCCCAATATAAAAAAGAAAAAACTTCAAATATCACAAGAACCTACCAATGTCTATGTGCTGGGGAAGTTAATCATGCCTACATTTCATTTGGTCTTTTTCAGAAATCTGAACAGCGAGAAGAGAACGCATTACCCCAATTACTCCACAATCTGATTTCAAACTTTTAATCACTTACAAGGCATTAAAAGGATTGATTCTGACCACCGTTTCTGACCCACTAAGTCGATACTTAAACAGGAACATGCTCACAATCTCAGCCCAGATTGAACACGGTAAATTGTTGTTTTTCCATCACCTCAAAAAAATCTAACAAATAATTTACTGCTACAAAAAGTTCAACTTGGCCAAAAGAAGAATCTGTTCAATTTCAGTGGATGCTGACAGTTTTCAGAGTTAGGCCGCCGGTCCAGGCACCGCCTGAGAGCACTTCTAGTTCTTCTGATTTCTGCACACATGACACTGCCTCCTTTAATCCCCCAACCAGACAAATGAGCTAGCAGGCCCACACCGAGCTGCTTGCTGCCATCACAATCTCTCATTAACATTTAAGCATTTAGCAATTTTCACGGAAGGTTAAGTACTTTCCACTGAAAGCAAAAGAAGCAAAATCCTTTTGGCTACAAAGCTATAATCCTCCAAATATTTTAATGATTTTATTTACTTATTTACTTAAACAATGAAATCGTTATGTTAGTTTTAGTAAGTGAAGTTGTTTTTTAAAGGTGTATTAATCCTAACTGACCACATAAGGTGTTGCTTAATGAAACGTCTCCTGCAGGCCTCAGGCTCAAAAAGGGAAAGAGTGATCCTACAGGTTGGAGCATCGTTTTCACTTGACCTCAACAGATTGAGAATCTCTGATCTTCTGCAGAGGATTTTACATGTGAGAGTCCTAACTGTAATATAGGAACTTGTTTAAAAAATAACAAAAGTTTGGGTGGAATTAAAGGTCTCATTCACGCTTTTTCCCCCCAATACATCTACTGTTGTCATTAATTTGAATGAATGAATGCATTATGAGTTGTTTTCTGTGGAAAAAAAGCTCTTGTGCTCCTGTTTCAGGGGGTAGAAGTTTGTTGGAGGAGTGGGGAATGGAAAACGGCAGGATTACGAGTCTTACTCATTAATATTCATGACATGCAAAAATCTTCCCTCTGATTGGCTAACAGAAAATCAGCTCTTCTGCCTCTTTGTTCACTCTTCTTTTCTGGGTGAAAAAAATGCCATATTGATGTTTTACCTCCACAAATAACACAAGCCTGAATGTGTTCCGCCCCATTGTGGGGTTGCTAATGCTAACGGTTAGCTTCTACTAGTCAAGACGTGCTCTTCTCTCTCCTAGACGCAAAATCAAAAAAAGCCTTCAGCGGTCGTGAGCCAAGTTAGGCGAGGCCATGAATGCATGCGTGTGTGGCTTTTCCTGACCTGATCGTTTTCATTTTTTTTAATGTGACTAATGCAGCCGATGGGTGTCGAAGACTATTTCATCAGTGGATTAACCTGAATGTTACCATTTATTAATGACCAGATTATGATCCAAGGATCTCACACCAAAATAACCTTCATGATGATGAGGAGGAGAGAGAGCTGCAGAGACCAGGAGGTTCACATGGTTGACACGGTTTTAAAATGCATGATGAACAAAGTGGAAACTCCTCTCTGCTGATTATCTCATTGCACTACGTTAATCACATGAATTTGATGCCCATGAGCTGGCCCAAAGAATGCATCGTCTGTGTTCATCCGCCTGCATGACTTTGTTCCCAAACAAGTCCTGAAGAGTCTTTGTTCTAAGACAGAAGACCGACGGACAACTCAAACGGTTTGGATAAGAAACTTTTCAGTGCCAGAAACGTTCACACTGACCCTCGAGGATCAACAAAAAAGCTTTAACACAAATGTAAAACATGAGAAATTGCAGGCATAATTTATACGACATGGCCCTGAGACGTAGTGATATCAGTTGAGACGGCTTCAGACCGCTCTAGTGTAACTCGCCCTCGGGAACACGCAATTACGAGGAACTAATTTGAAAACACACCCTTCCATAACTCTGATTCACTTCTCTTCACACTGCTCAGTTTCCTTTTGATCATCTTTGAATCTGTTGTCTGTTCTCCAAACATGTAGGTCATCATAGGCTGACCTAAATCCGGCTTCCTGGCGTTATGTAACGGTTCACGGAACTGTTGCATAATCACGAGCGAGGGGGCCTGCGTGCAAGCCCCCATGTATCTTTGTTTAAAAATAAATAGGAAAATAATTAAAACCGCTGCTGGAAAGCGAGCTGAAACCATTTAGATCAACAGGAAATTTGGCAATTTAACAAAAATTGTTTGGGCAAAACCTAAGAAATATAATGAGTGTGTTCTAGTATAATAGAAGGGATGAGATGTGGGAGCCGAGGGTCAGGAGGTCGTTCTGCTGATTCAGCGTAAGCTGCACATAACCAACATAACACTATGAGAGGAGAAAAACACTTCAGTAAGTTAGATGCATCAGAACACCCATCAGAGCTAATATTTATTATTACAGAAAGCAGATTTTCATTTTTTCCCAAGTTAAAACGTACTTTAATGAAGGTCTGACTCTTGTTTTTCCACACTCTGAAGACAGATCGCTATTCAGTTTAGTAAGAAACAGCCTCTGGTTGAGTTTCAGATCCTTGCAGGAATTTTGATTAAATTTCTCAATGTAATCAAATTTAGGAGTTTTTTCCCCTCCTTCCTTTCCACAAAAATCTAGAGACTGGGTTAAAAGAAAATTCCAAATTGAAGACATTGTTTTGTGAAACAATGAGAAATAAATGCTCATGAGGAAGATGACGCCAGCAGCCAGATGGAGTTGTGTAACACAAAAATGAACCTGCCGGATCTGGCATCTTTCTGGGTTAAACAGCAACAGGCTGGGAACAAAGACGGATTTTCTTAGAATGATAAGAGAGTTTTTAAAAGTGAAGACAGAATTCCAACTCTTAGTGAATGACCGCATCAGTTTAACTACTTAAAACAATAACGTTCATCTATGTAAAACTGCTTAAAATGGCCAAACATTGGAACAACTTTACTTTTATAGATAATTTAGGTCAAACTGAGTAAGTTTTAAAATCATGAGACACGTGTGATAATCTGAGTACAGATGTGCACACGGGGAACATCTGTGTAGCCATCATTGACCAGTTATACTTGTGTTTCCATTTTTGTTGAAGATCTTGATTTTCTGCACAAGTTTCAGCAATGTTGTTTTATCTCCACAAATAACACAAGCCTGGAGGAGTTCTGCCGTTTTGTGGAGTTGCTAATGCTAACGGTTAGCGTCTACTAGCTGAGACGTGCTCTGCTCTCTCCTGGGCGCTATATGAACAACAGCCTGAGTCCATGATTGCTAATTTGACAGTGTGACATAGATCTGTCAGGCTTTTCCAAACCGAACGTTTCCTCATTTATTTTCTACTGGTGGCTAGTGCAGGAAATAGGGGTAGAAGACTATTTTTACATTTAGCCTGCATGTTAAACTCAGAGTGACCGATCATATTTAAAAAATAGCAAGTAAAATGGTTTCTCAGTGAACTTGGTCTTTAATATTTTTGCCAAAACAGTGTGATGCAAAACTGACCGCCACATCAAGGTTGATAAAATAAAAAGATTAAATTCAGCAAAATCTGAAATATTGAAGGTGTTAGAAGATGGCAGCTTGTTTGAATGTGAACTAGCCGTTAGCTCATCAGTCATGGATGCAAACACTATACCCAGCATGTAAGAAAATAACTATTAATCATTTTTACACACTAATAGATAAAAAAAATAACAAGAATTTGATAGATGTGAATATTTTACACCAAGTCTCTAAACACATTTTAGTTTTGCTCTTTTAGAGACTAAATGTATTTTATGAACAAAAGCGTTTGAGACATTAGCTGCCCACATGTCCTGCTTTGTTTGTACAGGTGGGATCATTTTCCTGAGTGAGGTAAAGATCCAGAGAAGGGGGAAGGTGAGCTCGCCTTACCGTAATCTCTGACCCAGATTCAGGGATTTGGACAAATTCGGGGGTCTTAAGTCGACAAAAAGCAGATGGTGTGACCAGGAGGACCACAGTGTTTTTAAAGAAACACACGGATACATGATAAGATGAGTAATGAGAGAGTATTGACTAAAAGCTGATTATAAAACTGTTGCTGGAGAGTTTTAGATCATATCTGCTACAGATAGTCGCTGGGTTTAACTTATTTACTGTGATGTTTCGCCACAGAACTTATCAAACAATGCAGCTAAAACCAGAAAACACCCTACTTTATTGAAAAATGACATGAAAAAGGTCCGTTTTTGATCAAATGCTGCAGACAAACTGACAAATATGTGACATGTTGATCTAAAAATAAGATCTAAGTTCAGAGAAAGGTTAAAAAATCTTAATAAAGCAGCTGTTTTGTTTTTAGTGTTTAAAAAAAATCCAGCTCTTTAGGTGAATCGATTTGAGGACAGAGAAGACACCCCGGCCTGGAAGAGGCCCTGCTGTTTAATTTATTTATTTTGAACTAATTTTCCTCAATAGAGCCTGTTTATCTTCCCAGGAATTTGCCACGGACGTCAAAACGACAAATTTAGCAACTCCAAACAAACCACAGTTGTATGTTCACAGGCGAACCAGCTGACTGCTCTCATCCTTGTGCATTTACAAAGTTTGGTTTTCCCTTTGCGGAAACGCACACGGACCTATTATAAAACCAACCGGGATTTACACAAGGAGCTTGGAAGTGTTTTATGAAACCAGTTTTCCCATCACCAGGAACCCGATCGGCGTATACGCTGAATTAGCGGTCGTAGAAATCTTAATCTGATTTATTTCTGAGCTGTTCGTTTGTTCGGGACTTGTGGGTGACCTTAAACGAACTCGTGTTGATTTCCCGTGGCTTACCTCATTTTCCTCTCTCATGCCATCTATGAGCTCCATCACCTTAACGAAGTGGTGACAGCGGAGGGAATGGTCCACAGCGTGGAAGGGAAGTGCTTTGTGCTGCCAGTGTCTCCATTCCCACAAAGACAGCTCTCTGGATGGTGGTCGGTCCAGGGACGTGTCCTCCTTTACAGAGAAATGAAGCACTATTATGCATAAAAATCTAAAATTCAAGCCAATAACGGAAAATGCAGCAGATTTTTCCATCTAAGACTTCTAAAGTGTTGCTTGGAAGTTTGGTTCTCATGAATCACTGCAGCTACAGTTGCTATGTGACTAATAAACTCCAAAATATCTAAAGTTTGAACCATTTATGTGGAATTTTACATCCTACTGAGGCTCAGATTGACCAACACATTTTCAGGTTCACAACCTGAGGTTCTGGGTCACCGGGTATGGACAGGAAGTGGGTCGGCTTCAGGGTTGGATGAGCTTCACGGTCCTCCAGCTTCATGGTGGACGCCCAAAGAGAATATTCTGAGCTGCTCAGAAAGCCGTCTGATGACTGATTGCCTTGTTGGACTGAAAAAAGCACGCACGCACATGAAATTACACAAGAATAAACTCACACGGCGTCTACTTGAGCTGTGGAACTCACACAGGTTTTGTGGATGAATGAGGGTCGCCCGTCCCTCTGAGTTGGACCGCCGACCCCTGGCTGACGACCTGCTGCTCTCTCTGTGGTCAAACTGTCCACAGGTGATGTGCATCTTATGGAGTCTGGGGTTGACCCCCTCAGGCAGCATCCGGGGACTATTGGGGTACATGTGGAAGCCATTTTTATTGCTGGTGATGGACTTGTACACACTGCGCTTGTTGCTCTGGCTCTGATTGTACGTCTGTGGGAAACAAAGGGAACGTTTCTGTTAAGTTCGCTGAGTTTGGGTGTGTTTATCGTTCAGATTCAAGCTCTGTCAGAGTAAATGTGGGTTCTTTAGATGCGGGTCACTGAGAAGAACACACCCTCTCCTCCCGCCCCTCAGCGAGGATGACCACGATGCGCCCGCGCCGCTTCCGTCCAGTCCGTCCCATTCGCTGCACAAGGCGGATAGGGTTCTTCTGTGCATCGAAGCAGACGATGAGGTCCACCTCCCCGATATCCAGCCCCTCTTCCCCCACGCAGGTGGACACCAGCGTGTTAAATCCTCCCTGCCGGAACCGCTGCACCACCTGAAACACGAGCGAAAAGAGGAAACTAAGGATTGTTGTCTTTTTATCTAAAGATGTCATTTAAAGTCAATAAGTAACCACGAGTTTTAAGCCTCATCGTTAATATTAAAGTCCTTCTAGAACTGCTCTTTTCTACATAAACAAAAGGCCATGATACAAACGTAAGTCCAGGTAAAGATCTTTTTAATCTTTTATGATGTGTGCCACCTCCTATTATACAAATACTTTGTGTTCAAGACAGGTTTTACCTCCAGCTGCTCCTTCTGGGTAAAGCCTTTCACCCCCTTTCCAGCCGAGGCTTGGCCCATGAATGTCATGACCCTGATCAGCGGAGCGTGGCGGTTCAACATGGATGCGATCTCCTGGACGCTCTCCCGAAAAGATGAAAAGATCATCACACGTGTGCTCGCTCCCTCAGAACCTGATCCAAGACCATAATGAGACGCAGAGTCGGTCGTTTTGTTTCTAATTTCCTTTCTGAATCAGTCTGTTGACTAAAGACACTCCTCAAATAGCATCGGAGCAGCTCAGCGGAGCATCATCACCTGAGCTCTCAGCTCTAAAGTGCTGCAACACCACTTCCTCCAACTTCTCCAGTTTGGGATGGCTGTAAGCGAACGGCTCTTCTGGACCTGGAAGCAGACAGAGGGATTTGGGTTAAAATAATAATTAAGACAATCAGACTCAGATGTTTGGAGTTGTGTGGTTGTAAAGGACATCACACACCAGCAGGTGGCTTCAGAAACACTGCCTCCATCTCATGGTACAGGTCCATGAACATGGGAGTCCTCTGGAGCTCATTCTTGGCCCGGCACATCTCTAAGCAGAAAAGAAAAATACTTGGTTCATATCTGACACGAGCATCCAAACACATGTAGACATTACGAGTTATTGAATGAAAGGAAGTAGCTAAAGGGACAAAAGTGAAGAGAGAACGCTCCTCCTGTGCACCTCAAGCATTTCTGAGGATAAACATACATGAAAGTGAAGTTCAGGAGGTAAAAAGACTAACCTCTGGACCCGTCCATGATTCCTTGGACATAAAAGAAAAGCGACCTGAGGCCCATCTGCATCAGCAGCTCGTAGCCGTGGTACAGGCTGATGCAGAGGGCAAAGTCACCCTCCAGCATTCCCTGCTGAGGACCCTGCAGAGAGCAAGATGCTCGTTTAATATAAATGTCATTTGGAGTGGAGTTTGATTGCAGGTATTCATTTAGTCTGAATCTAATATTCCCCATTTGACATTTACATGATCTGGTTTTTCCTAATGATCATAATAAGCCCGTTAAGCTTAGCGATCTTGGCAAAAGATCCTCTTGATTTCCAAATATTACCTTTTTTATAAGCATAAGAAACACAAATAAAACATAAAAGTCACTTTTAAGTAATCTTAAAATTTCTACGTTTCCTTGGCGATCAGTTCACACTGATCCAATTTGATCCCAGACTAACAACATTTTCTTTTAAGTGAATTATTTAAAACAGCTATATTCTAATCATTTTTATTTTATTATGTAATTATATAACAATATAATAGTAATAAACAAGTAAAATTGTCCCTTGCCACCTATAAAGCCTCCACTAGAGGGCAGTAGACAAGTAGAGGTCCAGGTATGGCAAGTTTTTGATGAATGTACTAATCCTAATACTCCATCTGGAAGCTTTAAAGCAACACTAAATACGTTTCCCTCTTCTCCCTCCTACTGGTTGAAAGTGGAATTACAACTCTCGTAAAACAACCCTGCAGCAGCCTGCTGTAGCTAGCCCTAACAACAAGCTAATGCTAACATGGGCCAACTGATGCAAAAATAGGCCACAAAGTAAAAAGATCCACACTGTTGGACAAAAAACTATTCTTACAAGTCCAGTAGCAACAAAGCCAGGTCACCATCAGTCCGTGGTTACGTAGCCTCTTTTAGCTCCCTCAAATGAGAGTGGGTCGCGTAGATGTTCACTCAGGTTTTAGCTCTTTGTTTGCCTCCAAAGACATTACTCACTTACTTTTACATCCAGGCTCTGCCATGACGCCAAAAAAAGCAAAATTCTTCTTCTTGTGCTTTTTATCGATGGTCGGCGAACTGAGAAAACTAGCTGCTAGCCTTTATATTAGCTACCAGCACAGTAAACAGCTATTGCCATAAAGCAGGTAAAGACCTACCACTAGTGAACCTACCCAAACAACAAAACTGTTAAGTGCAGTTTCTGGTCAGCAGGAGGCTACAGAGTGCTGTCCAATGTGAAGCTGCTCAAGTTTATGGCTCAAGAACCACTGAAACCAGTTTGAAAGCAATAGCCCAACGTGTTAAAAACTCTTTAGTGTTGCTTTAAGGCCAAAAGGAGTTTGACACTAACTTGCAACAATGGTCAACAAGGGTTAACTTTTAAATTATGCTAAGTGTTGATGATGAGTGCATGCCTTGATGTGCGGTGGCGGGTTCTTGCGGAACTGATCTCGAGCCAGAATGAGCTGGTATTTGCTGAGAGTCCGCAGGTCTTTGTGGGCCATCACACGGTTCTGAACAAGACGAGACATGAACTTCTCCAGAACCTGGCAGGAGGGATGAACAACATCAATGTAGGTCATCAACAAGAGGGTATTTTTACTTTACTGAAGAAAGCCTGGCACCCTGCTGATTCACAAAAAAACTACAAGCATGGCCTTTCAGACACACAAAGGAGCTGCTGCTGCTGCTGACAGTAAACACTGAATGAAATGTGTCGAATTCTTTGTACCTTTCCTCTGTCCTCATTTCAAAATAATGGGGAGACAGATGGAAATGGCTCAATTCGAGACAATTTCAACTGAGTCTTTTCATCCTCGCAACAGCAGATAATGGGCGGCTGTGTCGTCGTCGCAATTTCAATTTCAGACGGGCGAAATTTCTCCTGCACAAACAGAATGACTGAATGAAGTAGGCCAAACACTGAAATCAATTTATGTGTAAAAATTATGCCTTGAAAGAGACGAGGGGCAATTTCCTTGCTTTGCTGGCATTATGGACTCAGGAAAATAAGAGCTGAAAATTGGAAGGAAAGCTCATTCACACTAATGGATCAGTGTTTTCAAAAGAAGGAAATGAGTTATTTGAGAACAGATCTGTGGTTACTATTTTATTCCCCATCAGTCAGTGGTGGAAAAAGTAACTTTATGTATTCTAGCATCTGTCGGTCCTGACATACAACCCGCCTTGATAATTACGACCGAAAGCTTTCCTCTCCAAATGTAAACTCAACCACGTTTGTCCTATTTTTCCAAGATCTCGGCCCGCTTGTGAGGGGAAATGTGAGCGCGCTCTGTCCTTACGAAGACAAAAGGATACGGTTAAATAATAACCTTTAATCCCGCTGACATTTTATAAGCATCCTGAGGTATATCCCAAACGTATTTATCGTCTGAGTGTTAAAGGGCCAGACCATCTGGAGGGGCTTTGTAATCACACATGATATGGTTTAAAACCACAACAACAGAGATGATCAGATGGCTGAAAGACTGAGGAAACAACCCAGACGTGGTCAAAAATCACTTAATGCGCAGAGATGGGAAACAATATCATAAAAGACATTTGGACGATATTAAAACATGTTTTTAAACCAAAACTTTATTTATTTATAATTCAATGCCAGAGTTTTTCTTTTTTTATTTTGCTCTAGGGCTCCCCCTACAGTTGTGGGATGTAACAACACTCATCTTTACCCTTCACATGAAGTTTCTGTGCTGCTGGAATATAAAATAGATCTAATAAAGTACAAACTGAAAGGGTTAGAGGAAATAATGTGTATGAGACATGATAAACAAAAGCTAGCGAGGTCTTTAATAAAAAACATGTATTCTTTTTTCCATTTCAATAAAGTAGACAGTGTCTTGACATCAAGTTGTTGATCTGGTGCTAAAACACAAAATGTACTCCAGCTAGATGTTGCCAAACTGGAAACCCGAGATTTGAAAAGTGGATCCTCAGCCCTCGGGGCATTTTGACAGTTTCACACTCAGGAATGTGTTTAATAAAAGTCAGCGTGGCATCAAAGTGAGGCTGTCTGTTATTCTGAAGTCTTGCACGAACCCAGATGAATTGTGGTTAAATCTGTTTCTGTTTGACCGATTCTGAATCTCAATTTCCATATTAATAAAAAATCTGCTCTAAGGCTGGTATAATGTCTCTTAAAGTCATTAATGTCATGTATTGATTTGTTGAACCCTCTAAACTCTTGAGGTCTTGCTTAAATAATCACTTTCTGGATCTTTAATGTTCCTACATGTAGGAGAAAAAGCTCTACGCCCGTTCCCCTCGCTCCTGTCTGCTAACAGACGGGAGGATCTCACTGTGAAAATGGGCACACTGCGGTCACGTCCAGATTATGGGATTATTTAGAACCAGATTAGTGAGGTCACTGTGTTTTGCCTAGTTGGAGTGCAACAGGCAAATGTGCAAACAGAAAGTTCTGCGACTCCTTAAAATATTGTATTATTTTAAGTGTAAAAGTGAAAATAAGGTAAAAATAAATGTTGCATTTGATCTCATTAGTTTTTAAAAACTATCAAAACTGAATCATATTTTTTCCAGTTTTTTATTTTATTGGAAACATTGCCAATATTTTTATAGCAAGATTTTAGTAATGAGTGGATGCAAATATCCAAAGTAAAGGTCTGAGTGGATTAAAAAATAAAACTAAGAGAGGAATCAGTGAAAAATCCTGTTTTTATAGCTTAATAACAACAGATGAAACCTCATTCCTGCAGCTAATGAATGAACTTAACAGTGTGTGTCTGCTTCAGCATCACTTACAGGATAAAGAAGAAGACCCCTTTGGTTTGTTTGAGCGAGAAACATCATTATTATATTTCTACAAGTTTGTGAAACACATCATAGTTTTGCAATTTAATAAAACCTCAGTAGTAGTGCATAAAAGCCATAAAGGGTAAGGCGGGCAATGAGGACCCTTCTCCATGTAAAATGCTAGTGTGTGTGTGTGTGTGCGTGTGTACTCACACAGACACTCCCACACTGAATATTGTGGATTATATAATGTCCTCACTCTACGTGCATGCTGAAGGGTACAGCATGGTGGCTGGCCATTGCGGTGACACAGATCACATGAGACCCTGTCAAGGCTGTCCCCTAGCGCTCAACGTTAGTTTGGTTTATATTCATCTGCATGTTGACTTTTTTTTTAATCATTAACAATCTTTAAAAAAATTATATTTATGAAAATCAAATCATAAAACCAAACTGAGGAAATATCTGTTTAGACTACATGATTATTACTTTTTTAGACGGAAGTTGTTATAACAGAGCCAGGATGTCACATTTTCATAAGAGAATTAAATAATAACAACATGTACATAAACTATACATGAAGCTAATCTGGATCTTCTGGGAGGATTAGTTCTGCCTGTTAGGTGTCACCTTTGACCCTTTGAACCCCTCAGATCTCTTTGAAGATCGGACGGGGGTCTCTGAAGTTTATTAGTTCGGACAGCGCGAGGGGGCGGGGCTTGTGGGAGCCTGCAGCGTGGCGTCACAGCGTGGCTCGCCCTCATAAACACTAGACTCGGCTCAGCTCCGAAGCGTCGCGCTCCTCCACACGGGCGAAGTAGAAGGTTCTCTGATCTTTTTTAAATCTTCTAATCGTTCCTAGTTGAGGAACACAGGGAGTGGGTCAGACAGCAAACACACATATGGCTAACTCCGCCCGGTGTAGCTTAGCGCCTGGTTTGTTGACCAGACACCGGTTGTGTTAATCTGGACAAACTGTTCCCCGCGCTGCGAAGAGGAACACAAAGCGTCAACCCCGCTAGTTAAGTAGTTGCAACTTTTAGATAAATAACTCTCCATTCGGTAGGAAACTTGCTGGTTTAGATAGAAATGGACCGAGGTGGTTGTCAGATGAGTGGAGGAGGCGGTGGAGGCGGCGGTGACAGCGGGACCAGCACCGACCGGAACGGGATGATCACCCTGGAGGACCTGGAGTCCTTCTCCGAGGACCAGCTCTCAGACTCGGGCAATGGTAGTCTGGAGGAGGAAGGAGAAACCATGGAGTCCGACGACAGCTCAGACCGACTGCTCCATTACTGGCAAGAAGTAGCGAGGGGTCATCAAGTGGAGGTGTCCCAAGGTAAAATCTCTACACTAAATCAGGAGATCAGCTTGCATTGTTCAGCCAATTAACAAAAACACAGTGCAATCCTAAAACAGGTAACTTATCTTCACGTTGGTAGCTCTGATAAACAATGGGAAACAAAACAACTGGTTTGACTTTTAAACAGGACTCTCAACTTTTCTCATGAATTTCCGCTGACCTAGTTTCCAGTGAGACATTCCCAGCTTAGACATTCCCAATGCTTCAGGCAACCGTGTGTTTCAACTAGTTATTTTTAACGTAGGATAAAAAAAACAAACGAGTACTACACCACTGTGTCAGAACATTATGGTTTATGGTTCTGATCTCTGCAGAGTAGAAGTAGAAAAGTATTTATAAAGAGGTGTTGGGTTAGTGTTGGTGCTTCGATTGCTTTGGTCTGTGAGGGTTTTTCCTGAAATCCACTTGGAAAAAATAATCTATTTGTATTAAAATATAATAACAGAAAGGTGTTTTGCTTAGATCAACTGTATATCGAGTATTCAGACCCCCAAAATGCCACTTTTGAAATAAATATCGCATAATAACATCTGATCCAGACTTTGCAATGAACATCTGCTGATATGTAAATGATAATAATGAGCAAATTATGTTCCACAACAACCTATGTGGTCCACATGTCACTGTGTTTATACGTTTACATGTGCATATTTGCAGGAGCATTCAGTGTTCTGTTGCTTTTCATCCATTCAACCATCGATTGCCTGAGTCTGACTGGAACACGCTGAAGAGTCCTTAGGCTGCACTGGTGCAAACACAACAGCAACATAATGATAAACAAAGCTAGACAATGTGCTTGCCAGGAGACAACAACAATGGTCTTGAACTCTAGCACTACTAATCACAGATTATAGATAGACGGATCTAAACAATCAACCCATTGAGAGACGCCAGACTTTCAAAATCGAAATTCCGGCAATAGTTATAAAACTTTGTTTTCATACTTTGCAGATAGCTAAGATTACGACATGGGTGTTTAACAAATTCAGAACCTTTTTTCTCTATTTTTAGTTTCTACACATGTACAGTAAATGGATAATTGTAGATGCTTGGGCCTCAAGCAGCTTGTTTCTCCTAAAGGTTAAAGGTAGAGTTGATGTTCTTGGGAAAAAAGCCATTAAAGCAAGCTAATTTTGAAAAAAGAAAAAGGTCAAATCCTCGTTTTCAGGCTCTCTCCTAGAGTCACAGAACCTGATGAATGCAGAAATTGGTATAACACCAGATTTAATGGATACCGTAAACTATTTCAATCTTTATGTCAACTTTTGTCCAATAATTCCTAACCTAACTCACATACGTATATGCTAGCTAATATCGTGTGGCGTTTTTAATGATGAAAAATGAGGCAGTTTTTAGTTTGTTTATTCTTAACTTCAAATTCTCAGCAGCTCAGTGCCACCAACAATCTGGGGAAATCCCACGATCAAAAGGTCAAAACTTGCAGAACCCAACCCAAACCTCCTCTCAATTGATCTCCTCAGCCTCCTCGCTAGCCCGGCTCTGGCTTCACTTCTTGTTTAACTACTCCAAGCTGACAATGTGCAATCTTTGCATGTAGAGGGGTATGCACGGGGGGTGGGGAGGTGGTCAGAGGGCAGTTTGATAAATTCAGTCATTAAAAACGGGCCAATGATTGGATGATGTTTTTCCAGGACTTCCATGTTTCAGAGGCTATTCAAATTACTTTTTTGACAAGACATCTAATTTATTGGCTGCCTTTGGTATGTGAAGAGCTTTTCAAGCAATATGGCAAAAAATGCCACACTCCACCTTTAACCGGATGCAAAAATGGCACTATTGTGCTTAGGGCTGCACAATATTAGGAAAACCTGCGATGCGCGATAAGTTATTAATAATAAAGAAACAAATGACTCTTTTTTGGTTACGAGACATGCCGTTTTAAACTTGAGTTCTTTCTCACCAACATTTTCCACACACGTCTTACCCTTAGTCATTGCAACGCTCTCTAAGCTAACTCAGGTGTTTGCTAGCCATCCAAATGAAGTGCCATCTGCCTAGGGGGCGGGCATCTAACCTATAAGAACCCACCTGATTGGCCAAACAGGTGAATGGCTCTGTTTGATTTGTCAAAAACTTCATGCTATCTTCTTAATTGACAAAATGCATTATGTGTAGCAAACATTTGAGCTGACCGTTCATCGCATTTTTTTCTGTTCTTTGCGATATGCCCGTTGCACATGCTGATATCGCGATGCCCCATTGATGAAGGTTTGGGCTATGCAGCCAATCTACGTGGCTCTTTGTTATAGTAATGTCTACACCTGTGGTAAACATGTCAGCAAACTCACACTTGCTAGTTTGATATGTCTGTGAAAACATTGATGGAGCCCACTGGGACAACAGTTACTGGAACATCCTCTATTCTGCCTTCTCAGACCACCACTATTAATTGGGGGAAACAAAATCACTGTTGCCTTTGGGTCCAGAGGGGATTAGTTTAGCCAAGATTGTGGTCTTGACCAAGGACACAAGCTAAGGCAGTCCTTCGCTCTAATTGGGATGGACTCAAATGGAGTAGAGTTAGGCTCATTTCGTGGTAATCGCCTTTCACACCTGCACTTGCCTTGATAGCTTCTTGACATCATTTAAAGAATGTGTACGTGAGAACAGAGACGTACGCACCAAACTCTTATAGAAAGTTAAAAAATAAGCCAAAAATGCAGCAAGTAATTTACATTTTTCTGTATTCATGCCCCGAGAGTCGTGTAATGACAGTTTAATTGATATTCTGGAGACCTATTATTCACAGCCAATAACCAGAGTGAGTCACTGTCAGGTTAAATGAGGACAGAGGGGCAGATATTAATAACTGATGTGGACGTGTGAAGGACTTCAGGCATATAAACGAGATGGAATTAATTGTTCAAAAGGATATTTCCCAAAACGCTATTACGAGACATGGACCACGGCGTAATTTTTAATCTTCTGATAACTGAACAGAAACATTTTGTTGGTCTTTTTTGAAGTAACACACCCAACAGGACTACACTTACAGAAATGTCGAGCCTTTTGTAAACCCAGTCTCTTGCAACAGCTTGTTTTAAAGTATTGCTGTTACCAATTCTTACTCAATTATGTACTTTTTCCATCAATTCTGAATTATTAGTTTGAATGCAGTATGCATTCAAACTATTGTTTTCCTGTTTCTCTTTATTATTCTTCTTCTTCTTCTTCTTCTTCTTCTTATTATTCTGCTTCCGTACGTTTTTTGAACTGTATCTCCTCCTACAGTTTTTCAGCTATTTCAGCAAGTTTGGTATCAAACCGTTCAGCTCGTTCAGCTCTTTCCGGCTATATCTCCTGGTATTGATATCTTCAACCGTTTCCGATTTATTCAGCTTTTTCTGCCATTTTTCAGCCCATTGAAATGAATGGAAAATGCTTAAAATCGCTCAATTTTGAACAAAATCGTTCATCTTTTTGACCTCTTACTTGCCAGGGTTAACTTCAACCTAGAGACTTCATTCAACTTTTAACAAACTCAAAAGAAGTTCAACTATTTCAAATTTTTTCAGCTTCTTGATATCTTTTACGGTTTTTCTATAATCACAGGTTAAACTTGAGGTACGAGTTTTAAATTTCAGGATTTTCTCCTCCGTCCCCCATTCAAAAGAATAGGGCCGAAAACCGACTTTGCTCGACTTCAGGAAGTGCCATGAGAGAACCGTAGAACCGAGGGAAATGAGACTTGCGCTGGATGAAAGCTGACGGATTTTCCTCCGTTTTGAGCTATAATTTATGGACGTACTCCAAAAATTGTGGTCGTAGCGTTAACTAGTTTGGAAAGGTTTTAAAATATTTCTCCTCCCAGCAGCTGGGCTGTGCTGTCCCAAATATGGTCATGCCTTTCCCACTGTGACTGACAGCTTCAGATTCAAATCCCGAAGGGGAAATTCTGCTACGACCACATCTTTTGGGGTAGACGCGTAATTTTCTCAAAAACAGTAGGTTTTTTTGTCTGCTTCGATGGGATGGTCTCGATTTTGCTGTAGCTGCCACGGTTTTTGCGCTATGAGGCTCAGAAGGAGGAGTCAGCCAGATTTTCTCCCATTGGCAGCCATTCAATTTTTTCTCAGCTCAGGTGCTTCGATCGCTCTCCGAGAGCTAAACTGTACTCGTCATATCTCCTACAATATTAAAGATAGGCACACAAAAATTCACACAGAGCACCATCAAAGCCTTCGGCCGCTGACGGTTTTGGAATTTTTCGAACCGGTGCAATAGTTTTCGAATGGTGATGCGAGGTTCGAG
>SSNS01000054.1:102505-399064 GCA_006937985.1 Aphyosemion australe
CCCCCCCCCTATCCCTGCTCAGAAATAACAGAAATACGCACCCAGACATGTTATACACCAAATCGATCAGCTTGGACTCAGGAAACCAGCCGTCCACCATCCCTGGTCTTTGATTGGCTGAGAAAGTTTTGAAACCTTAAAGTTCAATTTCTGCTCTTTCTAACAGTTTATTTTTTATCTCATTCTGCTAACTTTGACAATTGAACTCATTTTCAACTTCACTTCAGTTCTAATGCATGTTCATCATTTTCAGCTGCTAAAGTCACAGTTCAGCTAATTGTGAAAATGTAACTATTAAACTATTCCTACTCAAATACCAGCTGTTTAAACATTTCAGCTGTCCAGTTTTTTAAACTGTGTACTGAGATTTCAGTTTTCTGATGTTTAGATTTATTTTCTCTTTTCTCCACTTACTTATTTGGCTTTAATACACTTGTTAGTGATTTTTTGCTCCTAAATCTTTCAATCTTTTCAGCTCATTTTTACAATTACGTCAAATTTTCGCAGCAGAAAACTGCTTATTTCAGTTCAGCTACTCAGCTATCAGTTTCAAAATTCAGCATATCCTGCTAACTTCACAATTCAACTAATTGTGAAAATTTAACTACTTATACTCAAATATGAGCTGTTTTTACGTTTTAGCTACTCAGTCTTTTAAACTATGTTAAGAGATTTCCGTTTTCTGCTGTTTAGGATTTTTTTCTCTATTCTCTACTTACTTTTGGGGCTTTTTAAAACTTTTTAGCAATTTTTGCTCCTAAAACTTCAAATACATTCAGCACATTTTGACAATTAAGCTTAGTTTTAGCTTCAATTCAGCAGTTTCAGCTATCGTATTCAGCAATAAAGCATTCAAACGTATTTCTGCAAGAAATGCAATTTATCTAGTTACAATTCAAATTATCTCTCTGCTTCCCACATAAAACCACCAACCAACAAAGGATTGATCACCTAATTACATCAGATCCCTTTGACCCACTTGTCCTCCACTGGCAATTGTGATTAAACAGAGTCCACTGTGAGTGTCGTGTATTCAGTTGCTACAGATTTGAATGTAACTTGTTTTTTGATGAGTTTTGGCCTGCTAATACTTGCCTTAGTGCTTTATGACCTCCTTTCCCCCCTATACCAGATCCATTTTGGTTAAATGTGTATCTGTAACACTACTACCAATAATAAAAATGTTCCACGATTGAATTCCACTAGCTGGATACAAGATATAAGTCACAGCTCTAGGAAGAATCTGCCCCTCAGCTTTCCAAACACTAGCTCCTACTGTAGACTGACTTAATACTGCTCTGTCTGTATGTGGCCTTGGGCAGCTTTAGCCAATGTTCTCTCCCATCAGTTTTAATAAGTGTTACTCTCTGAGGCGCCCCGGCTCAAAGCTTTGTCCAACTGGCAGCTTCCTACTAAAAATATGATCTATGTTAGCCAACAGGCTGCTGTATGTGAGGACATTCATGCAAATAAATGAGAGGAGACTGAACGTGCAAATTACAATCTGTTTTCTGTGACAATACGGAAAGCTTTTGCATATCTGCATGGAATTATTTTACTTTTAACATTCAGGCTCAAAATAGCACCAGAAAGAGGCTAAAACATGACTTTCCTTGACTTTGCCTAGTTGCCATCTTTCATTAATAATTTCATTGTAATTCCAAGAATCTAACAATCTGGTTGTCTGTTCGACAGAAATGGCAGAACCCATTCAACAACTAAGCAGCAACAACTATGGACGCAGTCAAAGAGAACAAGTACCTTTCACTCTCCTCATGCGAAAGGAAAAGGTATTGATCTGTTTGGTCTTTTATTTAACCAAGGCACCGCTCAAATAGCTTAAATAACCCTGGTTTTCTAAATGCATTTATGATGTACTTAAACTGGAACATTTATTCAGTTAGTGACCTGGTTTGTAGGGAAGAATGGTATTTGTATTATCTGCAAAACAGGGCATTGCAATGTAGCCTAATAATTAAAAGTGGCACTTTAAAAGTAAATCAATACCACCATACAGTTCCAGTCAAATGTTTGAGCACACCTATTCATTTAGATGTGGTGACAGAGAGTAAATGTTTAATTGAAACAGAATTATTCTTTACTGGTATCGGATTAGCTTCATTCAACTGGAAGTTAAACCTTTCTAAAAATGCACATAATTAAATGTGATATATTAGATTATATAGCTTATTTTTGTAATATTTATATTATACACATTAATATTGCAAATCACAAAATTGTCAATTTTTTAAAACAATAATAGCATATGCAAAATGTATACACCTAGATATACTCAAGAACATCTACAGCCATGTGCAGATTGTCTGTGTGTTTGGGGTCATCTATTTATTTCTGGCAAGACGATCGTGTCACCCAAGCTGTTTAAACTCCTTAGGGGAGATTATAAATAAAGAGGGCTAATTGGTTTAACTTAATTAGTCCATTAAAACTTGGCTGCAGACTTTGGTCAAACAGAGGCCAATCACAGCACCCCATTCTCAGTGTGGTAAAGTGTCAGTGAGCTGGTATCTGATGTGCTAACAACAACAACAATAATGCATAAACTAAATTCATGTTAGACTTTTTCCACCTTTTCTGGTTTTTTATTCTCTAGTGTGGGGAATTGCTGTTTGAGAAACGCCACTATGAAAAGGGCCACTGGGCTTGTATAACGATGCGAGAGGACACGTATGAACAGAGCATCTGCTATGGTTTCATGAAGATAATGAGATACATCTGTCAGCAGAACTCCTTAGGTGAGTACAAAAGCAGCTGACTTGCACAATCACCTTCCAGCACTTGGAATCACTTGTTTCATCTGGTTTTATTCTAGGTAACTACCTTGGCATGACTCTGCCCATTGTGACAGTAGTTCGAACCAATGAGGACCACTCTGTGATCTCCCAGGAAGTCACTGTAGCGTACTACCTTCCTGTTGAGCACCAGGGCCAGCCGCCACAACCTTATGATAACGAGATCATCATCGAGATCTGGCCTGCAGCTACTGTGTACACGAGGTTAGTGGAAAATATATTAAAAGGATCCTAGAGTTCAAATCTGCATTGACTTTGTTGGTGTTGAATATAGGCAGCTTGGGGTATCTAATGTAGCATACCAAAAAGTCCCTGACCTGCTTTCCTATGCAAATTAGTAATGTTTGTTCTGAGAAAAGCTGGTATGACAAGTAGGCATAGACACACACCCTTAAATTTGCATGTCCCAAACCATCAATGTTGGCAATATATAAATGTTGGTCATGGTAATGCTAAACGCAGAACAAAGCTACCCTGAGCTACTGCTAACGTCTTTGAAGAATGTCATAATACACACGTAATGTTCCAGGAAGTACTGGGAATCTCCAGACGCCAGATAGAACCATAGCTGGCCTATTGAGTTATCCAGATACTGTACATGGCTTTACACAAAGTTTCTAGCTTCAGTCAGCATGATACCCTTTTTCCAACAGCACTACTCAGCGTGACTTGGAGTGGTTTGATTCGGCTGGACAGGGTTGGTATTTTCCACCAACGTTTCAGTACCTGCTTCATTGTGGTTCCTAGCATTCCGAAAACGCAACATCACCGATAGGCAAGGGGGCGGAGTCACTGATTGCTTCAGAGTTTCTGCCTGCTGCCCGTAGCCGTTTCCAGGTTCAGAGTCTGACAAAAAGCCAGCGACTGAGCAGAATGTTCAACATCACCGCCATCATTGTATTGTGACATACAGATCACCTAGCGCTACTTCTGTGTCGGGTAAAGATCGCAAGTGCAGCACTCACTAAACTCACTAAAGCCGTGTCACAGTTTGAGTTGGAAAAGCAGCCCACGCTGAGCTGATTCAAGTTAAGCCGAACTGAGCCATGTTCAGTAAGGAAAAGGGGCAATAGAGCCATCGGAGTAAACTGGCCAATCACCACACAGCTCATTTAATTTTGATGTCCTGGTCGAGTGGGTGGAGAAAATCATTATGGGATTGTGTTTGGCCATTTATCAGGTCTCCTGGACCATTATCCCAACAAAGTTTCATATACGATAAAGAGGCTTCTAGAACCTTTTTAAATACAAACTCTTAAACACCATGTAATTTGTTGAAAAGTAATTCATATTGAGGCCTCATACACTGCTTTCTCCTTATTGCAGAGCTTTTACTGGGCCCACCAACGAAGTGACCATCATCAACCAGATCAACACCATGGCTGAGCTACTGGGCTCTCCAGGCGTGTGCGTCAACGACTCCTTCATAGTGGCCGGCTATACCAACCCAGCACACAGCAACCGTCAGAATGAGATCTGGTTCCTGGAGCGCCACTGATGGGATGGCAGCCTCCTACCTGTGACCTTCTAGCCTCAAACTCTCTCAACACTGCCCCACCTAGCTCAGCCTCAGGTGCACCATCATCTTCAGTCTCCATCCCTACCTGAAACGACCACCAGCCTAACACTCCAACGCAGATAGAAAAAAGAAAACTTAGTATTTTTTCCTCTTAGATGAATTTTAAGAGCTGACGCTAATGACTGCCACACTCATGAACCAGATGTAAACGTAGAGCACTGCATTCACCTCCTGCTTTAAGACGAAGACAAATCTTTCCTAAAATTGTGATCGTTTACGCTGTTAGTGCTCTGTGAGTATAGCGACCACTGAGTGGTGTCAGAAATGTGCAACAGTCTGTCTATTCACGAGGAAACGGGCTCCCAGTGGACAAGCAGCCTTACTGTGACCCTTTCGTTTGACGTCTAGCCATGTTAGTGACTCCATCATTCTATCGCTTCTTCATCCATCCTTTCTTTAATCACTGGATTTGTTTATTAAATACAGCTCATAGCTCTGTGGTATGCCTGTAACACAGCTTTTTTTTTCCTTCTTTCAACAATAAGTGCAATATCTCATTAAAACGACCAATAATCAAACAAGCCAGTTTCTGGGCCAATGAGCCTAAGGAGTCCAATAACTGTCATCCAGACCAGAACCAGTGGCCTCGATCGTGTTTAAACTCCTCACAAACGTCGACACTAATATCCAGACTGTAACACGTTCGTGCAAGAATGTAAAGCTACAGGGCATCAAGCGTCTACAAACCAAATACTGAAAGCAGATCTCAGTGCTAATCGACAATCAGAACCTACAGTAGATCACGTCTGATGTCACTGACACAACATAATGCATTCCTCATGCTACAACACCTGCTTACACACACACATAGAAGTATTTATCAGTGTATGTTATGGCATCCTCTCTCACTACATTGTGTCATTGTTGCTGAGAATTCACTAATGTATTGCAAACACTACTGCTGCTAAGTAGAGACAATGCAATCACAAACGTAAGTGCACAGAGAATATCTACTGTGATTATAGTCCTCATGAAAAATAAATCTATATTCTGTTTTAGTTGAAATTACTTAATGTTCTTTCAACGCGTCTTTGACGGTGATGTGGGAATGTTTCTGCTCTGAATGTGTGCATTAACTGCTGGGGTGTGGGGGAAATACAACTGGAAGCCAACGAGCTAAATCATCACTGTGTGATGGTGAGGTTTCCTCTGACAGGAGGAAACTGTTATTGGGTTTTGTTGGGTTGGGAAGGTTGGCCAGTCCAAAATAAAGTTGATTCGAAAAGATTTTAGTTGACATAAAAACCAAATCCAAAGAGTTTATTTTGAACGAAATGATAGTAGCATTTATCTGCATAAAGTGTGCAAAAGCTATTGTACATGTAGCTTGGTGTTTTCCTTTAAAACATCCTACTTGATACTTTGTTTTTCTTTTATCTTTAGTGTGACGTATTGTGAAAATGTATGTAAGTGCATCGTATTAGCACTACTGTGGTTTTCTTTGTTCAATAAAATGTGCTGGTATCATAAGTTTCACCGTTTCTCTGAACAACAGCTCTTTGGTACAATATTGAGTCAACTCTGAAAGAAATTTGACTCAGTAATTAATGTGTTACTACAGAGAAAGTAATGTAAACGTCCAGATTTTGAAAGTAAACCATCAAAACGCTAGTATTTCTCCTTTGTAAGGCATTAAATCAACACATATCAAGTTATATATTTGTGTAAACCAATAACTTCTGTTGCTATAACAAAATGTCCAAATGCTGTTAATGCCACCTTTTTATTGGACGAAATGTGGAAAACCAAGAAAGCCACGCCCATTTTTGAAATGTATAACATAATCGCTTCTGGTGTCGAGTTCCTGGAGCGCAGTAACACGATGAGCCCTCTCAACAGGTACATGCACACACAGACATGCTACAGTTCTGCATGTAGTACATCAGAGGACACCCTAAAGAGACATTAAAGGTTTTAATTTAACTGCAACTTCTTTTTAAATATTTTCTTGAATCAGCTTATGGAACGTTATATTCAAGTTTGTTAAGTCCTTTTAAATAATGATTTATAAAATCCCAAATAACCCCATCATTTCTTATGTGAGCCCAGAAGAGAGTGTCGATCTTTACAGGAAATACGCACCCTCTGCAAGCTTAATCAAAACCGTCATGCAGAGGATCAAAAACAGAGGACCCCTCATGGGTGATGCGTGCTGCTCTGTGATAAAAATGAGCCAAAAGCTGAACACAAAACACATTTTTGCATGACTGCACACACTTTTCTGCTTCATTTCAAACAGATTTGTTAATTCTGCCAGCAAGATGGACGTAAAGCTCGTTTTATGACCAGTTACAATGTTATTCTGTATTTTTTTCATGTAAACAATAGTTTTAAACGAAGATGTTAATAATGTCCTGCATGCAAAGACAACACAAAAGGGACTGAGAATAAATTTAAACTACTTAAGAAAAAAAAAAATACTTCCACTAAATTTAAAAAGACATAAAATGGGAAAAAAATTTAAATGCAACTGTTTCATTACACAAAGTAGCCAATTAAAATAAAGTTGTGCAACACACACACATATGCACACACAATGTAGAGTTAGCTAATAATCCTGAACGACTCAGTGGTCCATCACCAAATGTTTGACCACAGAGTGTAACAGGATGATGCTTTCAAGACAAATCAATCACTTTGAAGTGAACTGACCCAGAAGGAATCACATGGAAATCACTGGAAACACGTGAGGTCAAGAAGAGCTGGGGTTTATAAAGAGGCAATAGAAGAACGTCCACAAGGTGGCAGCAAAGCGTCAAAAATGTTCTCAGCTCACAATAAGGATCCAAAATAAACATTATGCACTTAAATCTAGGGGGAAATGGTCTAATGGCAAAATTCATATTTTTATTATGTGCAAAAGAAAATAACCCTACATGTTTGTGTGTTTGTGTTTAAATTATTTGAATTATTTGAAGGCAAAAATAAAGATAACAAAAGAGGAAAAACTATGATTCTTATTGCTTAAAATTAACCTAATCACAACTCTTCACCATTCCCTCTATAATAAATATGAAAAGCATTTATGCCATTAGTATCTAACCTTTGACTCCTTTGCCGTGTGTCCATCCATACAAACTGAGTTTTCTAACTCAAGAATCCCTAACCAAATTGATTTTAGATCAAATTAAATTGAATTAGACAAACTGAATTAAATCAGTTGAGGAAATCAGCAGAAAGACAGACCAGCTGAAGAATGGCGGATGCAGCACATCCCAGCGTGTGCCTACCTGCAGGTAACGCGCCTGATGAGCTGAAAGGGTCTCACCCAGAGGAACCACTATTTTGTCCACGCTGCGCTGGTGCGAATGAGCCTGGATGTCTGGGCTCTCCTCTGAACGCAGCTCGATATGGGAGATGAGCACATTGGAGATCACGGACTGCACCGACTGCAGAGGTGACGTGAAGAGGGAGAGGTTAGAGGGCAATTGCAAGGATAATATATATTTAAAATGCATTATTTGGGAAATAAAGGAATCTTTTTCACCTTTGTATCCCCTCCTGGACTAGCACTAAGAGCAAGGATCCGGAACTGCAGAGTCTGGCTACTGAGAAGTCTGATCACCTGAGGAAGAGATCCAATTAATGATTTAAGTAGATCTGTTTTCTGCCTCAGATAAATATGATGCGTTTAAATAAAGTGTTTACCTGACAGTAGGCGTGGTTGCCCAAAGCCTTGTGAGCTTCATCGATCACCACACACTTGACCTGCACAGCTGGACAGGTGTCTCTGGAGAGATCATTCACCATGACTTGAGGAGTGAGGAAGAAGACCCGCTTGGACCTCCACACCTCTTGCCTCTGCTTTGCTGCTGTGCTGCCTTTAAAACAAAATAACCCAGGTTACCAACAGCTAAAACAGTCTGTGTGTCTTTGTTTTTAGGACTTTACCTGTCAGCTCAGCCATGTGTGCCTGAGGGATTCCCATCACTTTGTAGCAGGCCTCGATCTGCTGGGCCACTAGAGGTTTGGTGGGAGCCATGAACACAATCTTTCCTGACGGATACCAGCGGTAAAAGTTGTACATAACCACAGAAGCTATGAAGGTTTTCCCCAGACCGGTAGGAAGACACACAAGTGTGTTCTGGAACAGGGCAGCCTCTGATATCTTCAGCTGGTACTCCCTGATGGGGTAGTTGGTGGGATAGATCCACACCTTAGCGGAGGAGCTGTCAAAACCTGGAAAGTCTGGATATATTCGCCCACATGATGGGGTAGGAGACAGAGCTGCAGGAGTGGCATCTTGGAAACTGCTAGCATTTTGAAGCTGCAAGCTCTTTTCAGCTTCATAGACAGCTACCACCATCAGATCATCATCGTCTTCTTCATCAAGAGGTATGACGCCATCTGTGCCCTCTGGTTTCTCTGGTGCATGTGTGGATTCTTGACCGATGACTGCCCATGGAGAACTTCGAGGAGGATGTGTTGTAGCTGAGGTAGTGTTGTTTGATGTAGTCCTGCGCGCTACAGCGGCCTTTTTACCCCCTTTAGCCGGTTGGACGTCCTTGTTCTGGGGGATGTTGGCACCCCAGGTCTGGAACAATGTCCTCTGGTTAGAACCACCGCTCATTTTCGTTAGCGGTGGCAGAAAACTTTAAACTAAAACTTCCATGTGATGAGCAGCAGTGTTGCAACCGGAACACAAACACACAGTCACTTCCGCATAGCGCTTTTCAAAATATAACTCCGCGTTGAAAATAAACTGTTTCAGTCATTTGTTTACAGCCGAATTATTTTATTATATTGTATTAACCGACTTTTCATGAGTAAATATTAATATAAACAAATAAATAAACCTAAAACAGCGCATACCTAATAATTATATACTTTTAATTTTAAGGCTTTACATCGGAAGTTGATAAAAAGTTTAAGTTCGTGTCCCGCTTTTTGTAGTAGAAGCGCTGTCTTTGTAACTACAGCGATGAACAGAGACAAGTTAGAGATGATTATCACACATTTTCAGGTAACAATCATATTCTGGAACTTCAACAACGCAGAAAAGTTTAGCCTCTTTACCTACAGCTACTTTCAGTCGTTGTGGTTGATCTGTAGCAGGTGCTAAATCAGCTGCTAGTCGTTAGCACTGACGTAAATACAGCCTCCTCCATTAACCCCTTCTCGTTACTATGGTTACTCTTGTCTCCTTGCTAGGCACGTGCACGAGGATTCATCGTGAGAAGCGAAGTTCGCCGTGCGCGTGAGGACTTTGAGGAGATAGTGATGGAGATAGACGGGGGTCTGAGGCATTTAAGGTGGACCGAAGCAGTTATTTCCATCCCTCATTTCACAGACACAGTAAGGATGGTGTGTGTGTGTGCGTGTGTGTGTGTGTGCGTGTGTGTGTGTGTGTGTTTAGTTGTAAAAAATAATTTCTCATACTTCTGCTGTGATTCTTTCCAGGACAGTCCATGTCTTTGCCCTGCCAACATTCCTTCAGAACAGGATTTAGATGTCATCCCTACCCTGAGCCCAGCTCCTGTATCAGAGGAGACAGGTCACTGTGTCCTGGTGGAGAGCAGGGAAGCAGAAAGAGATGATTCACAAACTCATTTACCCAGAATCCCTGTCAGAGAGGAGGAGCAGAAACAGATTATTAGTGGGGGTGCAGGTGGAGGAGTGATGGAGAGCACATCATCATCCACTATCTGGAGCAGTGTGGAGCTAGGTGCAAACTCCCATACTGGTAAACTTAAATAAATATAAATGACTTTTTTATACTTGTTCCTAAATGATGACATCATGTATCATATCTTGACTCAGGAGGAGGTTTTATTAGTCATTTTTAATCCTTCGTCCAGGTCCCCGGCTGTTCCACCTGGCTCAGGATGTGCCCCGTACCCCAGAGGCCCTGCGTCTCCATAGAAACACACTGACCATGGAGCTGGTCTGGCTCCAGCAGGCCATCGACAGCAGAAAAAAGGTAAGATCTAGGAATCATCCAAACATGATGTAATTTTTTTTGTATTTATATCATAAATATTATATATTCTATTCTAATGTAAACATTTATTGGATGGCTTTAAAATGAAAATGCACCTTTCTTTCTTTTCATGTGCAGTATTTATCCCTGAAGAGTAGACTGAGTGCATCCTGATGGTGTGTTTAATAGCAGTTTAATCTCAAAAGAACCTGAGAACACGCAGCTCAGGTGGAAATATTTAATTTACTTAAGTATTTATGATGTAACTTATAAAGTTGTGCACATAAAATGTTATTGCTTTACTTTTCTAATGTAAAAATGAATAAATAATATTTTTCTACTGTCTTTGCATTGTCTGCTGCAGCGTTTTATTGATATTATGTGAGACTGAAGTGGGAAACAGTTCCTCCAGTAGAGGTTAGAGTTGATATTTTGCTTCTAGACACATTTTATGTTGTGTCTCAGCAGCTCAGATTTCCCACCTGGATAATAAAAGACAGAGCTGTCACTTATTACAATAGGAGTCCTGCAAATATTCAATGGATCGTCTCTTATTACACGGTTTTGTTGTGTTGATGTGCACACCCAGAGAGAAGCATTTACGGGTCAAACAAACCACACAAATCACAATTTTATGTTACTAATAAAACTGTGAAAAGAGCCACTGGAGAGGGTTTAAAGTGACAGATCGGTCTCATTTCATGAGTATTTTAAAAATATAAAAATGAGAGTGCAGAGGTTATCTTATTGATTCAGCTTTCGACACGGAGACCCACCCATTCTCCCCTCCTCTGTCAGCGTCTTTTGTTGTGGTTTCTGTCGATGGTTTGGCCCACAAAGCCAGTCATTGCTGGCCCTGCTGCCATGGCGACCAGGAAATACTCACCGCCGTCAAAGTAGTAGTGTCCGTGTGAGGGCGCATAAAAAGGCTCGGAACGGTGTGAGTTGGAATCTAGACAGAGAACGACAACAGAAGCGACAGGTTTGGCTTTCCATCCATCCTCCTGCAGGGGAATCACTGAACAGCGTCTGTATTAATAGATTCACACGGATGAGTTATTATGGAACAAGTGTGATCTGTGTGTAATGAGTGAGAATGTGTGTGTGTGTGTGTGTGTGTGTGTGGACAGCTGTTTGCTTATGGCTGCCAGCACCGCCGTCCCATCCCACCTGCCTCCTGTGAAGAGCGTGGTGGTTTACAGGAATGGAGACCCCTACTACAGCGGGCGGAGGTTTGTGATCAACCAGCGACAGGTGGCGACCATGGAGGCGTTTCTGAATGAAGTCACAAAAAACATCGGGGCTCCGCTGGCTGTCAGGACTCTGTACACCCCCAGGCAGGGCCACAGGGTCACAGACCTCCAGGACCTCCAGCCTGGAGCCCAGTATGTTGCTGCTGGCTTTGAGAGGTTCAAGAAGCTGGAGTGAGTACCATAAAACATGCTGATTGTTGATATTGTGTCCAGTTTAATTAGCTTTGTGGTTTTTATTATCTTGGTGTGCAGCTACCTGAACGCAGGAGCAAAAAGGCCGCCGGGCACACGGAATGAAACTCAGGTAGGTTTGGTTTTCTTTCTAACACAGACGTCTTCCTTCCAAGGCCAGAGCACCACCCATCATTCACTCTGAGGAATGCACACACCCCCCCCCCCCCCCCCCCCCCCCCCCCCCCCCCCCCCCCCCCCCAAGCCATACTGATCCATGAGCACCTGCCAAGTCAAATATGAAAATGAATGCTGCATGTATAACTCATATTTGCATTTATTGTTCTTATGCAGCTGATTGTTGTAATTTGCTTCTTTGGGTTTAAATGTCGTAATTATTCTGACTATATGAAGTTTTGTGATTGTTTTTGTTAAGAAAAAGTTCTGAGTTAAACTTTTACTCTTGTCTGATCAATTTTCATAATTAAAATTTTGCAGTAAACTGGAAAAAGACTCAGATTTAGTGACTCATACAGAACAATTCATCCTAGCAGTTCTGTTTGGTGACTACCTGAGGAGAGAAATGACTGATTTGAGTAAATGTGTGATTTGGGTTGCTGCCGTTTAAAGCTGGAGTCGTACATGCCAGTGTTGTGGTTGCTGTGGAGCAGAGCAGGAAGGGTGTGTGTGTGTGTTTAATCCCACTAGTGAAACAAAGTTTCCACACACCTCCATCAGGGAAGCGTGCACGTCCCGACAGGCCTAATGCCCAAATTCACAGCATCGTTTTCTGCTCAGATTAATTAAATGTGTGACAACTGTCATGAAAAAAATGTCTGCTTTGTTCTGACGTGCCCAATTATATCCAGCTGCAGATATTGGCTTGAGATTACATTTAGATGGAAAACAAGGTTTATGTTGATTCCTCTGATCAGACATTTGACACCAAAAGTCTCTCAGTTAGTTTCCATGGCTGCAGCAACGGAGTTATCAAGCCATTACACATTTTGGATAATTGAGTTTTCAGGGATGGATGTGCGTGGAATTGATGTACGTGTCGTACTTTTCATGAAAGATTGTTCAGTACTGATGAGAAAAGATTGCGATGCTCTGATTTTTGATTGTCTCAATATTCCCAGCAGGCCAAAGTTATCCAGAGGCCAAATGTTCCTGCAAAGTGGAGGAAGTTTGTACCCGTGCCGTGCATCATACAGTGAGTGCATGCAGAGACAGAACCAGTGCTGTCATGTTTGACAGTGTAAGTATGACTGAGCTGTATCCACAGTGCAGACCGCTGCTATTGTCTCTGTTCAGTGTGTTCCGTAACGGAGATCTCCTCAGTCCACCGTTCCGGTTCATCATCCCTCGGACCATGCAGCAGGGCCTGGAGCAGATCCTGAGTCTGATCACAGAGAAGGTCAGCTTACGGACCGGAGCAGTTCGCAGGTCAGCCATGCTGCCAGATGTGCACACATCTCTGCAACATACACGCAGAGAGATAAAGGTATTTGCGAATATTTCTCTTCAGGTTGTGCTCTTTGGAGGGAGTCACCGTGTCCTTAGCTGGGGAGCTGGAGTCAGGTCGCTGCTATGTTGCTGTGGGAACCGAAAGGTTCAAGAAACTTCCATATTTGGAGTTGTTGGTTTCAAAAGCTACAGAGAGGTACTGTCAAACAAGGTCGTCTCCAGTGTTGGGTTACCGTAACATTACCGTAACGCAGTTACTTTTACCAGTAACTGTAATTGTAATTCATTACTTTTTAAATATGGTGGCTCAGGTACTGTTACCCTAAGGTGCAAATGTCAATTGTGAGCTGCCGGTGACGCCCAGACATAAGGAACGGACTGACTAGTGGAGGATCTAGGATTTTCTGAGTATGGGGCCACCACGAGGGGCCAAGCATTAGTCCAACATCCTTACACAAGATTAAACTTAATATTCCTATTTTGCTCATTAGCGTCACTAGTGTTTGGACTTGGAATTGCATTCACCTATAATCAGATCATCACGCAAAGGACAGATGAGTGACATGACGGGGCTCTTCAGGGGGCCAATCAGACTTCAGCAGGCCTGTGGCCCCACCCCTAAACCCACCAATGGAACTGGCTGAAACATGGTGGCGGCAGCACCCATGCAGCGTGAAATTTACTCAGTTGGGTTACAGATTCCAAATGCTTAGCTTCACACCTGCTGAGTAAATTTCGTGTTGCATGGGTGTACGCTAGCTACCGCCATCATGTTTCCGACTCGCAAGTTGAACATTGCTCTTAAATATCATTTTGGAGCAGTTGTAGGTTTTTTTTGTATTTTTTTTTCTATTCATATAATTTTTCAAATAATTTGCTGGTTTTACGTAAATAAAATAGTGTTGAAAAATTACTTTATTTTTGAGCATTGAGTATATTTCATACAGCAGTGAAATTAGATCATAAGCACTTGAATTTTTAACGTTCTTTTATAACAGTAACAGAAGTTACTTTTAGGAGTAATGCTTTACGTTTTTGGCGTAAGTAACTAACAAAGTTACTTTTTAAATAAGGCAACTAGTAAATGTAACTAGTTACTTTTTTCAGATACTAGTACAGCTCTGGTAATCTCTGTATGTAAAATGTGTGTTTTTGCTGCTGGCAGAGGAGTTGGAAAATAAAATAACACTAATAAATATTTTTTCTGTAGACATTACCCTGGAAAGAGGAGACCGCTGGGAAGAGCAGAGGTGAATATTCCACTTCTCATAAATCCTTCTCTTAACATCAGGAATAAATGACATCCATCAGAAGGTAAATAAATTAAACAAATAAGGAGTAACTCGTCTGATTTTGTCTTAGAACAGGAAAGCAGGAAGTGGTCCAGAAGACCAGTACAGTGACTCGGCTCTTCTCAACTCCCCCGAGGTGAAACAACAGCATAAAAAGTCCCAGTTTTACATTTATTTCTTTAAAATATCCAATAAATCTTTGTCACATTGTCATTAAAATGTAAATTCAGTCATAAGTGATGAATTTCAGTCAGATGGCCGAAGGGTGAAGTCCACAGGGGATGAAGCTGCAGCTCTGCAGGCCTCCCAGCAGACGAGCAGGAGAGACGGAGCAGACGACGCCTCCGTGTTCTTCACCAGACCCGTCAAAGTTCGCAAGAACAGAAATCAAACAAAGCCCCAACTCGACGATGCATCTGGTTAGGGTTTCATACTAATGTTTCAGTTATTAATGAGTCATTATTTAACATTTCCACACAATGTCTTTGGTTTAGTGCAACCAAATATGTTGAGAGGAGCAGCACAGACAAGGAGAGAGGAGGTGCGAGGTGCCGAGGAGGTGCAGGAGGATGAAAACACAGCCACAGAGCTTCCTGTTGATCAGGTCTCCAAAATACATCATCATAATACTGAAATATGACTTTTAAAGGTGTTTAAATTAATTCATCTGGTTCTTCTTGGTTTAAAGAGAGTTGCAGAGATAGTGGAGGATGAAGAGCCAGACAGCACAGAGGATGCTCATCACAACCTCCAGCAGGTAGATGCATCAAATGCTTTTATTCATTGAGTTACTGAAACAAACTGATCAAGTATTCGTGTTTCAGTTTGAAAAAACTTCAAAATGTGTTTTTTTTTTTCAAGAGACATGCAGAAACGATGAAGAACAAGCAGAACAACAAAAGACTTCAACAAACAGGCTCCAGAAAGCAGGTGAGCTTGGATGTTAGTAGATAAACACAAGTGTGTTTCAGTTATTCAGGTCATTATTTATGTATAGAATGGGTTATTTATGCTATGAAGGCACTGAAATCTAAATAGGAGTCTACACACACACACACACCTAGGGATCTGTGACAGAAAAACACCAGTAGTCAGTGTTTTTTCGTTTGTTGTTTTTTTAAAGGAGGCTGAGCTGAAATCTTCGAGGCCTTCGTCGTCGCTCTCAGGAGGAAAGATCAGGAAACAAAAGGTAAACAAACGTAACCAATTAAAACATCTGAATGTTTTTACACCATTATTATTATTGTGACAGGAGAGCCTGCAGGACGCCTCATCGAACCATCATCACGAGGGCGTCGCTGCATCCTAACGTCTCTGCTATAACAGAGTTGTTACTGCTTCCACGACGCAGCTGAAGCCATGTTTAGTTGAACTGGTAGAACTTTAACTGTGGTAATAAACAAATCTAACTTTATATGTATTATTTTGCCAGAAACTATAAAATCAGAATTGAGGCACCTAAGTGATGCTTATGTAACAAACAGCCAGTCATTATTATTATTATGAATCCTGTTAAAAGGGGTTATTCTGATGCTGACACCATTTATGAAAATTAGCAGATTTTGGTATCATTTTCAGTTTAGATAAATGCATAATAGAAAATATAATGAACATGTGCCAACAGTTTATTAAAAATAAAAGCAACAAGAATAGTTTAGTACTGTGACTGTACAGTGTCTTAAATCATTTAAATACTGTGAAAATAAAAATGTTTATTACTATGCATTTGGTCTTTAATTCTCTACTTTTTAAACATGTTTACAGATTTTCTTATAAAATATCCACATCAGTGAGATGTTTAATGCACACAGCAGCAAATACAGTAGAAAACAGGTTTAAATACAACACAGCGTAACTGTTTGTGTCTTTTTTAAATAAAAACAATGTTATTACATAAAGAATACATCTCTTATAAATGTTACATAATTGGCTCTTTTCAAACCCCTTCCTTAACTTCCCATTGGCTCTATAGCATCTTAGCAAATTCCAGTCACACACAGGGCCATAAATCCACTTTAGCTCTGAACTGAACCCTGCATGAACCCGCTTCAACATCTACACAGCTGAGCTCATTTTGGGTGCATTTCTCCCACCAGAGCTGTTCTGCAAAAATGTTGCAGCCTAAATCTAAATCACTCCCTCCAGTCTCGCTCCAGCTGCAGCTTTGGTCTTCTCCCCCTGCTGAGGACTCCCTCCGACAGAACGTGCCAGTTTGCTTTAATCTCCATCTCGATTAGAGCTCTGGGTGGGTTATGTGCTGCTTCTCTGTGTCGTTGTCACTGATGGAGCTAACGATGCACAGGGTGATGCCAGCCATGGTGAGGAACATTCCCACTACAGCCTCTGCAATGATGACATAATCCTTAATGGTTTTTCTTATGGTTTTGCCACAAGATGAGTTGAAGCGACTCACGTTTGCCTCCAAACTCTTCTCCCAGCATCTTTCCAGTCAGCAGAGTGAAAAGAAAGGTGAGAGAGTTGGCCACAGGAACGGCAAGAGATAACTCTGGATGAGGAAAAAGACATTTTTAAACAGTTTTTATCTATAATGAGGGGCTTTCGCATTTCTGCTACATGTTTGTTAATCATAGATTTGTCCAAGTTATTGTGCTTTTACTTGATATTTTCCTATTTTTGCTGATGATGTAATGAATGAGATGAAGTGATGACCTTAGAAATGTGCATCTTTACCTGTGGTTGACAAGGTGTAATAGTAGACCAAGGATCCACTCTGGTTCAGAAGAAATGGGACCAGGTACTGTGGGGGCAAAATAAATGAGAATGTGCAACCAGTTTAAGGAGGAAATAATCAGTTACAAACGCATACCTTGAGGTTCAGGAAAAGAAACCTGACTTCGGCTAGCAGTTGCAACACTTTATTGGATTTAGTAACATTTTCTATTCCCTCTGAGCCTTTCTTTAGGAAAGGGTTGGTGCAGCCCCACAACACGGAAACAAGAACAAGGCTGAAGAGTTCCGCTGCAAAAGTATACATACAAAAAGTGTTCAAAAACAAAACAGGGACAAGCTAACTAGCTAGCACCTGATGTAGGTGAGTTATTACACTTCCTTAGCATGTTAGCCTGTACGCTAACATAAAGTTAGCTTTGTACGTATAATCAACTTTAAAGGGTTATAGATTAAAACTCAAACACAAATGTAATCTCTACGATGCCATGATATAATATAATGTGAAACTAAAACAGTAAGACACCACTCACCTACAGTCACCATTCTTACTGTAACAGCATCTTAGCAAGTCCCATTAAAGTTGCATTCAAGACACGTCGTTGGCTGTTAGCAAACAAATTTAAAACAAACTCATAGCTTCAGTTAAATATTATTTAACAGCTGTAAAATTTATACTATTAAAAAGTGACATGAAAGTAAATTTTAATGTTTTCAAATGTTTTTGCTTTAACAGTTTCTTCACTTAATTAACAATTTTGTTGGGAAAATATATCGCCTTGAATGCAGCTTTAAAGCTTCCGCTGCTGTTGTTACCTACATTTACCAGCAGAGGGCGCAGTACTCACATCACAGTCTTGTGTTTGTTTTTCAGAAAGCGCTCAATAAATCACTGTTAATCAGTTGTTTTCTGTGTAAATATCAATATATCCTCCTGGCCGCTTGTCTTATAATATGCATTATGTCTGTTTTATTTCATTTTTAATATTGGACCAGTAAATATTCAAAAATAATTCTTGTTTTCTACATATGAGATCATACTGATCCAAAAATAACAAAAACTTGAGCCCTGGTTAAAAATAATCCATTTTATTTTCATACCATTCATTTAACAAAGATCCCCAAAACAATACAAATACAAGCATTGAAAATAAAGTGCAACAATACTTCTGTCAAATCAAAATAATTCACATCAAAGGGTTTTGCTGACAGATATTAAACATTATGCCTTCATTGCATCTTTACTTCTTGCAGTTACAAAAAAAAGCATGTACTGATATTTTATAATTTTCTTGCAATCAAAACTAATCTTTATATTAAAAAAACAAAAAAAAAAAAAACAAAGAGAATTATACAAAGTAAACCAGATTAAAACAAAACTAAACTGGTCAAAATAAATGACCCAAGTCAGCATATTTCCTCAGTCATACCTGAATGCGTCACACAAAAAGCTGTCTTCTGCCAAAGCTTCCTTCATCTCTAACTCTTATACGTCTACATTGCTTTGTAAACCTATTGTAAGTAAATGGTGTGTATTTCTTCTTGGAAATAAACACAATAGCCCATTTTCTGCAGATACAGGAGCAGACCTGCTGCAGAAGATGCATGATCAAGGGAGAAATACATAAATAAAAGTCTTTTATAGCAGATCGATGCTTCACTGCATATCATCTCATCCTATTAAAGTAGAGCAATGACACGTTTACTCTGAACACTGACGTGAACTAAAAAAGCTCTTCTTCTTTAACCATAATGCATCATCCTTCACATTTCATCATGCCTGTTACCATTTTGTTCATATTTTTGCAGCCTACCCAACAGGAGCCCAGCTGATTGGCAGGGACAACATCACAGATCTCCTCTAGATTCAGTCAGCAGCACAGTGCATGGTCAGAAACACCTCAGTCAATGTCAGCTTACAAACCAAACCAGTGTCTCTGTGTGCTATGTGTTTTCTGCTGAGGGGACGTCGTGTATGGTGACCACCGTGGACTCGCTGTAGTCGCTGGTGGTGCTGAACTGCTCTATGTGGTTTCCCTCCACGCTGCTGAGCTCCATTCTGGGCAGCTGGATGGTGATGTCTGAAACAGGGGTGGTGTCAGTGACGCTGCCGGAGATGGAGCTGACTCCGAATGTGTTCAGAGGGACATGCCCAGTGGACTGGGAGGTTCTTGGACGAGGTTTGGAACCCGGTCTGCCTCCCATGAGTCTAGATGTATGCGTCCGCCTATCCAAGACAAATTATACATACATACATGCAATGTTAAACAAAAGGACACTTTTTATTTATGCTACATATAAAAATGATGTTACTATGTTGTGAAAATGTGTAGGATTAAATACAAGCATCACAAGCAAGATTATTTATTTATTTTTATTTTATTTCCCAGTAATTTCATTATTTTTTTAAGTATTAACAAAATTAACAAACAAATACAATTTACAAATACTTGAATGAAAAGGAGCAGATGGAGGAAAATCCCATATAATCTGCCCCTTTGCAAGAACACTTTCATCCAAAACCTGGCTAATCCATTCCTCTACATATCTACTGCCCTCTGGTGGAGGATCCACAGGTTGCAAGGAGCCAATTTTATTAGTTTATAATGCTTATAACATAATAAAATAAATTAATCTATACTTGTAATATTAACATTAGCCAATAAATAAATCTAATAGAATTTTTTTTATTATTCATATTTCCTATTCAAGACATTAACAGCTGATTATTTATAAATTTTTTGAGATTTTTTCTTCTAATACCAGGCAGATTTCAGGTACATTTTGGCACTTTTTTTTAAACTTTTATTTAAAATTTTACGATAATCCTTCATTGTTTCAGCTCTCATAATTGTTCTTTTATTGCCCATGTAAATAGATTATAATAACACTTTTTTACTCTTTGTTTCCTCATTTCTCATTTGTATTTTCCCAAAAGCCTTTTGGTTAACATTGTAGAAATATTAAACTTTAAATCAGGTCAAACAGACTGCAGGGACTCAACACAGGGCCATTCCAAGGGATTTGAGGGCCCAAAGCAAAATGGACTTAGAGCCCCCTCCCCCCACCCCATACTTACAGGTTTTTACATATCTCCCGTAATTCTGCACACTTGGTAATGGGGATTTAAAGGGACAGCACGCAGAGCTTACACAGTTTGTTATTGCAGTTATTTACAAACAGTAATTGTCTGGGGGCCCCTGGCCAGCTGGGGGCCCGAGGCAACTGCCTTGCTGGAACGAGATAAATCTAAAGTCTGAAAATTAAACAAAAGTTCTTATATGTTTGACTTTCGTGAAACACTGATTTCACAGGGACTGTTGCTGGTCGTAGATCAGATCTTAGGTGTGAACGTCTGTTTAATTCAAAGCTTCAATAGAAAAGCTGCATCAGCAGGTGTGCAGCTTCTCTTAAAGTAGCTAAAAATAGCACTAGCATTAATACAGCAGGTGACATTGATTCACCAGGAATGTCATCTCACCTGTTGTACGTCTTCAGGATGATGAGCACAAGGGTGAGAATGATGATGATGCCGATGACAATGAGAGCAATCATGGCCCCGGAGCCTGAGATCCAGACACAGAGAGAATAAACTCGGTTGATACAGTAAAACTTTTCTTTCCTCGGAAAACGTTTGTCACTTAGCAACAGCATCACTTCCAGACAAACACAAGATGGCACATATTTTCTACTAAATGCACAACTTCAACTCCTAACATGTTTATGGTGTGTTTTCTGTCCTGGCGTGGACATCTTTAGGGTCTGATGGCGTCTACAGCCGACGTCAGCGTGTGTTTTATTATATTTGACCAAAGGGAATAAAAGGGGAAATGCACAAATCAAAATGTGGAATCACGTCAACGCGATAAATCCTTACTCTGGATGAGGATTTGTTCTTGGGTCTTGGCAGGAGTGGTTGTGTTTGGAGCAGCTGTGGTTGTGGTGGGAACGGGGACAGATGAAGACATCTTCAGGAATAACCTGCCAAGATAAAACAATATATATGAGAATATATCTGAAACCTGGTGGGACTTGTTTAAGACGACAGCTAAAGGAGGATTTAAACTGGGAGGAAGAGCAGAAAGCAGCAAAGAGGAATGTCACCAATAACTGGGTGTTGTTGAAACCACAGGAATGAGGAACGAAACAGAATGGAATGAAAAACAATGTCAGAAGTATTGTTGGCATTGTTTTCAGTATATATTATACTGAAAATGAAAAACACATTAAGAGTTTTGTCAGTCAGCTCTTATAGTGAAATTTATTCAGATTCTTGGTTGAGCTCACACACTGGAGCAGCTGTTTGGTAAAATTATGGACGTCAGATCAGAGCTACTGCTACTCTGAAGTATCTCACCTGAATTAACAGTGTGTCCAAAACATCTTGCATGATCAAACACAATGTTGCCATACTTCAGGATTTTTGATCCTGAAAAAGATCCTAGCTGTTGCATGTTATAATAAAATGAATTTTGGATTTGATAACACTTATTCTGCTTGAGGAATTCGTTTAAAATGCTGCAATAGATTCCAGTCTCCTTTTTTTGGTTGCACTTGACCTTCAGAGACCATTAGGCTGCAGCACAAATGAGTGATTAACTGGATTTGTAACCTAATTCAAACTTTCTACATCAAAGGTGTCAAGTAATGAAGTACTAATACATTGTTGCCTTACTTAAAGGTGCATTATGTAAGAATGAGGTAAGAATGACATCCTGTGGTCAAATGTGGGTACTGCAGCCCATTTTCAAAACAAACATGTGACTTTCTCACTATCATGGCTGTTGCCAGTTACGGATCAGCACCAGAAGACTCTAGATGACGAACAAAGACAAGTCATACACGGTAAGATCAGTAGATAAATACATTTTACTGTAAATATCAAGTTGTTGATGATTGAAAAAGTAGCTTGAGATTTTTTTAGTCAACTATTTGCTTCTATTTCACTGTTAGCATTGTTAGCTCAATGTTAGCCTCTAGCCTTCTTTACTCGATATTAGAGTCAAAGAAAAAGATTGCCAGCCAGTGCTGAATTACAAATGTGTTCTAGTGTTAGCTTGACATAGACTTGATAATTCTGCGGGTTCACAGATTGTAAACAAAGACTACGTCCCTCTTTAGCTTTTTTGAAAAGAAAAAAACATTTATCACCTAGCTGGCTGAGAAGGAAATCTCTTTTAACTTTCCTTCCAACCCGATTGAGACATTCGTCTGTTTTGTGATTATTTCACTGTAAATTTCTTACATATTGTACCTTTAAGTAGAAATTATGGCTATCTATACTTTACTGGAGTAATGTATAGATATCCATCCATGGAGCTGCACTATACTTTTTACTTCTACTCCTTACATTTAAAGAATAGCCTTGTTACTCCTGTTTTGTTTTGGCTCTTCATTAAAAAAACACAAAGACTAAAAGCATATCCAGATAAATCACATCATCTGATAAAGTGAATTTTATTGTGGTTGGTTGAATAATAATTTTGAACATCCACCATTCTGACACCGTATTGGTTTAATCCACTGCTCACTATGACCATGTCATAGTCCAGCCAGGACATTTATTCATTCATTTATTTGTTTTTGACAGAACTAATTAATATTGTAAATTGTTACTGAGCCTATTTTCTAGTCTAGTTTTATCACCTGTTACTTTTCTTGCTAACATGTCTTTGAAGTTTGACATTTTCCTCCATTCTAAGACTAACAGGTCATCATATCTTATACTCCATAAAACACGTGTTAAAGCTCGTAGTCCACATATTGTTCTTTATCATTTTTATGTAACATCATAGTTTTTAAGGCCATAAATGCTCTCCTGAGCCGGGACAATGATGCCTTGGCTTGTTCAGAGATGGTGCAAAAATCTGATATAGCCTTCATTAAAATCCAAAATGATGAATCATCATAATATTTGATTTGGGGAATCGGTTTTCACTCGTAGCACAAGTAAAGTCATCTCTATCAGCATACTTTCCCTTCCACTTGACCTCTTGTTTGATGATCACTGATTTATGCAAAATATTCATCCTTTTGTTATTCTGTAAGAATTACTACGAGCTTTTACACAACAGAAGAGCTGAAGAATAAAGTATTAGTGAAGCTGCAGCATGTCTGCAGTGAGGGAAACAGCAGCTTTTTAGTATTTTAAGACCTGAAAGACAAATTTTTTTGCATTATGATGCTAAAAGTTGTCAGAAAGACACATATGTGCCAGATGACAGATTATTTTATGTATTTTTTATATACATTAAAAATGTGATATTTTGGATTTCTCTTCTCTCCTTTGTTTACGATCTGAGTTTCAGTCCATCATTTGTGAGGAAAAAACCTTGTGAATTTTTAATCCTTTATAATTTATTGTCCTTGAGTCAGTGTGAAATGTCCATTTATGACTTTCAACACAAATCAAACCTAAATGTTACGAAGATCATAAAGCTAGATTAGATGCTGGCAAATGATCCATAATCTACTCTCTGGTTGTTGACATTAAATTAGCCACAGAGGTTAATCATGACATTCATCACCTTTACTGTTTACAGATGTGACAGATTGTGATAAGCAGCTGAACAATTACACGCGGTATAAAGTTAGTTTAGCTGTTTTGGTAATAGGATGAAAAAAATGGAATTAGGAGGGCAGTATCAGCGGATGGTGACAGACAGACGAAGCTTTTGGTTGCAGCTCAAACTCTTAGATCTCCTCTCTAAGGTGATTCTTCTGTCAGACACATGGCTCTGAACTCTCATATTCACAGATTCATGATGCTCACTTTTTATCTTTTACCCGTTTCCCGTGAAATAAAAACTGCTGCAACATAAGTCTGAATTAAATTCTCCAACGTAAAGGTTTTTCTTTGCACTTTTAACAATCTTATCATTTTTATAAGATGATTTGCTTCTTATCTAATGAACTTTCACACTTAAAACAGAAAAAGACAGTATAATGTAATGAGAGTTTAACAGATAATCTCCTCTTGAGGCCCAGGGCCACATGTTAGCTGTATCGATTGCATTATAGAACAAAAACAACTGGTTTGTGAACAAACTCGTATTAATCGAGCTTTAACTACAGTTTAAAAGCTTGGAACTTAAAAATTTTCCTTTTTTAACATTTTATTTTCACTTTTGCTGATAAAAAAGTCAGAAAAATGGCTAAAGAAAGGAAGACAGAAGACTTCTTATCAACAAATGCTCTATAAAAGTCCTTCAGAGCGTATTCTATCATGGTAGAAAAAAAAACTATGAATTACTGTGGTTTTCACAAAAACAGCTGCAACAAAACATGCAAACGAATATTCAGCTCCATGTGGATCTGAACACGCGGGTGTAGAAACATCCAGGTGTGCAGCCAGAGGAGGACAAACCTGCAGCTGGTGATAAAAAACACACCTCAGATTTCACAGCTTTGACTAATTAACATGCATCTAAACCACGCCTGACTTATGAGCACGCCCCAGCCATTTATCATCAGCAGTTCACCCCAAGAAAGGCTAATTATCCCAAACTCGCTTTAAAGAAGCCCAAAACAACTCGTTTTTGAGATACTTTAATGATAAATCCTCTTATCTGAATCAAGAAGTTTAAAAGATGCACCACTAACACCACTCTGGTGCATAAAAACATGCAGCAATGCAATCAGCTGATGAAAATGCCACCAGTCATCCCTAGTTGTCATGGTAACTGAAGAGAAATTTGTTAGGGATTATGAGCTGATGCAAAGAAAAAGAATTAAACCTAATTCTGGAGCATTTTGAGATTTAATTAGTGGTTTTAGACACTTTATTTGTCTTTTTGATTCATTAAATTAATTCACTCAAACCTGATGCCTCCATCTTTGCATCAGAATGTGTGTTTTAACTTTAATAAAGGACACATTAATCAATTTAAAATAAGGAAAATAGAAAAAAATACCAATAAGTCCTATTTTTTTCTGAATATAAACTTTTTTTGAACATTTTTCTCTTTTTACTCTCCATTATCTGTGTAAGAACATCTTACATTGATTTCTTCATGCACCAGTCTCCTCCCTGTAATTCTCAAATGCCACAAATCTCCTTTTTTTTATCACCGCTGAGTAAATAAATAACGTCTTTGTTTGTTCAGATGACTCCGAAGCAGAACAGGAACAACCGTGTTTCCTCTTTTTTGCACATGGAATCGAACCTCCTCCATGAACTCGGAGCTGCAGCGGCTTGTGTCAATATTTGAAGAGGTTAATGACTAAATGAGCTGAGAAGGGCAGACGTTAGGCTGGATGTGGAAGTGGAGCTCATTTGTGTCACGTCAGACGCAGACTTCTCATGTCGTTTGGTTTCATGTCACACAAAAGAGAGATTTAGCCGTGACCTCAATCAGTCTCCAACGCGTCATCAACGAGTCATCGGCAAATTATGAGCTGATGAGAGACATGTCTCAGAAACATTTCCTCTCACATTTTTCTATATTAGCAATGAAATCTGTAACATTTTATATTTGTCCCAGAATAATTAAATATATAAAATGGACACAAAAGTGTACAATTATGTTTTATAAAGCTTCTAAATGAATATTAGGGATTAAGATGAATGATAATAGGATTAGGATTAGAGTTGTTTCACAAAACCAGAAACCGTCTTTGTTGCTGGTTTCAGTGTGGATTATTGTTAGCTCCTTAATCCAGTCAGAAATAATCTCTGTTTCTCTAAACTGAAGCTTTTTTTAAGGAAGATATTAATTAGTAAAAATATCTGAACTACTCCTTTAACCCTTTAACTTCCTCACCAAGAAAATTAAATAAAGAATACATTTCTTCTTTTTTTAAATTCAATATTGAAGTTATAGCGATTGAAGGTGTGTGAACCGTCTTTATATGTTTATGATTTTGTTATTACTGGTTGCTAAGTTTACTTCTCCAGATAACAAATTAAATTAATTAAATTGTGCTCCACTGATCAAACAAGTAAATGGATTTTGCAGCAATTTGGAAACATGTTTCTGTGTAAAAGTTATAAAAGATATAAAAATATCCACCAGACCTTTTGTGAACAACCTCAGTTTGGAGAACTGGAGTTTACGTTCAGCAGGACTGATGAGAAGTGCTTGAAGTGGAAAAAATTAGTGCCAGTCCTTAGAAAACTTTTGTGCATATGAGGGGGGGCGGTCTGTTTTGAGGCTCTCCCCATTACAAAATGACTATCATGAAGTGACATTTAGGTTTATAACTTGGTAGGCAGACATCAAACTAACAGCCTCTTTCAACTACAGCAGAAGCCTTTAGAGATGCACACATCTTTTACTGGATGCAAAGTCATCAATAAGGTCATCTAATATGATCTGAGGCCCAAATACAAATAATCTGCAGGCCAGCTCTTTATGCATTTAACAAGACATCTAATAAATGACAATCAGGGCTGCTGTAAAATATAATCTCCAGTCCATCCAGACAGAATGGTCCTCTCTTCTGTCTCATGATCAGCAGCAGCTGGGATGTTTACGCCCGCAAAGTTTTTACAACATCTGCACTTTCAAGTTTAAGCACACTCCTCTTCTTGTTTTGACTTTTTCTTTCTTGTGCATACTCACAATCTATATTTCCGTTATGATACCATCTCTCCACCTCCATGGACCTACCTGCATGTCGGCACATTTAACCACTGGTTGGTCAGGTGCAGCGTGCTGTCAGTTATTGTGGGAACGTGCATGGTGTCGGATACCTCATCTCTTTTTTCTCTCCTCTTGCCTGCTGATGATAGCTGACGGTGCTGTATGCGCGGCGCGCATCACAACAGTGAAGCATGTATGTGGCGCATTTGGAGAGAAAGCGTCCTCTTACGCAAAATGAAGCTCGTCTTGGAGCGCATTAAGAGGGGTTGGTGCTGGCGGGGAGTGGATGGCTGGTGTTTACTTGACAGATATTTTTTTCTGAATTTTCAGAGATTTTAACTAATAAAGGAGCAGAAAAACTACCGGTACTCTCTGTACCCTAGAAAAAAATGTCCCAGTACGCTGAGACGTAAAAATTTAAAGTGCCGGTGCGTTCCGGCCCACTTAAAGCACTGGCTAATGGCTAATCTGAGCAAAGCTAAAACTTCTCTCACATGCTTCCAGAATGCATCAAAAGCTCAGCAATTCAAATCGGGACAGACAGGAAGTCAAACATGAGAGCAGAGAGAACTTTCAAAACAAAAGTCACGTGTGGATTTTCAGTGGCTTAACTAGTAAAGAAAAAAATTAGTTATCACAAAGTTATCACCTGTGACACCTGTGACACCTCTAAAGCCGAGATAAACACAACAGGAAGTAAACCACAGACCTTTTTAGAGTCTGCTGTCTTTCTTTCTTGTTTATTACGACAAAGCTGTTTCGTCAAACGGAGGCTGTTCAGCCAGTTATCTACAGGAGGTAATGTTTGTATGTTTAATGCAGAAATATTATTCTAAATGGTCAAAAATCCATTGGAAGTAATTTCAAGCTGTTAGCTAATCAGTTTTGAAAGCTATTTCCCCAAACAGAGGCGGTTCAGGTAGGCATCTACCAGTAGATGGGTAGATGTTTTTACACTAAACTAATTTGAGATCAGTCTAAAAAATCCTTTTAAGGTATAAAATTCAACAGTTTTGCACAAAAACACTCCAATAAAACAAAACAGTCTACCAACAGAACTGCTCTAAGACATCAATCAATGGGCAACAATCTCAGATCCTGCTTGAAACAAAAAACACAAACAAAACAAAAAAGTCACATCACTGAGCCTACGATGTGTTTGTTCAGCAGCTTCCAGAAAATTGTTCAGGTATTGAAAAGTATGACAGATGGACAATAAAGAGAAATGTGTTTGTGCAGCAGAGTAAACAAGCTTTTATTCTGAAAGGAATTTGATGTTTTCCTCAGTGAAACTTACCACACTACATCAAACTATAGGGAATCAATCAGATATATGTAAACAGAGGATTCATAATAACTTAAATGATCATTTAGATGGCTTTGTTCATAAAAATATAAAAAAATACAAACAATGAAATGCTGTTTGTGGTAAAAGAATATGCATATTTTTGAATTAAGAGTTAATTCTAGGATAAATTATTCAGGTTTTCATGATGAGACCTCACGTTTCAAACTAAAATCACACCTTTGTGTGTTTGGCTGTAAAGATTTCAGTGTTCCCTGTTTCCCTGCATGATTTCTATTGCTGGTAAACAAAGCAGGGTTTCAAACAGAGCTTATCTGAGTTAATTGTGATTGCAGAAGAGAGTACACACAGGAGGGAACACTCGCTCATGGGCCCATCATTAAAGGTGAACTTTGAAGTCAGCGTCAGATAAAAGCTGTCACTATGAGAAACACACTGCTGACTTCAGCCAGATTTATCACATCAGAATGAGTTAAAAACACGGCTTAGATGCTCAAACGACACATTTTCCTACGACGACATTGAACCTCCTATTTTTCTCATCCTCCTTTTTATTATTTATGGAGCTAAATCTTTAATAATCTTTGGAATGTGAGCTATTTCACTTCCACCAACGTCTCAGCATGTTGTCTGGGAGAGCCCCCTGTTCTAACACACACACACACACACACACACACACACACACACACACACACACACGAAGTTTAACTTGAAAGGTGAGACAAAAGACATTTAGAAGCAGTGATTTGCCTCACCGGTCTCCTCTTTGCTTTCAGCTCCAGCCCTCTCCAGATGGGAGCGGTGTCAAGCCCCCTCCCTCAGCTGGCTGAGGGGGGCATAGTCCACCTGTAGAGGCCTGGCAGGTGTGATCAGAGAAAACAGATGAAAGTGTGCAAACTTCTCCCAAAAACAAAAGAAAAGGATAACTCCAAGAGGCAGAATCTGAGCTAAATGGACTCAGAGTTTAATGACAAGCCTCTCTTCTTCTGTGTTTGGTTTCTGTGAGAATGAGAGGAGGAGGAGAATGAGGAGGCGGAGGAGGAGGAGACTCCGGGCCTGCCCTGCCCAGAGCTGCTCCCAGCTGAGAGGAACCATCTCAGGCAGCTGGTTTTTCAGGTCCTTCTGCCCGGCCTTTTAGGCGTGCCGCCGCCGTCGCCGATCAAAAAGTTGGAATCTTCTCCTAAGCTGTGCATTCTCACCATCAAAGACTACTCTAAAGCGCCAACTTCCTAAAACACTCCAGTGTTGAGTTTGGAAACAAAAAACACCTGCAGGAAAAATGGTGAAAGGGAAAATAACCACGTTTCCACTTTTTGTTTGAGTGAATGAATCTCTTGATTATTGCACCAGCACACGTTGTGCATGCAGCTGCAAACTAACTCCATGTTCAAAGGGTGTTAGGTGTGTTTACACTAAACTCCTCATCCTGCTGCTCAAACACAGACTGAACCAGCCTCCAGTGGCCCACTCTCCAGCTCCTTCCCTTAATCCGTGCCACTGAAGACACCAGGATCACAATTCCCCTCTCCTCAGGGATTAGGTGGTGCCCATGACAGTAAAAGCCAAAGTCAGGTGCTGTGCTTTTGTGACAAAGTGTAACTAAACTTCACATTGTTCTGCGTCACCGGACACGCTGAGAGGTCTGCCGATGTGCATCCAGAGCCCTCGCGTGTCCTCATGTGTCTCCGTGCTCAGCTGGGTGGCAGGCTGGTACAAAAGACGCGATAAGAGGTGGAGGTCGGGTTTCACGGAGAAGAAAACATCCTACAAAAGGGAATTCTAGCGCTGTGCTGGAATCCGTCCTGTAGAGAAACAACCTGTTCTGGCCTCATCCGGAGAAAAGAGGACACAGATACAGGATGTGTCTCCACATCTGGACTAAGGACAGGACTCTTAACTTCAGTGAAAGAAGGGTTTAAAGCACCATGTGCTACTTCATCTTATGTGTGTGTGCTGAGAGAACACCTTTAAAGGAATGCGGAGCTACAGGAGAGCATCACGTTGAACAGAAGAGGGTCTTTGTGAGGAGGAATTCCCCCGTCCCCCTCACACCACCGTGAGAGGCCTTTCTGTGTTTTTCTGCAGAGCTGAGCCCGTAGCCTCATTTCACAGCTGCTGCACAGTCCTCCCCACCTGAGAGTCGCCCTTTGTTTCACCTCTCCATCACCGTCAGCAGCCACACAGGTGGTGCTTTAAATTAGGCCTTTTTTTCTTCCTCGGTTATGCAAATATATGTGCTTGGAGAACACGGCGTTGTAAAATCAGATGAACTTTCTTCCTGTTTTTTCAAAAGAAGGAAACAGATGAGAGGATTCTTTTCATGAGCACTCATCTGTCATCTCGAGGAAACTGAAGCTGCTGAAGCACCCTCCCCCCCCCCGTCACACTTCACGCTATAAATTTCACGTATGGTGTTGCTCACTGGGAGGAATCATTAACTCAACCTTGCAGCTCTCTCCATTAGAGCGACCAGACAGAATATTAACTGCCGACAGGTCCTTGGGGAAAATATGAGTTGGTGTCTGCAAGGTGACTTTACACGCCACTGACCCTCCGCACAGTCCCGATTTCAGCCTTTTCTTTTTATTTCATATGTAATTTAGTTCCATACAGCAACATTTGTAGCCACTTGATGAATGTAAAAGAGAAACAGCAAAAGAAGTGGGGATATTGAAACGGCTTAAAGGCAAAAACTAAACTAAACCTCATTCCACTCTTGGTGAAATGTTAAATCAAACAAGCTGGTTGTGATGTAAAACCTTAGATCTGGTCCCATAAATTCAAAACTTTTACTTATTATCTGATTTAAAAAACTGGATTCTGCAAAAAAGAAACTTCTCACCATCATAAGACTGAATGTTCTGATGATAACAGATAATAATTAAAGGATCGTTTTGTTTTAGCTTTATGCACATTTTCACTTTAAAATTGACAATGACACGTTTTGCATCAGACTCACAGAGAAGTGGATGTCACCATTTGCCACCAATTTTTACAAACATCTTGAGGACGCAAAACTCTCATTTACTGATTTATGGCCCTATGTGGGCTGGTCAAGGTGGTCTCTCTTCTTTTGTTCATTTTGGCCAGTCCATCACTTTACTTTTGACTTTTTGGGTTGTTTGCTGGTGTGTGTGTGGGAAGGCTTGTTTCTCTCTACCGCCTCCCTCTGTTTTTATAGGTTCGGTGGAAGTGACTGGACTGGACCAGAAGGGATTCATCCTTGTGAGTTCCTGAAGGAACTCTTTTGAGGGGGGAGGTGTTACGGCCCCGCTAATGGGAGAAACAAAGCATCCATCCTGTGAGCAAACAAATGTTGCTGTGCCGGTGCAACCAGCTGATTGGTGCTTTGAATGTTCCTACCTACGCCCCTCTGCTTCATCATTGGTCTGGCTGTAATTGCTCTGAGTGGCTGCACCTGTGGGTGCAGCATAAAAGTGTGCTTGGTGCAACTTAGAGAGATGAGACTGATCAGATAGCACCTTTGGGAGCTTTTGCCTATGTGGCATTGTGGTGAAGTGTTTTGGTTTTAATAAAATACTCTCAAAGCTTTTACCATGTGTCCAGAACTCCACCATATGTTGCGATCCCACAAGCTGGGTTGTAACAATCTCAACATCTATGTGACAAAATGTAGCCGTCAGGGTGAATGGTGTTATTAAAGGGTCACCTCAGAGAAGAGTTTCGTCCCTATGCTTTATAAACATGAAAAAGTCATGAAAATGGACATCTCAAGTTTGGAGATGACACAGTTTGATTAATCTTTTAAAGCAAGGCATCTGCTAACCTGCGGCTCTGGAGCCACAAGTGGCTTCCAAAGTGGCTTTTAAAGGGTACATACTTGTTTTCTTAAGTTATAATAGCTCTATGGTCGATACCAAACATGTTTTTGAAGTTTGTTGGACTAAATACATAAAGAGATTCCAGCAGCTTAATCCCATTTTCAGTACCATCCAGAATGAGCCGTTTAAGGACTCTATCACTTTAAGAACGCAAGATGAAGATGGCCACGCCCTCTCAGGCTGCTATAGGCTGAGAAGCTCTGATATATAGATCTAAAAATATTACAGGTACTTTTAGTGTCATTCTGTTGTGGAAAGTCAGTGCAAACTTTCAATGAAAACTTTGAAAAGCTACTCAAAATCACTTTTTTATTGTGGGCTTATCTATATTTTTTAAAATTGTTTTGCAATTGTTTTAAAGTTATTCAGAGCCACTGTAGAAGAGCTGAGTTAAGTTGTGGTAACTTGAGAAGAACTGTGAAATAGTATGAAAGCGAGTTTCTAAGATGAAGGGGAAAAAGCACAGAGTTGAAGCTCTGTGGCGTTCTCTTGGCAGTGGTGCCCCCAAGGGTTTGCTTGTTGAAGTTGAATTCAAATATAAATGAAACATAATGATAATAGTAAGAACTTCATGTTAATTTAAAAGTAATGTTAGAGCTAAAAGACAGAAAAGAAGTTCTTTATCTAGTTGCGTTGGAATTTCAGTGTCCCACATTTGGCGAGTTGGGATCTGGTCATCCTAGTCCATCAGCGTATGACCAGAGTTCTCTAATAACTTGACTACGGCAAAATATCTGTGTGAAAACTTTGGAACAGATGGATTGTTGTTATTCTCCCATCTGGTACAAGCTGAAAAAGTGCAGTAAAAACATCAAATCCACCAGCTTCTCTGACATTTAAAACACCTTTGTTTTCTTTTTTATGGATATTCCCAAATGAACTTAAAAACATCTTTTAATGGTTGAAGTCCGTCAGGTTTCCTGCATTCTTCTGTCCTTTTAACCACCACTTCTCCCGTAGGAACAACAAAAAATTAAACACACAAAACATTATTTTAGGAATAATTCTTTATGTAATCTTTTTTTATGTGAAACAACGGACTATTTTACTACACAAATAGAAGCAGATACTGTCCAAGACGGAGACAGAGTCCGAGAAATAAGTACGGAACATGTAAAATACAAATACTGGTAATCGAGAACTGGAAATTATTGCTTGTTTTGCTACTTTTGTTTTTCTGGATTCCTACAATACAAGACACGATATTCAGTAGAACAGAAACAGTACGACAGTATTATAGTCAGCAGACGTTCCCCAGAACATAAAAAAACAGAAAAACAAAGAAGAAACAAACCGAGTCCATGTAAAACAAAACACCATGACAGTTGGAGTTGATTGAGCATCTTGTTACACATTTTTAAGATTTTTTTTTTGTTTTCTGTTACAACAGAGCAAAGAGAAGCTAAATATAACAAACTGCACACTGAGAATGGCCTCAGCAAGAGAAGAAGAAAAAAAACACTTTGCTTATGTACAGAAATATACACGTTCTTCTCAACTGTGACCAAAGTGCACCAGTTTTAACCTCCGACATCACAGTAAAAAATATCGCTGCTCTGCTGCCATTTTTTTTTAGAAATCACCCTCCACCTTTGAAGCTCCACCAGCCTGATGTCTGCTCAGACATTTGCAAAAAGAAAAAGTCCATTCCCTCAACACGATCCATCTGCAAAGAACTTCCTCAGACGATAAAATGAACGTTTCATGCAATTCCTTGTGTTCTGATGCATCTTTTAAAAAGTGGAGCATTTGAGCTTTCCAAAAGGCTAACCAGGTGTTTAAACAAACAAAACAAAAATTACATAAAATCTGTTGTTTTTTATTTTATTATGCAAACAAAAAGTGAGAAAACACTTATTCTAAAGCACTTACTTCCAATATCGTCATTTATCAAATATTAAGCCTTTAGATTTCTTGCCGCCAGACATAAATAAATCATGCATTTGTTGAAATTTCTTTTAAAAAATGAACATTTGAGCACATAAAAACTGTTAATGTCAGAGAAATAAAGTAAAAAATGAAAAACTGTTTCTTTAATTTGCTCAGAATCAGAAAAATGAACAGACGTGAGGTGAGTGAATGCTTTGGTCGGTGTCTCATGAGACGACCTAGTTTTTCATCCTTTTTCTCAGTGAAATAAAAAGACCATCTCCATGTATTTGCTGTTCACCAGAAAGAAGATGCTCCGCTGCACGTCAGAGCGAAAACCCTGCAATTTCTTAGAGACATCAGGAGATTCTCAGTGCAAAACGAGCAGACTCAGATGCATACAAGGAGGGTTTAATCAAACCTGATAATTAATACAAAAAGATGTGAAAAAAAAAACAACACAAACATCCCACAACCTTTGAAGAAACAAGGGGGATGAAATGTCTCTGATCCATCAAACTTCCACAAACCTGCCCTTGAGCTGAAGATTCATCTCATTCAGCTTTTATTCCCAGCAAGGACGTGGGAATATGTCTAAAGCGAACACCAAACCCTCATCATCACAAAAAAAACAACACCTCAGCAGCTCATCTTAACTAGGCATGCAAAAAATATCAGGGTACCAAATACGTAGAGTAAGAATACACATCAAGTAGTTCAGCAAGTAACACCTCTGGAAATTGAAAACAAAAAAAAATAAAGAATGAACAAATTCAAAAACAATCACCGCAACTTTGTTAGTCACATATGGCGCTTCGTGCTGTGTGAGATGTTAAACGGGTGTTTTTTCCCCTTCATTTAACTTGTTAGTATTTGTTTTTTGTAATACAGTATATACATGCAGAGAAGAGTGACACACTCAGTCTGGATGCAAGCTGAAGCTGCTAACCTGCAGATATAAAAAAAACAAACAGAAAATACATATATATATATTATATATATATATATAGTCAACACACAATTTATTGTAAAAAAAAAAGCTTGTTTGTTGAGGTGTTCCATGTTCTCAGCCAGCGATGACTGTACATATGACTGTGATGTGAAGGGAGAGGCTAACACGCTAACGGACGAGCAAGCATGTGACCACTAATGAGAGCTGGGTGTGTGATACAGGTGTGCCTGCGTTGGGACAGGTATTTTGACCCCTCTTGCTGAAAACCAGAAGGAGGGAGGGGCGGGGTTGGTGGGGTTGGAGGCAAGCATGCCCGCCGCTCCCCACGCTGTCCGCAGAATGTGATGAGTGTGTGTGTGTGATTCTCATCCATTCCCTTCAAGCTGCCTCATTCCATCGCCGCGCTCCCCACAAACACCGTCTTCGAGCAAATGTTTGTTGTTTTTGCTTTGGAGTTGAACTGAAATGAGGCGCATCGACGCTCTCTGTGAGTGCAGAGACGAGAGAGAGAGGGCAGGTGTGTCGCGGGTTTAAAGGGCGGTCGAGGGGGCCGCGCCGGTCTCCGGTGGACGAAAGGGGCCTCCTTTAGTTGAAGACCTTGGGGGCGCCGTCGGGACGTCTGGTCTGGACAATCTGCTGCTTTGGCCGAACCGCCTCGTCCTCCTCGGTCTCGCTCTCGCACACGTGCACCACTACGCTGGGGGTGGACTCCGTCCCCGCGTGGAGCTCGTACTTTTCCCCTGCGCAGGATGAAAAGGGAAAAGGGTTGGTGACAAGGAGTCAACAGGAAGCACTGGCAGCCAAAAACAATAGCTTGTTCAAGCGCAGGTGAATGCTCAGTATATCGATTCAGAAGAAAACAAAGAGACTTTTCCAAAAATAGTCCAGCTATTTGTCCAAACTCTGTGGACTCTGATGGAAAACACACACTTGCTAGATTGTATCACAGTTGCCATGGAGACGGGATCAGACAGCTGGCAGACAGAAGGAAATTGGACTGTTAGTTGTTTGCTGTGGTGCCAAACACAGAGACGAGCAGTGAATGGAGTCCTGCTGTTACCGCCGGGAGCTGACAGGGGGAGTCAGCGCGCCGCGCTGCGGCCCGGCTCTAATCTGATTTCAGATGGCAGAATGTGAGGCGAGGACCAAAGCCATTTCCTGATGCCTCCTGTTTCTATGGCAACAGCAGAAAGCGGTCCTCGGAGCTGGGCGTTTGTGAGAATGTGGAAAGTGTTATTGTGTTTTTGCTGGATTTTTGACTGTTTTTTTTCCCACTTCATCAGCAAACCTGAACCCACATACAGGAACAGAAAGACACAACAGACATGAAGATGTTTTCCAAAGGTCATCACAATTTTTACGCCTGTAAACACTACGTTTCCAGATCAAATGACCTCTTAGTTCACCTGAAATACCCGTGGTTTAGAGTTGGATTAGAGAGCTAAATCTGCATCTGTCTGCAGAGTAAAAGAGCTGACTTGCAAATCCACTCATTTGCATAAAAAACACAAAGATTTTTTAGTCAAAAATGCACAGAAACAAGCACTGAGTAATGATCTCAACACGTCAGGAAACGGCTGCACTTCAAGTCTCATTTTAATGTCTCAAATGTGCATGATTAGAGTTTTATACTAATTATTTTTATTAGTGATGTTCAACCATCATCTCTGCTGGACAGTCGATAGCAAAATGGATTGATAAAAATAAATAAAAATCTGATTTTATTATTATTTTTGCAGACAAATCAGCTGTTTCCTGTCCTGATCCTGCGTCACCTACTAATAAAGGTCAGAAATAAGAACACTGATGATTCATGAATAAATATCAGCCCCGTTAACTCTGATTCAGAGACATTTCCTGTCTATACAACCACTCAGTGAGTGACATCATTTCCTGCTTTGTATCCATGTTAAAAATGATTTAAATATTTTTCCTTTTAAAATGATTTAACAGGTTTGTGGTACTGACCCGGTCCTAGCTTGGCTACGGCACACAGCAGGTCGTAGTTGATGACGGGCGTAGCGTCTTCGCTCTGGCTCCAGCCCACAGGTGGCGAGGCTGGTGGTGAGATCAGAAACTGTTTGACAGGCTGGGGAGGCGCCAGGTACGACTTGTCAATGTCCTCATCGCCGTTCTGGATCTGTTGAAGAGAAAAAGGAAACAAATGTTTTCTCTCTGCAGAGGAAATGTAAAATAATGTTTTTCTCATTTCTCACTATAGTGCCAGATGTGGAAAGTCTTTACATTTATTTTCCATTCTCATAAATGATAAATATGAGTGGTTTTAAGCACACCTCTAAATGCCTCGTGAAGGCATTATTTTTAAAAAATGTTGCTTTTTATTAAATTGTTCCATATTCCACCTTTATTATCAGATTCTTTCTAGCCTGCAGAACACTGTCAAAGTTCCGGTTCTCTTTATTTTTTTAAACATCTAATGGTGCCACTTACAAGCAAAAAAGCCCCAGTTGGACTCCTCTAAACGTCTAATTGCAGGTTCATTCCCTTAAAGTGAGTTTTAGCATTTTAGCCTCCAGTTGCTGTAATTACAATACCTACATGTGGCCTTTGTCAGAGCTCTAAAATCCTTAATCCTCTTACGTCAAAGCACAAGGAGGTGCTGCAGGGGTCATGGTGCATTTGTGAAAAAAAGCGCCATCACTTTGACTCAGTTGACATATTTCACTGGAAGCAGATATTTGCATGTGGTAAAATAACCCTAACCCTAACGCCGGACCTTCTCCCAAACTCCCAACTCCTTGTTCCCTGCTACGCTTCGCTCAGCGGACCCGACACTAATATATCCCTCCACTGCATACTGTAACCCTTTTGCCTCGATCTGGATGATATTGAGGAGAAATTGCTCCAAAAAATGTCGCTGACACGCATCTGTCTACTTCTTTCCATCGCAGAAATCTGTGGAGCTGCAGTATTTGATCCACTTATTGTCGGAGTTGGCAACAGTAACTAAGGGAGGCGGGGCTCGTCGAAAGGTCAATTATAAATTTTACATTTATGTCTTGATCAAAGAAGATTAATGTATGTTTTGTGTGAACATGATTATGATTTATTGAAGAGGAGTGGTGGGGTGGGGTCTTCCATGGTGGCCAGTGGGGTGGCCAGCAATTTTCCAGGGTTGGCCATGGCCCCCCCGGCCAGCCCTTGGGGGCACCACTGCTGAGTGCATGTTAGAGAGAACGCCACAGAGCTTCAATTCTTTTCTTTTTCTCTTCATATTAGAAACTCACTTGAGCAAAGTAGAGTTTTAACTTCTTGCCGTTGAACTCTGACTCGTGCAGCTCGATGCGGGCTCGAGCGGCCGCCTCCGGGGTGCTGAAGTTGATCCGGACTCTCCTGAAGCTTTTGAACATCTGGAAAGTCACCTGCTCGTCGTAGATCCTAAACAAGGCTTCAAACCTCTCCTGTGGCAAAAATAAACATGAAGAGACTGTATCAGTGCAGCAGCACAGAAGATCTGGTCCCTCTCTGCTAAAACACGCCACCCATTTGATCTTAAGTGTGACTGAAGCTATTCACAGACACCTCGGCCGCTGCAACACAGCACTCCACTCCTCACCATCTCATTATGTGATTAACTTAATGAAGAAATTAGATGTGCAGCTTTGACTCACGGACCTTTGCCCCTTAGCTCTGACCTTATTAAAAATCTCTCCTCTCTCTCAGCTCATCTCCTGCTTGTACTTTAGGTTTCCTCTGAAGTCAGTCCTCTCCTTAGGTACCAAATTGGCAACCTCTACTGTGAACTCAATCAAGCACCTCAGCAGGAAAGCAGCCACCAGGAGAGCTGATTTCTGAGAAATAAGTAACGTTTTCTTTGTTTCCTTGTCGACCATCTCCCAGCAGCGGCTGCAAACCAGCTAGAGAAGGAGGCTTCGTTCTAAGAATAAAGACGGGCGATGGACTGGATGTGCCTTTCTGAAATGAGGAAGCATCAACAGCTTCTCCGACATAATTAGCAAATAAGTAGAAGTTTGCACAAGTGTTCCTTCCCCTGTAATTCACTCGTGCTCCTCCTGACCTGATGTCAATGTCAATTGGTACCCACTGCTCTGAGATCAGCCTCTAATCTCTTTTTATCAGGCCAGAGCTCTTTTCCTGAAACTAAAAACACTCCCACAACACTTTCCCTGATCAGCTGAGACAGCAGGTCTCACCAGGATGGAAAGAGCGCCTGAAGGAGCCTGCAGCACCTGAAGGAGCACAGGCAGCACGTCAACATGCAACTGTGTGGAGTAGTGACAGCATGGTGACAGGAGATGGTAGGAATCTGTAGACTCGTCACACAGAGACAGGTTCTGGGCCTTGTCCCAATGCTCTGTCAGCACTGTGCACTTTTACTTAATGTGAAGTACTAAAGTAAAAAAGTGCTGCAATAACAAGCTTAATGTTCCCCATCATGTTGATTTAAATCGACCTTTTGGTCAAATATGCATCAGAAAAAAGACAATTCTCTAAATTTCTCACAGTTTCTCTCTATAATCCTCACCCTCCCTCTATTTCTCTTTTCATTTCTGATTTCACCTCCAGCTTCATTTCAGTCAGGATTTTTTGTTCAACATAAAAGGATGAAGAAATAAAAAGAACTTTCTTGATTTATGGGGTGAGTTAATGAACAACTCAGCTATAAAAAGGAAAAAAATCCCAAAAACTCAAAGAGGGAGGAAGATTGTGGTACAAACGACAAACATAATGTAAAACATGTAAGATTATTTATTGAACCATAAACCAGACGCTCAGGTCAGAAAAACCTAGTAAGTAAACATTTTTAAAGCAAGTTTGCAATATTGCAATATTTAGGCCTTGTCCACGCATAGCCGGATTTTTAAAAAAACGAATATCCGCCCTCCTAAAAAATAGCGTCCACACCACCTCGTTTTTAAAAAAAACTCCATCCACACGTAACTGCATAAGTGCATCGTTGAGCACGTTCATAGGCATGCCAGACCTGTAGGTGGCAGTAGTCCCCCGAATCCTATCCATTTCGTCTTCCTGCTCAACTTCAACAAAACTTGAAACATGGTGCCTAGCTCGCTTGTGTGGACCGATAAGGAGGTAGAATTGCTCTTAAATGTAGTTTTGGAGTATAAAGTCAACAAGCGTCAACAAGCGTCAAAAAGCGCTTGGACGATTGATAACACGAGCACAGCCCTGAGGGCATCCATGTTGTAGCGTAAACACAGGTCGCACATGGGCCGTAAGCATTTTTGTCGCAGACGGTGACGCTGTGAAACCTAAAACTCAGGTTATTTCTGTCTACACAGAAATTATGCTTAAAACGGAGAAAACGCAAATCTTCATTTTGGTCGGAGTTTTTAAAAAGATTTGTTGTGGAGACGGGCCGAATCGTAGAAAAATATCTTCGTTTTGGGAGATACCCAGCTACGTGTGGACAGGGCCTTAGTGTTAGCAAATCAATATTTAAAAGCAGTAAATCGATTTTTATTAGGAATTTACATGCAAACATTTACTGTTTTTCTTAAGTGTGGTGCAATTCAAACTCCGACAGCAAGGTGGCAGCAGGTTTTACCACCTTTATTCTGACAGAACACTGGATGTGTCTTGGAAGCCTCTGATCTGAGTTTTCCAATTAAATTCAGACTTAAAAATTGCAAATATCATCTGGCTTTTAGTATCGTAATATATCGTATCGTCTCTCCTGTGTTGATTAATATCGTATCGCCAGATTCTTGCACCTCTTATTAATCACTCCTGTGAGTAGTCTTCCCTGTTAGTTGTGATCTCCTCATGTTGCTGAATAAAACAGTGCCCAAGTGTTACAAATATCCTCATATACTTTTATGTCAGTGGCAAATTTACCACTCTCACAACAACTCAGATTGATGGCTAATGGCTCTCAAAATGGCACTGCTTCAAGTGTGAGTTAGTGGTGAGTAGAAAAGCAGCCACATAACATTTTATTGGGCCTTAAAGGGCAACAGAGAGCAATCTAAACTAAACAAAAAACACTTTTGGGACTAAAATTATAGACTAAATTTATTTATTCTAAACCAAAACTGAGGAAAACCCTACAAGTTTTTCTTACTTTATTTGGACTTCCTACACTGATCTAGAGATCTAGAGAAGATCCAGCCTGCACACGACCCATGGGGCGGAATCAGCTGTCCTTCAAACAGTCTCCACACGCAACTGGACAGCGCTAGAACGAATCAGAGCAACGAACAACGTGACATATTCACCGTTACAGAAATCAGTCAACAGGGCAGTCCGCTATACACCGTCACAAAAAAAAAAGATACAAATGCATCCTTGTTTTTGAAGTGAAGGACTTAAGTACCTTTATCTGCTCATGTCTAAAAAAAAAGTTTAAATCGTCCAAAGTTGGTGCCAAAGCTGTTTCAAATGCCATTCCTGAGCCGACGCCATCTTTGAAGTTTTTCTCCATTGCACTAAGCCTGCCCAACATTTCTATACAAACACAGAGTGCTGTGATTGGCCGGACCTAAAATGGTTTGGGCCAATGGTAGACCTGCAGAGGCTACAATGGAGCGTGGCTAGACCGACTCGCAGAAAAAAATCTTTGTTACAGCTCCGGTTCGTCTGGATTTCTAGGCTAGAAAACATCAGCACATAAGCCAAAATCACTTTAATTTGGTGTCCTAAATAATGAAATACAAACAAATATCCACACAAAAATATATTTATATTTCATCCTATTTGCTTTTTCCCTTTTTTCCTTTTTCCTTTTTTATCTTTAAATTTCCATTTGAACTAAACTATGTTTACCAAGTTAACAAAAGCATTAGGTTCTTGTTTCAACTCCAGTTTGAGGATTATGGAAAGCAAATGAGACATCAATAGAGGTCTTACTAACATTACCACTCAATTAGATAATCTACATGTACTTTTAGAGGTTTAAAGAATAATTACATATATATTTTTTAATAAACAAGCTACACACGCCCCTTCATACAAACAAGCCTCTTAATAAAGAGTATAATAATGTAGATGGTTAAACATGACAGCCAATCAGAGCTGACTGCACCGTCTCTCTAAAAACAAAAGCCAGATGTTAATGTTTTCATACATTTTTTTATTGTTTATTTGTGTGTACACACATGCTAACAGCTTAAAATATTACAACTGCACGATGTAAACTGGAATTATGTGGCATTAAAAACGAAAACGCTCCAGAAATCCAAGTTTCAAAGACCTCTCACGTACAAAAAATATGCTTCGGTGGAGCTTTTTATCTAAACGTCACAGATAAATTTTGGCCTCAACTTTCCAACACGATGACCTATTGTTTGCTGTCGTGATTCGCTTGAAAATGACAACATAGCACTTGTTTGGCCCGTGCACAGAGCCCACTTAAGCCCTTGTTCCAACTGTGAATTTTCCATGAGCTGTAGCCAGCTACTATGACTCACATGTCAGACGCTATGAGTAAAACTGATAGGGTTTGCAGCCACACACACACACACACACACACACACACACACACACACACACACACACACACACACACACACACACACACACACACACACACACATGCACTGCAGCTACTTCCTTAAGCTAAATTGATGTTTTGGCATGAGCAGCGATGAGGGAAAGCTCTCCGATCGTGTTCCATTATTGCACACGCCGTTTGTTTTTAACCTCATGCGCTGACGTTGCTGCACCTACAGCCGATTGGTGCCTAACAAGTGAACACGCTGATCACTAATTTATGTGGTCTTTATGAGCGAACATCCTGAGGGAAGGGGAGGAGGGTGAGAGGGGAACAAGGAACAGGAGAGGGGTGTAGAGTTACAGGTGGCTGAAAAGTGGCCCCATCTTCTGCCATGTTGACCTGCTCCCTTTGTTTTCTTTGTGTGTGTAAGAGATAAGTACATATGCAAGCATGTGTGTAATATACAGACCATTTGTTCAGGATTATTCTGTTTCTACAATTGGTTGGCTGCAGAAATACAATAAACTCATGGGGGCGAGTTAGTGCAAGTAAAAAAAGGAAGGTAATAAACGCATCTTCTTGAAATTCCTTTGATTAGCACAAAATTTTATTTGATTAACGTTTTTTTCCTAAATAAGCAAATAAACACTCGAGAATTATAAATGGCTACATTTTCTTACATTATTAAATAAAAAACTGTAGCTTTTATGTATGTGAAACATTGTCTTTTTCATATTAAAGTCTATCGTCTTCACGTGTTCTGCTCATGGAACAAGAGAAATCTTGCGTGTTTAAGATGAAACGAGGCGGAAGGAGGTGTGAAGTCGCAGCTCTCGGGTTGCTCGTAACTCGGCTTAATTAAACCTGCAAGTGTGGTCATCAATACTGACCACATGTTTCTCAATGTTGCCTTTACATAACAGCCAGGGTGTAACTCTACAGGCTGAAGTACCCGATCCTGACTGTATGTTGCAAAACCAAGTGAGTCAGAGAGAAGCGGTACAACATCGTCTCCATCCAGAATTAATTCTTCCATTTTACCAGCTTTGTGTCTTTTAAAATCACATTAGGTGTCCAAACTTTGAAACGTTGGGTCAAAACTGACAAGCTGACATGTGCATGCAAGTAAATGTTTCTAATACACTAACATAGTCTAACTCTTAATTTCCGATACCGATATAAACCAATACCACATATTAAACATTATCTGTGCAGATTATGACAACTACTTCAATTTAAGTTAGGTCACTTGTGCCAAACTTAACAAATTTAGTCCTGTTATAGAAAAGTTTGGACACACCTGCCTTAAAGTATAGCATTTGAAAACTAAAATACCTCAACAACAACAACAAAGACAATTCTAAATGCCACATTTGGAATTTCTGAAGACAATAAATGAATAAAATCCAGATTGTATCTCTGATATACTGTTGGTTGATAGAGCAAAAACAATTTTACACAGCATGAGCATTTTAGCACACACAGCATTATGCTAACAGGAGCTAGCAATGCTAATATAATCACTCATATACAACAACTCCCACAAAAATTAAAGGAGTCATCACCTGAAATCTTCACTTTTCCACTTAAAAACATGTCTATAATGGCTTATCTAATGATTTTTCACTGGCTGAGAAGCCGATATTTAACATTGACGCGTTTGTTTAATCTTGCTTTCTTCAACCAGCTCACATGCACCCCACGAGCACGCACACTCCAAAACGAGATTAGCCTATATGTCGGCACAAAGGCCGAATATAAACAAATATGAACCAGCAGCGAACAAACCAGCACAACAAAGCTCATTTCATAACGTGAAACGCATAAATTATGTCTTACCGTTGACGACTCATGTTATAATCCGTGTTACGGGAGACAAAACTCCGATCGGTTTGTATATTCCATCTTCACAACAGCATAAGAGCCGATGCCTGGCTGTTAGCTTGCTTTGTCCCAACTCAACAACAAACGAGGACGCTATTACGCACCAGGCGAGGCTCGGGCTCGTACATACACGGTTAGATCCCGTAGGTCACTGCCAGGTCGGGTTCAGTTATAACTTTTGTTGTTTTGGAGCGAGACGCTGAAGCTGCATCCTGCTTCCTTCCACCAATCAACGCGCTCCTCAGTCCTGCACGCGTCCGAGACAGCTGAAATATCACGTGTGATCTCGCGAGAAAATATGCCCTTCAATTTATTTTAATGGTCTAAAAGACTATAATAGGATGTAGATATCCACGGTATTATAGGTGATGACCCCTTTAACAAATCAAATAATCATTATGTTAAAACGTTTCTAGGATCTAGTAGGCATAAAGGCACACTAGCATCAGACAGGAAGTGATCAGGCTCGGCATGTGTTACATTCAAAACGGACCGGTGGAAACACCACTTAAAAACAAAGTTTCTGACAGAATGACACGATTCTACAACTTCACCTCATTCGCAGGTCTCTAACAAGTCTAACCCTTTACACTCTTATGTCATCAGTGTCCACTCCTATGTTTAGGCTTTTCTGTGTGTAACAAGAGAAGATGAGGGGAGACAGAAAGCAAACTAGTGCCGTAAATGACCAATAAAGAGATTAAACACTCCCTGGTGGTTTAAAGGAGCCTCCTTTAGCAGACTGGCTCTCGGGTGATGAGACAATGTTGTTCCTGAGGTTAATGCTGTCATCAAAGAGGCGGCATGACTGCAGGCATGACTCATAGCAAACACTCAGGTGCTGACACACATCAAGCATCCCAACAATGGACCGCCAGCGTTAACATAAGGAATCAGATCAATAAAGTGCAGTGATTGATAGGGATAACTCTTTATACTATATGTTTATTATGATCAGGTGTAACACATGACTTATGAGTCAGCAGACACGCAGGTTCATCCTGTTCTGACTGCACGGTAAACACTAACAAAAGAAAATTGTGCACAATGCTAACTTAAAAATAACCTCTAAGCAAATAATGTTGAAAAACTAAATGATAATGTTCCACAAAACTCCTACAAGCTGCCGACTCGCAACGTTTTCCGGCTCCTTGTGCTTTTTTAAAAGCTAAATAAAGCTCACTTATTCAGCTCTTTGTTTGCTGTCAACGTGCGTCATGTGAATCACAGCTACATGCATCATCTAAAAAATAAAACATCGAATCCGTTCTTGTTGGTAGGGGCAATAAATCAAAAAGAAGGGAAAAATTATTGAAACTAACTTTAAAAGCCACCAACAAAATCCTAATTCTCAATCTGTTTCAATTACATCTGGTAAAAATTTTCCAGTTAGTCTAAGGGATTGTTTTACTTTATGTAGAATTACAAGTTTAGTCTGTTTTTCCTCCTTTAATTGGTGAACAGTTTTCTCTACGTCACACTTGAGGCGTCAGCAGAGTCTAATCCGGACTCTCAAGCCCGATAAGGATTTGGGTGAAAACAGACAAACTAGGCCACGGAGCCTCAGAGTGAATCAGAAACAATGTTGACTCCAAAATAGGCCGTGCTGGAATCTTTGGGAAAAAAAAAATCTTAATCATGTGAATCAAAACAGTCTAATTATCTCCCCAAAGGGATCAAACTGTAACCACATTAGCGATTGCACAAGGGAGGCAGATTGTGAGTAAAACGGAAAAATCTCAAGCACATTCTTTCCAGTAGACCACTTTAAACATTATGTGTGTATTTTTTTCCATGACCGCTCCAGAAACTTTCCATTGCAGGTAAATGAGTGAGCAGAAACAAACACCTGATAACCTTTCAGCCACATTTCCATCATCTGAATCAAATCCTCACAACAAAAGTGTGTTTTCATGGTTTCATTTAAGACCTACAGAACCGGATCTTCTGTTAGTCATCTAGTATTCATAATCTATAATTATCGGCCTTTAAAGAACTCCATATAAACCATCATTTGTTTCAGAGCTGTAAAGAGTTTAACGGCTTTAAATCAGTTTTCAAATTGCCACCAATCAGCATGTGTGATAATATGATTATCTACACTGTCTCACATAATGTCCACAGCCGTGACCTTCAGAGCAATGCCAGTTTTTAGCCAGTAGGTTTGTTTGATGAATACAAATGAGGTCATGCTTTGCAACAAACCCACACTTCCTGTATTCCTGTAGCCTTGCAAGCCATCCTATGTATGTAAATACTGTATATACTCTGGCCACGAGCCTTTGAAACAACCCAGTCTACGGGTCTCTTTAAAATTGGACAGCGGTAGGACCAATCAGAGCAATAAACAACGTGCCCTAAACATTGCTATGGAAATCAGGCAACGGAGTAGTCCGTCATACATCATCAAAGAAGAAGCAAAAACATAATTTTTGGACATAAAGGACCTAAGTACCTCTATCTGCTCATGTCTCAAAGAAAGGCTCAAGTCTTAATCAAAGTTGATGCCAAAGCTGTTTCAAACAAGCGCCGCTCCTAAGCCAACGCCATCTTTGTTGTTTTTCTCCATTGCAGCTCTGGTGCTAAGCCTGCCACACAAATGTAGAGTACTGTGATTGGCAATGGTTGACCTGCTTAGGCCAGGGGTAGGGAACCCTGGTCCTGGACAGCCGCTATCCAGCATGTTTTAGAGGTTTCCCTGCTTCTAAACAGTTGATTCACCTGTTCAGCAGCTCATCAGGCTCTGCAGAAGCATGTTAATCACCTGCTGGGTAAAATCAGGTGTGTTGAAGCAGGGAAACCTCCAAAACGTGCTGGATAGTGGCTCTCCAGGACCATCGTTCCCTTCCCCTGGCTTAGGCTAATGGAGCGTGGCTAGACCGACCTGCAGAGCAAATTCTTTTGCTACTACTACAGTTGGTCCACATTTGTAGGCTAGTATTCCTGGAGAAACTTTAAAAGAAGTTAGTCGGAGATAACGGCAGGATTTGAAGTCTTACTCCTTCGTTTTCCTTCGCCTCTGATTGGCTAACAGCAACACAACTCTTCCACTGCCTTCGTTCGGTCTTCTTTCTTGGGTAAAAAAATGCAACATTGATGTCTTATCTCCACAAATAACACAAACCTGAACTTTTTCCGCCACGTTGTGGAGTTGCTAATGCTAACGGTTAGCTTCTACAAACCGAGACACGCTCTGCTCTCTCCTGGACGCCTAACCAACACACCCTTCTATGGTCGTGAGCCAAGGTGGGTGAGTTCATGAATGCAAAAATCTACCTGTGACGTGGAAGGGACTGGCTTTTTCTGACCCAATCGTTTTCCCGTCTATTTCCTGTTGGCAGCAAATGCAGGAAATAGCATGCATGTGAAACTCAGATCGTACGGTTTCTCAGTGAACCTCTGCTTTTAGGTTAATGTAGCAAAGTCATAGTGTTGGATACATTTCCCTTAATAAATTATGTCCCTGCTTACTAAGAGCCGGCTTTTAAATAGTGCAACTGTATTTACAATGGAATCGATTTCCCCCATAAGGCGCTGTTTCGACACGAGCCGACGCCCCGGCGCTACGCTGCACCTCCCTTGAGTCCCATGTGTCCACTGCAGGGAGCCTGGAATCAGTTTATGGTCTTTGGAGACACATTAACCCTTTTAGCACCAATTTGCTCATTATGTTTTTATTGAACCATTTTTTCTCCTTTGTAGCATGGAGACGTGGACTGAACACACACACACACACACACACACACACACACACACACACACACACACACACACACACACACACACACACACACACACACACACACATCTATGCAGGCTCACAGGCAGATCCATTCAATTAGAGGCAACTATAATCCGAAGAGTTACACAACATTACATAACAGAGCGTACACCTGCCATGTTTAGCTTGGAACACAGAAATTCCACTCATTTTACCCACATTCTCTAGTTTTCTGAAGATGACAGGAGCAAATATAGAAGTGCTGCTAATATTTTCTTGTGTTGATAACTTCTATTAGACACTTTCTCAACGACTAAAGCTGAAGCCAGCACTGTTGGCTCTTTCTCCAGCACCCATGATGCCTGTTAAGCAATAAAAAGAGGAAACGTGCTGACCGATGTCTCTGTCCCTCTGGACCGAAAGTGAAACTTATGTAGTTAAAGTCAAAGCTAATTTTTGGCTCACTTATATACATTTTCTGCTAAATGACCGTGTTTGAAGTTTGGACTAATAAAATGCTAATTTGTGTTTAAAAAGTTTAAAGTTTCCTGTTTTGAACGCTCTGGTGATAAACTCCAGTCCTTAAATGGTGTTTCCTGCTGGGTTTCTTGGCTCGTACAACGTGGACCTCTACCCTCCGTTAGAAGGCCTTTTCCTTTTGCTTCTAATCTCATCACCTCATCGCCTTCGCCGCACTGAAACCAGACCCCGCCGCCCGGGAGACGGTCCTTTGTTCTACGTCACCGTAACGGACAAGGCTCCGGCCTTTATCCGACACATGAGCTCCGCGCTTCTCTTGGGTTTCAGGTCAATATGAACTCCACATCTCCACCTGCACGGCGGGCAGACTGAGAGGAACAGGCACACCTGAGCTTCGGCGCTCAGACCCAGGATCGCTCAAGCCTGCCAAGGTCCAGATCTGGTTTCCTATCGGCACAGAACATGATCCTTTCACCGTCTACGTACATGTCGTCTGCCTCATGCAAACACCGATCAGAGAGCTTTTAATTATGAAATCACATAAATATTCAGATATGATTCATGCTTAATATTCTCCTTTGTTTTGAATTAAAGATGCATTTAAAGGCGATACATTCATATGGATAGAAAGTGTTCCATTATAGCTTAAGATAAAGATGTTCTTGCATCTCAGTGGTACGTTTTTCTTTGTCGTTTTCCGATTACAGACTCAAACTGAAGTGAAACGTTTTATCCGTGCAGATGGAGAAAGAGGAAAAAGACAACTTTTGCTGAACGACAAATAGTGGCTCAGTCAGTATAAACACCTCCTCCTTTGTCTTTGTTTGAACTCGCATCATATGTGTGACAAGAATAAGTGAGCAGAGATGTGAAACAAGCCACAGATAAACAGAGAGTCAGACAGGCGGGCGAGAGACAGACAGGACAAACAGAAAGTGACCCAAGCTGGTGGAAATTTCTTCTTGAGGAGCTGTGTGTGTGTGTGTGTGTGTGTGTGTATGTGTGTGTGTGTGTGCTGACAGAGATGTTTCTAGGTCTGCGAGTCCGCTGACTCACTGTTGTGGTGTAATCGTGTGACTGTGTCAGTGTTACTACGGTTTTCTGTCTTTGTTGTTGTTTGCTGCAGCTTCTGCAGTGTGTTATTATAGCAGGTGGTTATTTCCTAAATCCTGCTTCATTTAAAAAAATTCTGAAAGTGCAATGAAAATGACTACAAAAAGTCAGTTAAGATCAAGCATGCTGCAGAGACTCGCACCACCAGCTTCACAGCTTGCTAACTTGCAACGACCTTCAAACGCGTCCTCTGCCATCGTCTGCTGAAGCCCGCAGGTTCTTCCAGGTAATGATACTGTTGTGACAAACATGCGCCGACCTGCAGCTCTGGCCTCACCGATCCTCACCTCAACCCCAACAGCCTGTCTGTTTCCTCTCAAGTGGACAAGAGCGACCACTCACGGAACGAGAGCACGCCAAAACGATGGCGTTCAAGAGCTCTATGATGCCACAAGCACTCACAAAGCATCTGCTCTCATTTTAAACCTCCCGTTTGTTTGTTTTCTTCATGTTTCTCACCTAATCTTTCCTTGAAAAGGTTTATAAATAGCAATCCACAAAAACAAGGGTGCGATTATTGCGCCTCGTCTTCAGATTTATGTGAAATAATAAAAACCGGAGCCGCAGATGGGCTCGGATCTTATTGAATGATAATAAAAACACGAGCAGGCTGACAGGGAGGCGAGCTCAATCAGACGCTGTCCCCCACGTGCCCTGTTTTAATCTGCCCTCTCCCTCAGAGCTCTCTGTCACTATCTGTGTGCCAGAAATCAGGATTAGTAGTGTTCTTTGCACCATTCGAAAGTCATCCCTCTGTCTGCTCTTTTAATTGAGCACAGAATCCCTTCTTCTTTTCTCGGATGGGCACCGTTTCACAGGAAGTGAAGACTTTTAGATCTCTCAAACTTAAGGATACGGATACTCAAAAAAAAACTGGGTGTCACTCTAGCGCCTTTCACCTTGAATGCTCTGCAGTGGTTAGAAACTGTAATGAGAGTTGGGAGCAAACGCAGCAGCTGCATAGCTCATCCTGAGTGTGTATGTGTGTGTTTTCTACACAGCACAGGCTGAGTCAGTGGTCAGCTTGCATTGTTCCTGAGCTCATACGTGCACAGATATTTTCAGCAACATCAAATAATGAGCTCTTGTAGGTCATGCCATTCCAAACACAAGAGGCAATTGTGCAGGATTAGTGATGCATGTTTGGTGGAAATTAAAATGTCTGAGACTTAATTTGACCAACAAGGTCCTATGATGCAAATTCTTTTAGTTGTGCATCTTTTTATAGTGAAAATCAAACAAGCAGGCATGCATCAATCAGGTAAAGTATGTGCAGCCTTTTAAAACCCTTAACCGGCATGTTGCACAGCCAAAGGTGGAGTCTAGGGACTCATCTATAGGTCACATTCAATTACAGCTGCTTCCCTGTCTCATGACTGGCAGGTGGCATATCAGATCAATAAAATACTCCTGCAGGGAGTGTTTAGGGGTGGTCAGTATCAGGTTGTAGCTATTTAAAAGGCGTCTACACCAAACAAATCTTTTCAGTTGCATTGTTTTTCCTCTAAAAGCCACAGTTTTCCTATTATTGCACCATTTCTCTATCCTGACATCATGATCCAGATGGTTCAGGTGCAGCTGCAATGCTGATATGAAGAGGGCAATGACATAAAGGGAGGAGGTTTGAGACGGCATCTTTCCCTGCACGGTCAGTTCCATCCATCACGTCTTCCCATTCATCTGCTCCCAATTCACCACACTGAAACTTGCTACACAGCCTTCAGGAATTCATGCATCACGAGTAGTTATTCCCTTCTTATCAGATTTTCCCGCTGACAACCCAGTTTTCAGTTGTTTTTCATTTTTTGAGACTCATTCTTTGCAAGTCGCCGTCTGTGCGCGCGCGTCTTGCGCGCGTCTTGCAGAGCTGCGGCTCCCATTGATAAAAATCCTGCATTCAACGTCATCAAGACATGCATGCACTCCCGACAGCAGGCCAGCATGCAAGTCAGTCCGGAGCTACAAGGACAAACTCGGGATGTGTTGCATGGGTTTTAAGGTCAGACCGTACCTGCATTTTATCAGACGTAAACACCTCGGTGTCTACTTCGCAGGCGATGATGGTCACCATCTCCAGTTTCATATTTATGGATGGCATTCCCTTGGGTGGTTGGAAGGAAAAACAAAATCAGAGTAACGCGCTCGTTTCTGGTTATTCGGAGGTGGCAGAGGGAGAGAAAAAGGTCCGGGAAGTTGAGGTTAGGTCCACCGTGAAGCGCAGAGAGCTGCTGGACTCCTCACTGCACTGAAGCGCTGCTCAGAGTGATGCTGCCGCAGCCGGACAGCCTCCCTCCCTCCCTTCCTCCCTGCTGGCTCCACATTGACGTCATCACCATGCTCACGTTCGTGGTGTTTTACGCCACTACAGGTTTTGACGAGCCGCGCAGGGCGCACTGCAGAGCTCACCGGCCGGTTTATTCTTGTTTTCTGTGTTTTTATATCCACAGAGTTACTGGAGAAGGAAAAAGATGTTTGGAGGGGCGGCGGAGGGTGTGCTGCACCAAAAATCAACATCTGACTCACTGACAGAAACAAAAGTGAAGTAAAAACATCAAGTTTAACATAAAAAATGTTCTTAATGATAAGAATTTGTTAAATGGGACATGTTATGACTGTTTTATGAAGTTATAATAGTTCTATGCTTGATAAAAACAATAAGTTATTTTTCTAAATCCCTCTCACATGAAGAGATTTTAGGAGTTTTATTCTTGACATTATCAGAACCATCCAGAATGAGTCGTTTCAGGGCTCTGTCACTTTAAGAAAACAAGCTGGAGCTGGCCACGCCCATCCCTCCCCCGCTATGAGCTGAGAAGCTCCAATATCTGGGAGGGGCTCGGAGTAGAGCAGCTGCTCCTCTCCTCCAGGTGAGGGGGCTTTTTGCTCATTTCCCATTTGTGATGTCACAAATGGGGATTTATTGTTTCAGGTGACATAATTCCTAAACAAACCCTGACACCAAACAGATTAATGGATTTTTTTTCATGTTTGGAGTGTTATAGCGGCAGCAGAGACCCACATGACAGCACATAAGGAGGGAAACGGTGAGTTTAACATATGTCCCCTTTACAAAGAATTGAAATAATTGAAAGTTTGTTCTGAATAATGAATGAGGGAAAACTTTCATTTAACAATCAAAAAGTAATAGAAATCAAACTACTTGTTATTGTAAAGACAATAATTATTATTATGCAGTTATAGAACATTAACATTTTTAACGAAAAATAAAATTGACTCTCCCCTGCATGCAGTACTGTCATCCTCCAGAGGGCAGACCACATGTGTAGAATTCAACACACTTATTTTTGAGGAAAGTAATAATTCTGTTGAGGTTCTGCAAGCTTACATGAAATGTTTTGCATTAAGAACACCTGTGAAATTTTCAAAAATTGATGATCACAAAATTAATGTGTGCAAGCTTCGTATTCATCCCCTTTATTCTTACATAATTAGCCAATCCATTACACCTACTTATTATTACAGAACAGAACGTGGGTTTATTTAAAGGTGTGGTTCACTGAAAAACATTATTTCTGATTATAATCAGTCACTCTGAGTTTTTCATGCAGGCTGAACATGAAAATAGTCTCCAACATCTATCTCCTGCATTAGCTTCTGATAGAAAATAGAGGATGAATGAAGTGTTTCCATTTAACCCAAGGGTTGGCCAGGGGGGGCCAGGGAGCAGCAGATAAAGATGTCTCTGTAACCTCGGCCTCTTTCTCTTCATTATTTTGTTCATCAAACTTTCCACAGCAGCTAAGCACTAATCATTGGAGAAAAAATTCCCCACAGCCATTACGCCGTTGCATAACCAGCCATGTCTTTCCATCACTCAGATCATCTCTCTTTAGCCCTTCATTTCATAATAATAATTGCTCAACCAGTCGAGACAGCTAAGTCGCCATGAGCCATTAATACCGAGGCTCTTAGCGTTTGGAGCTATTTACGTCCGTGTGTGTCAGGCATTGTTCATGTGGAGCAGACGGAAAACATGTGAAAGATGTGTGAACGAGTGCGACATTCCTGCAGCAGACACAAGTCAGTCACGCCTTCTGGAAAAAAAATACAACATTTATCCACTCCAAGCAAGTTTACTTTAACTCTTCAAGCTGAAGGTAAAGAAAAGAGATGCGACTTGACAGATTTGGGTTTTATTCCCAAATCATCTCTACATCTCATTAATCACACACTCGGAGGTAACAGAGGACAGTGTCATCTTCTGTTTGAAATCTCTTCTGTTTTCAAGATAGTCTTAGCTCCCTGACTGGGGTCATCATTTATTTATGCCGTGTTGGAGAACTATTTTCACTTGGCCCTTTGAAAAGAGGGTTTGGGTCAATAGAGAACTGCAGAAATGTTCTTTTCCTGAAGAAAATCAGAGTGCAGCAAATGCTTGCTGATGCTTACAACTTTTCCTCTGAGCCAACCTGGCCGGGTGTTTTATCTGGAATTCTTCAATCTGCAACACAATGGAGTTCTGTGCAAGAAAGATTCCACTGCAGCACCGATATTCCCAAACATTTCATGCAGAAATCTGAAGTTTACTGATTAAACTACATGAAATCCTCTGGGATTAAGACCATGCAGTGCTCCGCATGACTTCACTGGTTTTGGTGTTGATGCATTCCTCTCATCCTGTCTGCAGCGCCTGATAAGTAAAATGGATCACCCTAGATGATGATGCACTTTTCTTCTCTTGCCTCATTCAGCGAGCTCTCCTCCTCCTCCTTCCCTTCATTCTCATTCTCTTCTCTTCATTCACAATTTTGTTAAGTCTCAGCCTGCAAACCAAAAACAAGACTCCATAAAAACAGGAAGTTCTATTTTTAACAGTATCTCTAAAACCACTGCCAGCTCGTTTCACTAAAACTGGTTATTGATGCTGCTGCCTTAAATGATCTTAAAGTTCTGTGTGGGAAACAAAATAATTATTTTGTATGTTTTGCATCTTTGAATGACCTCAGATTGGAGAACTGGAGATCAGTTCTGACCAGATTGATGAGCTAAAGGTCAGTTACAAAGCTAATTCAATAGCATTGATGTGATTGTTATTTTAGCTTTAAATGAGACATTTACAGGTGAAACTAGAAAAATTAGAATATGGAGCAAAAGTTCATTTATGTCAGTAATTCAACTTAAAAGGTGAAACTAATATATGAGATAGACTCATTCCATGCAAAACCAGACATTTCAAGCCTTTATTTGTTATAATTGTGATGATAATGGCTACAGCTGATGAAAACCTCACATTCAAAATCTCAGACTATTAGAATATTGTGAAAAGGTTGAATATTCTAGACTCAAAGTGTCACACTCTAATCAGATAATGAATCCAGAACACCTGCAAATGGTTCCTGAACCTTTAGATGGTCTCGCAGTCTAAGTTGAATTACTGAAATAAATGCACCTTATTCTCATTTTTCAAGATTCACTTGTAACTTTTTTGTAAATTACAATCGTTCTATAGTCGATACAAAACATTTTTTGAAGTTATTTGCACAAAACCCTTCTCAGCTAAAGCAATCTTGGCAGTTTCACTCTTGACATTTTCAGAACCTTCCAGAATGAGTCGTTTCAGGGCTCTGTCACTTTAAAGTGGGCAAACACTCATTATTTCAATAAATCTGATTGTTATGAATGAATCCCTAGTGAGTCGTGTGGAAAAAAGCTCTGGCGCTCCTGTTTTAGGAAGCAGAAGTTAGTTGGAAGGGGGGGGGGGGGGGCAGAAAAGGGGGGGATTGGGGGTTTTATTCATTAACATTCATGATAATCAAACATCTCGTCTCTGATTGGCTATCAGCAGTGCAACTTTTCCACTGACTCCTTTTGCTCTGCAACGTTGACATTTTATCTCCACAAATAACACAAGCCTGGAGGAGTTCTGCCATGTTGTAGAGTTGCTAATGCTAACAGTTAGCTTCTACTAGCCAAGACGCACTCTGCTCTCTCCTAGCCGCTAAATCAATCCAGCCTTCTGTGGTCATGAGCCAATTTGGGTGAATCCATGATGCTAGTTTTCAGTGTCATGTAGATCTGTGTGGCTTTTTCTGACCTGAGCGTTTCCCTGTCTATTTTCTTTTGGTGGCTAAAGCAGGAAATAGGGGTAGAAGACAACAGTAGACTAATCTACTTAAACTACACTGTAACTAAGAATCACCTTAAGATCCATTTCTGTCCCTCACGTGTGTCTGACAACTGCATAACATTAAACCTCCACTCCATTATGTACATCTCAGATTAAATTAAAAAACGTAGCATCCTGCCAAATACATTAAATTTCATATTTAACAATAATCACTGCTGGGTTTAAAGAGACAGCAGTGTAGCTACAGCTCTGCACCAAGACTGTAGGAAACAGCAAGCCTGCCTCTGTGTGAAAGACAGAAAATATGTCTCACAGCCCCCCAAAGTGCATTTCCTAAAATAGCTCTATTCCCTCACGTATAATCCATTTTCTTAAGCTGTAGCTAACCCACAAGTGAAGCAGTGAGCGTATGACTGTCTATTTTTAAAGTCTCATGCTGAAATATGAACACACTGAAAATGTGCTCCCAAAAACATTTATCCAGAGGTAAGTCTTTTACATAATCCTCTTGTCTTAAATTAATAAATAAATGCATACACTGACAGTGTGGATCAACTAACAAGGAAGACAGCTGATGCAAGGGTAGAAATCCTCCTATTGCAGAGTTTCTGACATGCATGATGCATGCTCCAGGAGGCGAGAGAGGAGGAACGCAGGGAAGCAGCAGCAGAGATGCTCAAAAGGATCAAACTCAGTGACGAGCAGAATTTGTATTCAGTAGTGGAGCTCTGCAGAAGAGCAGAGGGGGGAAAATCAGGGCAGTGGATCATCACAGCGGGCTCGTTAATGCATCATAATACACACATACTTATTAATACACACACGTGCATATGCAAATAATGAATAAACACTTTAACAGCGTTCCACAAAAATCAGAAAAGCAATGAAAAATGATGAAGTCATGTTCTTTGTGTGATTTTAGTGATGTAAAAACAGACAAATCAAAGTAAAAATATTCCAAAACCAACTTCTGAGCCAGACCACTGCAGCTGTATCACTCCCATGATCTTCACATGGTTGCATCTAAACCCAAACACGCTGGTTTCATCCGTTTGCTGCCAGCCTCCCGTTACAACAGGCTACCTCACTTGGCCCATGCAGCCAAAACCAAATTGTAGTGCCAGAGCCACTGCAGCTGCTGTAATCTAGGCCAAGCTATTTATAAAGCAAGCAGCCAAGTAAAGGCACAGGGAGCCAGGGGGAGACAGAGGGATGAGAGGATAAAAGAATGTCTACAGGGCAGAGAGACAGAGTGGAGGTGAGAAGGAGCGGGCTTGAATGGAGGAGAACTGAATGGCATGCAGCATGGGCTATGGAGGAATAAAAGCAGGAAAAAGAGACATAAATGAGAAGCCCGGGCACTCATGAAGACTTTCTACCTTCAGCTGCATGAGAAACACAAAACGCTTGGATGATATGGTGGCTGCCGCTGAGTGAAGTCATTTGGATGTCAAAAATGTAGTTTAATTGGACTTCTGACAATAACTCTTAGAAATAACTCCTACTGGTCGACTCTCGCTGAAAACAGAAGACAATTAAAATGTTTCATCGTGTAATTACAAGCACTAATCACAGTCCAGAGGCAGATGGATCAAAAGGAAAACCGCAGGCTTCACCACTTATTTTACTCGTGTCAGTTAATAAGGTTCCTGCTCTTTCACAACTTTCTCTTTTTGAAAAATTCAAAATCTAAAAGAACAAACTAAGTTCAGAAACCTTTCTCATCAGGCATTTACAAATGAGGAGTCAAAATCTTCTCTTTAGTCAAAAATCATTTAAGAAGTCCTTCACTCAGAAACCATTTTTTACTTATTATCTTAATCAGTCACTTTGAGTTTTTCATGCATGCTGAACATGAAAAAAGTCTCCTACATCTATCTCCTGCATTAGCTTCTGATAGAAAAAAGAGAAAAAATCCTGACGAATCTACATCACTGTCGCATGGACTCAACCATCTTGACTCACGACGGGGAAGGCTGTTGTTGGTTTAGCGTCCAGGAAACAGCAGAGAACGTCTCAGCTAGTAGAAGCTAACTGTTAGCATTAGCAACGCCACCACACAGCAGAACTCCTTCAGGCTTTTGTTATATTTTGTGGAGATAAAACATCAACGTTGCAAAGCTGACTCAGTGGTAGAGTCACGTTGCTGTTAGCCAATCAGAGGAGAGATGTCCAAATATCAGGAAATTAGACTCCAAATCCTGTCGCCTGAAGCTAATTTCTCCACCAGTTGAATTCGTGCTGATTTAGGCGCTTCTGAGCTTTTTTTCTCCAGAGCATTCGCTCCTAATAGAGACCACTGCAAATGTATAAAAAATATGAGTGAAGGACCTCTTTAAAGTTCTCATTCACTCATTTTTTAGTAAATCTGCTGGGGTCTCTAACGGTTGGTAAAAACACAACGTTGGTGTGTTATGTGTAGGGCAAAGGTTGCAGCAAAGTTAAATGCTCCCCCATAACTGGAGGGTTGCAGGTTCGAGCCCACAGTCTGTTGCAGTCATTGTGTCCATGGGCAAGACACACCATTCTACCTGCTGGTGGTGGTCAGAGGGACCGGTGGCGCCTGTTTGGCAGCCTTGCTTCTGTCAGTGAACACCAGAGCAGCTGTGGCTACATTGTAGCCAATCACAACCAGCGTGTGAATGTGTGAGTATATGACTGGTTGTGTTGTAAAGTGCCTTGGGGGGTTGTAGAACCATAGAAGGCACTATATCAAACACCAAGATACTTAAACTCCTCCACTTGAGGGTCCATAACCTGGAGAAGGCATTCTACCCTTCTCTGATTCCGGAGATCGCGGACTGATGAAGCCAACAGGACCACATCATCTGCAAAAAGATGAAAAAATCTTGCTTTTTAGTGTTGTGTCCAGCACCTTGGGCTTCTGCTAAAGGTTGTGGAAGGTGCACAAATGAAATGAATACTGAAGCCTCCTGTGAATGTGTGTGTTGTTGTATAAACACACAAAAAGCCTTAAAAAAGCTGAAACATGGGAACTGACAGGATAGTGTGTTTCTGGTTCACAGCCCACATCTGGTGGGCCACCAGCAGCTGTTCAGCTTTTTAACTCAGTCCAGCAGCTTAGGAGCTGCAGAGATGAGCTGCTGTGTATCTGTGTGTGGGAAGGGGGAGGCGGAGGAGGCGCAGACCGACACGTGCCCACGGGTCCACTGATTGCTTCGCTTAGAAATCAGGTCAAATCTTTGGATGGCTAAGGCAGACTCTCTGACCCGCATGTAGGATGGCTGCAGCTACAACAGCAGAAGCAATAAAGAAGACGTATAACGTAGAGAGAAAAGGGCCCGAGGCCGTCTCTGAGCTCCAGAAACAACACAATGCTCGGAGAAATGGGTGCCTTCTTCTGGGGGAAGCAAACAAAGACAGAAAGAAGTCAGATGATTCTTTTCTGGAGAGTAAAAAGTGCTCTGTTCCATAACATTCAGGGCTTTAAAACCAGTTTCAGGCAACAAATCCAAGCAGAAATTCTAACAAATCTAAAATTTAAAAAGTGGAAATAATCAAACTACACCTGAATGGAACGTTATTTTGTGTTTTTTCTGTTTAGAAACAAAAATCTCAGGTTAAACAGTCAAGACTGTCTATATTAACCCAAGCTTTCTACGGCAGGCGTAAGTGGTGTGTAACGTAACAGATGAACGTTCCTCGTGGGGCATCCCTCCACTGTCCGTTGGAGCAGGGCGACGTTGCCCTTTCAGCGTGAGAAATTGGGGGTGTGGCTGTACAGCAATCAGAATTGATGTCTTAGTGATGAAAACAAGCCTCACAGTTTTATTCTCACAAGTGGAGCGTTATAGATTCAGCTATAATGCCTTGTCCGATATCAAAACTTTATTAGAAATGCTTTTAATCCCAATGGACATGGAGATGGAAATGAAAGAGAAATGGGGGAGAGGAAAGGAAGAGTTGGGGGGATAAGTTCACAAAAATAAACAAAGAAAATACAAAAAGGGACACAATAAAACAACAGAACCAAGATATCACTGCGCCAACTACATGAGGATATAACAGTAACAATATTTGCTGAAAAACACACGGCAATAATTAATTCATGGTGCATTTATGCCAACCACAGCCCAAGGCCATACTTATGAGAACAGAGTTCGACTTATAGAGACCACTGCCAATCTATAGGAAAAATGAGTGAACTTGGTCTTTAAAGAAAGTCAGCGGGTAGCAACAATTAAAACTTCTGACTATAAATGGACCCAAATTACTGTCATCACACTGGAATAAGTGCAGACTACAATGAAACATGGAACAACTATTTAGATTATAAATCAAATAAATATCTTTGCACCATTCAGACATGAATTCAAATGCATGTAAGGACCAGCTAATAAAACACAATCATCTAATGGATCAGTCAGTCACATGAAGAAAACAGGGACACTGCGTTGCTATAAAAGCAGAGAAGAGATGCTTAATGCACGTGTATGGAGGAATATCACTGGATGCTGCACCACAAAGCGTGTGTGTGAAAATAATGGAGGGGTATGTTTTTGCATGCATTATATGCAGCTAAACAACAAGAAAAAAAAGCTCAAAAAATTAACTTTATCCCCCAATCTAGGTTGCTTTTTAACAGTTCCATGCTAGAAACAATGACAGGATGATACTGAATAGCCAGAAAAGCATTAAAATCCATCAGAACTGGGGAGTGGTCTAGTAGGAATAGCCGTCATTTGGTTTAAGATAAGATTGAATGTCTTTTACTTACGTAAATACAAAAACGAACCTGTCAGGCAGAAAATGTCAAACACGTACTCTCTGAGAACATGCACCGAAAGAACAACTAAAGACGCAAGCAGCCTGCTTTAAAAGCACAAAGCAAAAGTTTCCATTTTAGGCATGCAGGCTGCTAACAGCGAAGGAAATAAAAAAAATCAGGGAAAATGTAGACAATGGATGAGGAGGAAATGCCAGGACAATCAGAAGCTTTAGAACAGGAGTTTTTGTCCTCTGGTGAGTCACGCAGACTTAAAGACCGTGAATAAAAGCGTTCATGGAGAAAAATGAACAATCTGGAGAAACAACCTAAACTGAATTAGGCCTTTTCACACACACTTTTTCCATTTCCAAGCATAAAAAACATTCACCGTACCATCAATAGTCCTTTTCTCTAAAGGACAAGTGACAGACATTGATTTGAATGGCGCTCTCAACACCCTCTTCCCTGATAAACATCTTTGAAAAACAACCTCAAAGCAGCAGCTTTGCAGACTGAGGTGGCAGACAACATTAAGACATCAACAAGCTTATGTGCCTAAAAACAGAAAGGCGGAAAAACAAGACAGAAGCACTAAATTTGCTTTGTAAATCTGAGGGTAGGATTAAAAATACCAACTTAGAATTTCCATTGTTCAGCTCAAATTTCTAAATATATCCTTACAGATTAAACATGTTGGAATGCTCATCACAACCTCTTGTTGACTGTGGGGTGTTTTCACCTCCTTGATTTTACATTTCCATGCCTAAAAGCAATCACCGGTGCAACGTTGTAGGCTGCATGATTGCATTCATGCCTCAATTCATTAGGGTTCATTTATTCTTGGCATCGCCTAAATAAGAGCTTGTACTGCATTTCTGTGCTATTCTTAAAAACACCCACAGAAGATTTCCTTTTCTTTATTTTTAGACCAACGGATCCAGAAAATAATCTAGATTTAAATAGAATCACAGACGCATGACGGAGAGCAAATATCACAGTCGCTTGCATCTTAATCCTGCAGTCTTACAATCAGACCAAGTGTAGTAGGTGAAGGGCGGGGAGAGATTTGTCTGCTGGTTTTAGTCACAGAGAACAGAAACAAACCAGTCATAATCAAAGAGAAAAGCATCCTTAAATTCTAGGAGTTCCAGCAGTTTTTACCACCTTTATTCTGATGAAGCAACAAGATCTGACAATAACACTGGATGTGTCTTGGAAGTGTCTGGCCTGACTTTTCCAATTAAATTCAGTCTAATTAAATAATAAATATAGTGAATCTTATAGTATCGAAATATAACGTATCGTCTCTTTGTATTGCAATTAGGGGTGGGACTTGATTAAAAAATTAATAGATTAATTAATTAGAGGCTTTGTAATTAATTAATCTTGATTAATCGCATTTTAATCGTTCAAGAAAATTTGCCCTGAAAGCAATTTTTTAAAATGAAAAATAATGAGACAGAGAATCAAACAATAGTCATTGACATTATTATTGTAAACACAAGCTCTTTTAATATCTAAAAAAAAAAAATTCAAAACAGGAGAAAAATATATATGTATATCACTGGCAAAAATAGGACAGACCTAAAAGTACAATACTATTTTAAGTACATTTTGATAATGGTATTGTCTTTAAAATAAAATAAAATACATTGAGTCCGAATGGGCCATGTTCCGTGACTCCATTGTCGAGGCGGCTGACCGTAGCTGTGGCCGCAGGGTGGCCGGTGCCTGTCGTGGCGGCAACCCCCGAACCCGCTGGTGGACACCGGCGGTTAGGGATGCTGTCAAGCTGAAGAAAGAGTCCTATCGGGTCCTTTTGGCCCGTGGGACTCCGGAGGCAGCTGTTAGGTACCGGCAGTCCAAGCGGAATGCGGCTCGGGTGGTCGCGGAGGCAAAAACCCGGGCATGGGAGGAGTTCGGTGAGACCATGGAACAAGACTTCCGTACGGCTTCGAGGAGATTCTGGTCCACCATCCGGCGCCTCAGGAGGGGAAAGCAGTGCACTACCAACACTGTTTACAGTGGGGAGGGTGTGCTGCTGACCTCGACTCGGGACGTTGTGAATCGGTGGGCCGAGTACTTCGAAGACCTCCTCAATCCCACCGGCACGTCTTCCAGGATGGAAGCAGAGCCTGGGGGTTTTGGGTTGGGCTCTCCAATCTCTGGAGCCGAGGTCACTGAGGTGGTCAAAAAACTCCTCGGTGGCAAGGCTCCGGGGGTGGATGAGATCCGCCCGGATTTCCTTAAGGCTCTGGATGTTGTGGGGCTGTGTTGGTTGACGCGGCTCTGCAATATCGCGTGGACATCGGGGGCAGTTCCACTGGATTGGCAGACCGGGGTGGTGGTCCCCCTATTTAAAAAGGGGGACCGCAGGGTGTGTTCCAACTACAGGGGGATCACACTCCTGAGCCTCCCTGGTAAGGTCTATTCAGGGGTTCTGGAGAGGAGGGTCCGTCGGATAGTCGAACCTCGGATTCAGGAGGAGCAATGTGGTTTTCGTCCTGGCCGTGGAACACTGGACCAGCTCTATACCCTTGGGGGAGTCCTGGAGGGTGCGTGGGAGTTCGCCCAACCAATCTACATGTGTTTTGTGGATTTGGAGAAGGCGTTCGACCGCGTCCCTCGGGGGGCCCTGTGGGGGGTACTCTGGGAGTATGGGGTACCAGGCCCCTTGATACGGGCTGTTAGGTCCCTGTACAACCAGTGTCAGAGCTTGGTCCGCATTGCCGGCAGTAAGTCGGGCTTGTTTCCGGTGAGAGTTGGACTCCGCCAAGGCTGCCCTTTGTCACCGATTCTGTTCATAACTTTTATGGACAGAATTTCTAGGTGCAGCCAAGGTGGTGAGGGGATCCGTTTTGGTGACCTAAGGATCAGGTCTCTGCTTTTTGCGGATGATGTGGTCCTGTTGGCTTCATCAGAACGTGATCTCCGACTTTCGCTGGAGCAGTTCGCAGCCGGGTGTGAAGCAGCTGGGATGAAAATCAGCTCCTCTAAATCCGAGACCATGGTCTTGAGTCGGAAAAGGGTAGAATGCCTTCTCCAGGTCAGGGACGAGGTCCTGCCCCAAGTGGAGGAGTTCAAGTATCTCGGGGTCTTGTTCACGAGTGAGGGAAGGGTGGAGCGTGAGATCGACAGGCGGATTGGTGCTGCGTCTGCAGTGATGCGGGCGTTGTGCCGGTCTGTTGTGGTGAAGAGGGAGCTGAGCCGAAAGGCGAAGCTCTCAATTTACCGGTCGATCTACGTTCCTACCCTCACCTATGGTCACGAGCTTTGGGTAGTGACCGAAAGAACGAGATCGCGAATACAAGCGGCCGAAATGAGTTTTCTTCGCAGGGTGGCTGGGCTCTCCCTTAGAGATAGGGTGAGAAGCTCGGTCATCCGGGAGGGGCTCAGAGTAGACCCGCTGCTCCTCCACATCGAGAGGAGCCAGTTGAGGTGGCTCGGGCATCTGATTAGGATGCCTCCTGGACGCCTCCCTGGTGAGGTTTTCCGGGCACGTCCAACCGGGAGGAGACCCAAAGGAAGACCCAGGACACGCTGGAGAGATTATGTCTCTCGGCTGGCCTGGGAACGCCTTGGGATTCCCCCGGAGGAGCTGGCCCAAGTGGCTGGGGAGAGGGAGGTCTGGGCTTCCCTCCTTAGGCTGCTGCCCCCGCGACCCGACTCCGGATAAGCGGAAGACAATGGATGGATGGATGGAAAATAATAATAATAATAATAATAATTTGATAGAGTGTGTGTGCAATTTGATTTGATTTAGCATCATTAGAGAGAAATGAAGGCAAAAACACATGAAGAGGGATTTCTGACTCATTTGATTGTAGTTTTAGTTGTGTTTGGAGCACATAAACAAGGTTTACATGGTCTTGTAGCCAAGGTTCTGAGCTTTCTTTAGGGGTGCAGCTTGACTATATTGATATTTAGGGCATGTATTTTGCTGCTAAACTTCAACATCCCCCAATTGGGGGCTTAAAGGGTTAAATGCGTTAATTTTATTTAACGCGTTATTTTTTTCTAATTAATTAATCACAATTAATGTGGTGAATTCCCACCCCTAATTGCAATATATATCGTATTGCAAGATTGTTGCCAATACATACCTCTTTTAAATTCTAATCTGGAGATGTGAGGAAAACAAGGGTCTGTAACAATGGTGGAAAGTAGTTTAAATGTAATGAGAATTCAAAAATGTTAATAAATATAGAAAATAATTATGATACCAAATATATCAAAAAACGTATGAGCTGTATTGTAATTTCAGATACTGCATGTATCACTAATTCTAAAAAAAACTCATTAGATACAAAACAGTGAAATATTTGAGGAGACTTTGCTTCTTTAGTTGTATTTTCATCTTTTTTTTGCACAGCAACATGGATTTCTGCACAAGATAGGTATCATGTGCAGGAAGCAGGGTTAGGTTCCTACTGCGCTGCCAAAAAGTATTCTACCCCTTCAGATATATTTTTCCCTTTTTCTTACTTAAATGTTTTATTAGCAGGCCCTGATCACCCTGATCAAACACAAAAAGCAGTTTTCAAATTATGATTTTCATTAGGGGGGAAAAAGCCATCAAACCCAACTTACGTGGAAAAAGTGTCTGATTCCCACATTTAAGCATGAAAAATAGCTAAATCAGAAGAAATTTTTCTCACAGCCCTGCACATGTCCAAATTTTATGGTGGTACTCTGCAGGACAGCAGAGTGAGCAAACATCAAAATACAAGTAATAACAGTTATCAGCACACAGACTCGCCATCTGTGAGCTCTCTGCAGAACTACCTGCTCTGTTGGCCCAATCAGCCCAGGAAGCAGTCCAGTCGGCTTGACACAGACTTTTGTGTTTTCAGATTTTACAAACAGCGTACACCAGTCTCTGCTATTCAGTTTAATGATTTATCAATGGTTTGGATTTGAACTCATCTGTTGATCAGGTTGTAATTTGTTTTACCTTTTAAGATAAAGAAAAAAAATAAAATACATATATATCGTTCTTCTGCAAGACACATCAATTAGAACGTTCACAGCAGGAAACAAGAAAACCTTTTAATAGTTTAAACTGTCACTGCAAGCAAATGTGTTGTTATCTTGTCAAATACGAGTGCTGAAACAGCTTAATTTGGCCACGTTGTGCTGTCTATTGCTGTCAACTCGTCTGAAATTGGCTTTCTGCTTTCTCGTGAGTAATAAATAAAGGCAAAATAAGCACACAGGGCCTGTTGGCGTGCCAGAACAATATCTAGGCTGCTGCAGGAGCAGGAGGCCAGGGGCGTTTGCTCACTTTCCACTGCATTATGTCTGACCTTCAGCCTGCCAAGCACCCACTGCCTCACGATCACCCCCACTGAGGACAAATACCCAAAAATAGATCCTACAAACATATTACTCTATCAATGCACACTCACTTTATGCATGCATTATACTGCATGATGACATGAAACATCTCACTTTTCATATCCTCTTTGGTTGGAGCTATCTTTAGTCTCCAGTGTGTCCAGCAGCACTCTGAACAGGGGTTGTCTTACTTTGTTGTTCAATATAAATATGAGCTGCTTTATCAAAAACACTCAAGTGGAACAGATAGTGTCCAGCAGAGAAACTTTACAGAATTTCAGTATCTGGTTCTGCAACCCTGACTTCACACTGGAGACGTCAGTGACGCGAAACAATTTACTCGCGTGCTTTGTTACGCACCAATTCACACGGCTTCTTGGCCGTTCTCCCCTCTAGACTTAAGATCACAAAATCCCTCGAGAGTTCAAAGGTCATGATTTGTTTACGCCATCGATCATTAAACCAAAAAAGAAGAACGTTTGACATCACTGTTTGATGTCATATTTAATGTTCCTCTCCACTGTCAGAATTAAAGCCATGAAAACCACACCGCTGCACTGCTCGAAGGATGCTGGGAGTAAATAAGCTGTGAGGTCACACATATAGACGTAATCTACATAGATATGAAATCGCATCGCTGCAATAGTCTTTTATTTTGAAAATTACTGGATGTTTTACACTGAAACTGTGTGTGATTTCCTGTCTAGCCCTATGTTAACTGCAGAAGTGGCTCGCAGCAAAAATAGAACCCAATCCTATCTTTAGCGGTGCGGCACGGTTTATTGAATTTCATAAATAACCATAGGTACATGTTAAGAAAATTAATTTACAGAACACAATGGTGTGTCACGAACAGCAATCCTAAGTCATTTTAATTTATTTGACCCCAAACTGACATTAAATAGATTTGTGCAGAATGGTTCCATCACAACAGTAAAAAAGTCAACATGAAAATATTTGGGCTTTCCATTGCACATACGATTTTTTAAGCTTCATGTTGTACAAAGCTTGCAACTACTTGATTGCACTGATTGTAGATGGGGCAGAGAGCAGCAGGAGCTGCAGTGAAAGCTTTGCTCGGTGCTGATTAGGGCTGATATACACTGGGCACTGTGTGGAGCAATTTGGAATGGCTGCTCTGACCTTTTTCTTGACAAGCACAGAAATCACTTTGCCTTGTTACTTTGCCCATGTAGACCTCCCCCTGCCCCATCTCACTCTTTCAGTCCCTTTGTACTTGTGTTCTGAGGATGCTGCAGGATAGATAAAGAGTAATTTGTGAATCAGAACCCATGTTGACTGCAATATCTCATAAAAGAGATCAAAATAAGACCCATAGACTAAAAAATCTAATGCATATGATCAAAAAACATGTTGTGGGGTTCATAATAACATTTAAAGGAGCAGATAAATTTGGCTTTTTTCCAAACAAGTTGACATAAATTTAAATGTTTGACATGATTTGTTTAAAATACAATAAAGGTCATTGTTCTGGCAGGGAAAACGCAATTTGGTAATGAGGGCTGCATTCCAATTCCATAGTTGTGCATGCTGGTTTTTTAGCAAAACCAATAAACAGCCAAACGTCTTCCAAATGGAATGCAGCTCTTGATTTTTCTATTCCTTAAAATATACACTTTTAACAAGGCACATTGCAAAAACAGAATTCTGTTTTTTGAGCTTTCTTTTAAGGAGACACAATACCTGCCCTCCATGGGTTTTTATTTGATCAAAAAAAATCTCCCTCTCACTGTTCACGCCGAGCTGCGCTGCAGTTAACCCCAGCTTTCCAGTTTTTTTAGTTGTTGCTCCATTAGTGCAAGTAAAGGTGACACCATGATAGGTGTTTTTAGCTGGGTAAGCACCTTCCTCAGTAGAAATGAATGCACTGGGGGCGAAAGGAGACCCATCTAAGATGGCGGCAGCGCCAGTCCACGAGGCGTCCACGTATATATGTCTGTGGGTAGCACCGTGCAAACATCTTTCTTTAGAAGAAAGGCTTTTAGCACTAATTCCTGTTGTGGTTTTAAAGACGTGTCCAAGTCATTTAGAACAGAGGAAAGAGCCGCAGCGAGCTCCGCTTCAGACGCCATCTTCCTTGTTTATGAGAAACTGAGCGCCGCGGTGTGTGACGTACGCTGATCAGCGCTGATTGGCTCGGTGAGAACTCTCAGGGGGTGGGGTTATTTGAATGGGAGCGTTACCAGACCCATTGCTTGCCAGGCTAGGGAAAATTAGGACCACACAAAATTCCCGCAGAGACATAACTGCTAATTCTGCAAAATTAGTAAAACTGTAGACTTTCCACACGTGAAAAAAACAAACAAATGCAGCATGATTTCAAATTAGAGGAAAATCAACATGTAGGCAGGAATTTCAGTTTCTACTTTGACAAGTTTCTTGTTGATAAGACAGAACTCTCCTCCCTGGCTGGGGACACAAAGATTGTCTCGTTTTCTGGAATGACGTAGTGAAGGATGGACACATGAAGAGATGATGTTTGCTGAAGAAGTTTAAATATCATTTGGGATACATCTTTCATTATAAAAAAGATGTTTTAAGGAAAGGGAAAGCTGGCCTGGGTATCTTCAGTGTCTGATTTCAAAAGGGGTGTAGACTCTAGGTGGCACCCGTCTCACCCATACAGCGATTTTGTGATCTGTTGATCCCCCTAGAGGCGTTTGGAGACAGGGACAGAATGAGGGTAACATGTTTTCCTTTTAGTTTTGTCTTTTCAGGATTCCTGATGTGGAATGCGCTCCAGGAAAATCATTTAAATGACAATGACTCCGCCCCTCAGAAATATCAGAGATACACATCTCTGGAACAGCTGACAGCAGTATCATGGTTTTTGCAAAACAAAACTCCCAAAAACTCCCAAACTGGACTGGAAATGCTGGTGTCCTGAGACTTTTTGGTGAAAGCGTTTTTGCTTAAACTGCAGGAAGAATTTTCCTGACAGAAAATAAATAAGTGTGCACAAGTCCCTCCTCCTTTCTACCAGAGTGTGATCACAGAACCGGCGTATCCTCCTGCACACAGGCCTCAGAGAATAGACACAGAAGGTAATGTCGGTGTTGGGAGAGAGCCAGGAGCCCAAAGACAAAAAAAGTAGGTTGCAATGTCCCAGTTCTTCACTAGACAACAAATTCAAAAGATGTCTGATATTTCATGCAGAGAAATCCTCACAAGTTTCCCAGATTCTGAGCAAATGCTGAGGTGAAAGAAGGGAATGAACCCTTAGAAATAAATAACAAAGCCGCCTTTTATTCCCTTCCTCGTCCTTCCATTTATGAAGGTGAAATAAAAAGATTCTATTTTTAGATTGATTGAGACATATGGAGCACATTAAACTGACATCTTCTGACTGAAGTGTGTGTGTGTGTGTGTGTGTGTGGGAGTGGTTTCCACTTAAAAGCCGGAGTGTGAATCGTAACGAGAAACCGAAGGGGGTGGACTCCACCGCTAGGAGCACTGAGTGTACAAACAGCAGCCTCACAAAACACGAGTGATTCACTTGAAGGGATTTGGTGCATGAGCCACATTTAGCTTCTCTGCTTTGCATTTCTATAGATAGAGATGATCAATACAGAAAAAGAGAGGAAATGGAGGAGGGAGAATGTTAACGAGCAGAAATTTTTATGCAGGAGACGGACATCTTTGAGACGGCTGATCCAGTAAAGGAGATGGATGGAGCTGACACGGAGGAGAAGAGGTGGAGAAGGAAGGATGCCAGCTGGAAGGATGAGGAATTCTGGGATAGCATAATTAGATTAGAAGGCTGAAAATTACAAGAATTTTCCTTGTATCCTCCTCCACAAAACAAAGCCTGATGATTAGAAAATGACAAAACATCCCCAAGAAACAGAGACTTGTTTTAGAGTTTGCATGAACCCTGAAGGGGAGAATTGGGCATGAATAACATGCTGCACAAGGTGATGAGTGAATGATACGCAGACACAGGAATTACATCCAAATATGGCGCGTGATTCAGTGAAAGTCGTGTTCTAATCCGGTGACCTGCATTCTCGTCGCCTTGGTAACTACATAACAGCATCAGGTGTGTGTGAGTGTGTGTGATTTCACAGCAGAGCAGCTGCATGGACTCCGAAACAACTCAAAGCAGAAATGCATCAAAACTGCAAAAAGCTGCAGCAGAACAGGAAATGGCAGCGTCTCACCCTGTGCACTTCCTGTTCGAACACCGCTTCGTGCACGCTGCACGCAAACAGAGCTGTTGGCAGGTCACTTAGGTCCATCATCTCCTCTGACATGCCATCCTGGTCGCTCTCCCCAAACACCATGTCCTCCTCTTCCTCCTCCTCGTCCTCCTCGGGGTCGCTGCTGTAGGCCTCTGAGCCGTTGCTCCATGCCTTAGAGGTGTCTCGCAACATCTGGAGTCCTTTCAGGAGGCTGCTGAGGGCGAATGGGGACCACAGAGGCTGAGAACTAAAAAGGAGACAAAAAAGTCACCAATTTAGGTGGAAATTAAGGATTGTGGAGATTATAGCATTTTTAAATTTCCAATCCTGCTCTTGCATGCTTTTGATGTTTCTCAGCTCCAAAAAAACAGAGTTGAATCTGAAGTTGATAAACTTCTGCAGAACTTGAACAAGTTGTTAAATGACAGCACTGAGCCACGTGCAATTTTTCATTATGACGAAATTTATAATTAATTAATTGACTCCTCAATTTTAAGTTTTTTTTTCCACCCAATTCAACGTATTTTCTGTTATTTCTCAGAATAAACATTATAACATTTATAAAAAGAAAAGAAAATAATGGAATTAGGATTTAAAAAATACAAATTTTCCAACTTATTTTATGAAACTACATATTATTAAACTGGACCAAGTCAAGATAAATAAATTAAATACATCTTTGACGCCATAGCTCCCCTCTGGTGCAGATTTGGCCCAAACTGGCAAACATAAGATAGTGTAGAGCGCCATCTAGCGGTGAATCATAATTCTAGAGTGACGTTGGTTCAGATTTCAAGGACAAAAAAATGAAAAAGTCAAGCAGATGCTCGAAATAATAAAAAATGAATCAAATTACAACCAAATTAAATCCATGCAAAAGGCATCCTCTGGTGCACTAAATGTGCACAAATAGCAACCACAAATAAAAGATAACGTCACGGCTCTAAAGGATGCACAACATGAGTTTGCATAAAGCAAAAATCGTGCAGCACTTGAGCAGAAGCGTTTGCAGCTGGAGTAAGTTGTGAACTTTATTCCCAGATGTTTTCCAGCTGCAGAACAGCTGGTTTTATATCCAAAGTTGCCACAGATTCAGCTTCATCCGCGGATGAAGTTGCTGCTTTCTTTCCCTTCTGTAATCGGCTCAAATGCAAATATTGTCATTACTCACCAGGCTGATGTCACTGAACGCGTCCGGAACCACCCATTGCAAACGAAACCGAGTCGGATTTTTATTATTATTTATTTATCCTCCTAAGACTTTTCTGGATGGAGCAGATTAGTGATGCTGTTATTTTCGAGGCTGCCGTCAGATGCGTGGGTGTTTATTTCCACTGGATTATCACTGGGCTCTCTGGTGCAGCCTACTGCTGCGTCAGGAGCATCAGGTGCAGCCAATCAGAGGCCGGAGGAGGATCCCAGCGACCAATCAGGATGCAGAGAGGGGAGGATGCTCCGCTTCAAGATGGGTGGCGATGGAGCAGTGAAGTTTGACTCACTCAGCTGCAAACTGGGTTTTTATCACTTTACAACGTCCCAGTGAGACAAACCAGTCAGATTTAGAATCCATTTACTACCCTAACCACTCTATAGGAACATTAGATGAAGATGCAATAATATTTACAGACTGGTTCCTTTTTACAGGATTCACCTGTTGCACATCAATGATTTTAACACAGTAATAGAAAATGTAGGTGAGATTTTAGGATTTCTACAGCATTGACTTTAAGGTTGTGTTTTTTTATTATTTGAAATCTTTCTCCTAAATATAATAAAAGTGAAAAAACCTGAAACATTTGTGCATCAGAACGTGCAAAATTGGGATGACAACAAAGGGTTAATGGATTTAAATGAGAATGCAAAGCACACAAAACATGTCCCTTGATGTCCCCCTGCAGGAACTGAAAGAGTTAATGGGAAGATGCTGAAATAAAGTTTAATCAGGACTGGTTTTCTGTGCACGTTACTAATCATTTACAACAGAAAGCTGCGTTTGCATCAAGAGAAAGATTTATCACCAGGTTTGCAGATTTATTTATTACACAGACGGACTACATGAGTCTTTCAATAATAAACTAACTCCGTTTCCACTCTTCTTCCCGACTCCAACAGAAATCTAAAGCTCCGTCTTGAGGTACATTAGACGCAAACAAAGTCAAAACTCATAAATATGTCACAATAATTTAAAACAAATTGGTCACATGAGCAAAAGCAGTAATACAGTAAAATCCCTAAAGAGCAGAGGTCAGTTAAAACAGCTTCTGTCTAAGAGAGGAAGCTCTGCAGCTACATCATCATGTCAAACGGAAACAATCCTGCCTTCTAAAAGTATAAACATTAAATGGAAGACCAGATCTCCATACAGTTCATTCCCAGTAATACCTGAAGAGAGAAAAATCCTAATATTTATTGAAGTCATTGCTCACTTTTATTAAAAAATGTCAGTGTACACGATCAACAAGGAACACTGTTGGTGTTTTATTGTAACCTCACCTCCTCTTCGATCATTAGAATCAGGCAGTTTCTTCTCTGAGTCCTCCTGAAAGCTGTTTTTACTGCTTGATGGAGGAAGAGAATCAAGTCTATTTCCTCTAAACTGTTCCATGTCAGGTTGTAGTTTGGTAGAAAAGCTTGAGCTTAAGGCGAGGTTAGAGGCTGGTTAAACAAAGATGGCAACTTGAAGGTGTGTGGGTACGGTGGACGTGAGCAGTGCTGACTTCTAATCCTCCTTCAGGCCAGGCTGGTCTGGGTCAGAGGTCATCACGCTGACTGTCGGGTACTCCAGGTTTGCCGGTAGAGTCGCAGCAGCCACTCCATCGTTGTTGACGAGCGTCCCGTAGGAGAAAGAGCCATTGTAGTCCGGCTGCACGACCAGACCTTTGTCATGAATGGTTGGGACGCCTGAAAAGGGGAACGGTGAGTCGCATGAGGAACTCGCACTCAGAATATATGAATCATAAACAATCATGGTGTTTATACCGACCATTAGCCATATCCATAGTGACATACGGCTCAAACATCTTGTTCTTTTTTCTGCTTTTGGTCATGAGAAAGACTCCAAGGAAGCACAATGCAGACCTGCACAAACCAAAAAACGATACAGCCGAAGAAGAATCGTTATTTCTCCCGGCTGATATGATTAGCAGACGAATGCTGGTTCAGTTTTATTAGAGTGGAGCGAAAAGGAGCATGCAAAATCTGAAAATCTAATGATCCAAATGGAATCAGGCCTGGTCTAATCTCGTTATTAATACATTTTCCTACAGTAATGTGTCTAAATGGGAAAAGACTCTTCAGAGCCGATTACTCACCCCAGGACAAACATGCAGACGTGAAGGACATCTTCATTGTTAAACTCTAAATAAAACACAGCTCCTACAACACACACATTTGAATGCTTCGGTTGAGGCGACTGTAATGATTGTTGATTCTGACACACATGAAGCAAAACTCACCAGCTACCACTGCTAAGATGGTGGAGAGGATGTAGTTGACACACGCAACCAGAGAGGAGTCGTGCAGTCTGGAAGCTTGGGAGAGAAACCTGGAAAAAAATCACACATTGCATTAGTTTGAATAATAGATCATTCAAAAAAATGAAAAAACGACACAAAAGTGTGAATTTTTCCTCACCTGGCCTGGAAAACCACCGACGCCACCATGCACACAAACATGACGCTGAAGATGGGGTAGCTGAGCTGCATGGTGCCTTCGAGGGTGAGAACTAACATACCTGCAACGGCCTTCACCGTGATGACCGTCACAGAACCTGTTCACAGGACAAACGAGCAAAAACATTATGGTGCTCGGTCTGATTACTGAGCAAGAAGTCCGTGAAGACGGAGACTCACCCAGCAACGCCACCAGCAGCAGGATAATGACGAGGTAGTTGGCGTTGCGTTGTTTGTAGAAATACAAAAGCAGGCAGAACGTGATGATCTCCAGGAGCTGGCGGGAAAACAACAACGTTCTTACAGAACTCTAAACACTTCACTGTGATGAAATCAAACATCTCACCAAATACAAGAGAACGGGCCATCCTACGATGTGCGTCACTATGTTCTCTGCTTGGAGTTTTTCATGAGAGTTTGGTCCAAATGAAACAAACAGGTATGTTCCCCCTATGGTGAAAATGTAGCCCAGGAAGGAAAGCCCGTAGTTCTCTGAAAGGACAAAACAGAAAACATGTATGCATCATTTTCATTTGCATAAAATGATGCAAGATCTGAGATCACTGCATTCTTCTGACTTACTGGCAAACTCCTTTGGTTTATATTTCTCACGCAGGAACAGGAAGCCAAGAATTGAGCTTGCTGAAAAACACAAGAAGTAACATTTCTTTGAATTTATTGTTGTTTTACAGCAACATTTTGCTTTCCTCACAGATTACTTTAATAACGCAACACTCACTTAGGACAGACACAGCATTGAGAGGTGCAATGACGGCCAGAGGAGCAAAGGCGTAGGACACAAAGTTGGCTCCCTCCCCGACGCAGATGAATACAAAACCAAACCACCAGGTTTTAGTCTGGTAGAAGGTGCGCTGCTCCTTCGTCACGGCCAACGTCACATGGCTGTATTTCTGAGAGAGGAAAGGTGTGCAGGTTAGACCCAACAGGAGTTTACCGATACATGAGGCTGAAACCACATAATGAAAAAAAATCAAGTTTCGCAAATACAAAAATGCAAATAGAAAGGCCAACAATGCATCATGAATGGCCTATTATGTTGACACAACATTATATTCCCAATCTGTAAACAGAGCCAATCCCAGAGGGATTATTCCAGTAACATGACAGCTTCCCACTGGAGCTTTAACAAACCTGGATGCTTAGGGAGATGCTGACAATTAGATTCCCAAAAATTGCAAGAAGAGTTCCAATAAGGTTGTCCTAAAAATAAAAGATGTATTAGTTCAGTTAGGTTGATACAAAAGAAAAGCTACATATAAATGTTGGTAAAATATTATCTTACTACACTTGATTTTACCGCGAATTTTTATTATTTAGGTAAATAAACATTAAAAAAGGTATTTCAATCCAACTAAAAAATAAAAATAAAAAGTAATAAATGTTTATTTATGTTTCAGCTGGCCTCTCACCGTGTAGGATCCTCCGTAGTCCATACTGCTCCCTTTAAAGGCAAATTATTTATTCTACAACGAAAGCAGGCAGCCTGTAATCATAAATGTTAACTTATCACGTTGCTTCCGGTCAGATTTTAAGTTTCTATCGCTCATTTTTGTCCAATTTCGAGCTTTAACGACAGCATTTTCGAAACGAGCAGCATCTCACTTCCGTGTTGAATTCACCTGCTTCAGGCTGCGACCTGACGTCACGCGATTACACATAGGTCACGTGACAGTTCACGGAGCAATTTTAAGATTTCCTTTTTAATTTCTTTATTATTTTAACCAAAAATGGTAGTAAACAGTCAATCCCTGTGTGTGTGTTTATATTATTATTATTTTATTCATTGTTAATTGTTATTCTGAGCGTTGGATGCAGTTCTGCATATGACCAGTAGGTGGTGGTGTTGAGCTAAAACTGATCTAGGAAGTGACATCTGAGGGGAAACAATGGTGGTCACATGTAATAATTGATTTAATTTAGTTATAATATTAGTTAGTTGATATTAGGACGATACCATCATAAGAAAAAATAATTACAATTGTTGCCAATACTTTGCATCCCAATAACACACCGTCTTATTTATGAATTTGGCCACACACAGTCACCCCCTTTTTCATCTTCATACAATTACAACTCAGTCTGTCATTATCCTTCTGTGGTCTACTTTGCTGTGTAATTCTGACTAATTCAGGTGGAATGTTCTTACTTTTAGTTTGCCTTTACAACAGCGGCAGAGGGAACAGCACACTACGTCAGCAATAGAGCTATTATAATAGATGCAGTGGAAAAAACAAAGGCAGGTCACTGATGGGTGTGAGCCAGTGCTTTAACTCCAAGGACTTTTTTAAATGTTTCAAAAGCAGGTGCACGCCATGTGATCCTCTGATGAGTCACCGTTTCCATTATTTAATGGCAGAAAATGGATTGTATACGGCAACGGTGAAGGTCATCTGACATTTGTTTCAATTAGCCTACGTTTTAAAACATTAATAAAGATTTCCAACAAAACTGATATTTTTAAGGTTGATTAATTTGATTTGTGCAGTTTTGTACTAACACGAGTCCTTATTGAGCAGCTCTAAGCTTTCTCTCCAGTCAGAACTTGATGTTAAAAGTGAGGCGTTAAATCTTTATCTGCAGCTGAAGCAGCAGTCACTTTTTTGTGTGTCAGCTGCTAACCAGCAGGGGGAGTGCAGCGCTGCAGGCTGGCATTTTTGTGCAAACTCTATTTGTCTGACTATGTTGTTTTCCCGTGCATGGAAGTCATATGACATATTTAGTTAGAATTTGTGGCAAACATTCAATAAGGCATGCTGAACGTGTACGATGTTGTAGTGCTGCGTCAGTCCTGTAATCCTGTAAAATCATCACCACCTGCTGTGATCGATGTGTTTGTTTTTCTATCGTTTAACTTTTTTATTCTGAATGTTGGTTTTTGTCCTGCATGACTCACATACTAATTACACTTTCAACACTTTGATGTTTCAAACTCGCAGGAATGACACTTGGCATTGTGGAGCATATGTCACAAAGACAGTGATTACAGTTCTGGGAATCAGAAGGTAAATAGAAAGGTGTTTCTAACCCAGGGTGTTAACAGGTGCATACACCTGCATGCAGGGCAAATTCTTTCAATGCACTGCTTCTTGTAAGGTACAAGTAATAATAATGGTGCCACTGGTCCCTCTGACCACCACCAGCAAGCAAGGAGGGTGAAGTGTCTTGCCCAAGGACACAACAGCAGCATTCTATTGGACAGCCTGCTCTACCTCCTAAACTACTGCTGCCCCACAAATCCACAATAAACATCCAGAATAACAGAAATGTACACTCTTAAAAGGGCTGGGTTATTTTGCTAACCCAACTGCTGGGTCGAGGCTGAGAATGTAAGGGTTAGGTCAGTTTAACATAGCATAATGGGTTAAAATTGGCAGTAAAAACAATGATTCATATTCTTCACTAAATCAGCTCCTCCATTTCACACCAAGGGATGACAAGGATTTTTTCCAGAAGGAGCAAATAAATAGAAAGGAGCAAAGGGCCCAAAGTAGACCCCTGAGGAACTCCCCACCTAAGGGACGCATCACCTGATGAGCATGTTCCCATTGACATGGAAAAAGACCTGCAAGATAAGATTTCATCCACTGCAGGGCGACTCCAGACAGCCCCACCCAGCGCTCCAAGGGAGCCAACAAAATTTGATGGTCCACAGTGTCAAAGGCAGCCGTTAGGTCTAAAAGCATCATGACCACAGAGTCGCCAGCATGTGTAGCTCGATATACGTCATTTAATATCCTTAACGATGTTGTTTCAGTGCTACGGCCAGCTCAATACTCGAAAGGGTTCAAGGATAGAATGAAAGAAGACAGCTGCTTGTACACCACTTTCTCCATTATTTTTGGACAGAAGGGGAGATTGGATTCAGGCCTGTAGTTAGCAAAGACCCCTGGATCCAACCTCTCCTTCTTCAGCAGGGGCCTCATGACTACGTGTTTCATCACCCCAGAGGATATTAACAATGGTTACAATCAGTGGCTAGGGTAGTAAAAATCTCTTTAAACAATCATGCTGGCATGGGATCATGAGGCAAGCCAGCAGGTTTCATCTTAGAGGCCACTTCCACCGAGTCTGACACGGACACTTGACTAGAGCAACGGAGTCTAGCACAGCAGGAGGAGGAGGAGGAGTCAGAGACGAATATGTAGTGGAGCACACTAAAGTAGCTCTCACAGCTTTTTCTGGAAAAATGAACAAAAGCGTTCAAAGTTCACCACTGAGGGTTCCAAGGAGTTGTTCACATGAACAGGTTCTAACACTGAGCCCAAGGTCCTAAAAAGGACCCGTTGATCACCTGATGCTGAAGAAATAATGCCTGCAAAGAAAATTTTCCTTGCATTTTTAACCGCCTCCCACTGTGCAAAGACCTATAGGACGTCCTACAGACATGGTCTGGACTGACAGACTCAATATAGACATGATCTGCACGTCCATGCGACGTTGACTGTTGGCAAGGATTATAAATTCCTAATTTACTCCTAAATATTTCACGAGATACATGAAGCCGTCCTTTTTCTATCTTCTTTTTGCTTTCCTACAACCACGTCTGATGGCTGTAAGTTCTTGGGAGCATGCTGTTGAAGGTTCTGAGTCATCCAGCTCATGGTAATCCAAAGGGGTTTGAATGAAGGCAACTGGACTTCTTTGGTTTCTTGAAGACGTTTCACTTCTCATCCGAGGAGCTTTGTCAATTCTGAATTGACATGATCCATAGTCACCTGTTTAATTTTGCAGAGAAAAAGAATAAAATTGGTGGATTTGGTTCTAAAACTTTAAAGTTTCAAAGAAAATTCAGAGCAAAAATGTTTAGTGAATTTAAGTTTGAACAAGAGCAGTTTTAACCAGAACAGTGATGGAAGGTTCAGAGGGGGAAATATGATGCAATCATGTGTTTTGAGTCCTCATGTTTATTCATTTTTTGGAATAAATTCAGTAAATATAATTATTTGTTTAAGTAAAAGTCTTGAATAAATTCCAAAGCCTGACAAGTTGTCATTTTATAAACCAAAATCTTCTGAAAGAAATGAGAAAACCTGTGAAAACTAGAGGAACCTGGAAAAATCCACACATCCTTGGTACAAAATGATTTAATCCCAAACATCAAATGTGATTTTTAGTTTTGACGTCTCCAAAAAACTTTTTTTAATTTAAATATTAGTTGTTTTATGCAGTCATTTTACAGTTTTGCACTGGGTTGGTTTAGATCTGACAGAGTTTTGCAGTGCGCACTAAAACAACCATTCACATCTCTTCATATCCTACCTGAGGGGAGGGAGTTTTTAAAGGACAAAGCAAAGACGGAGATGTGATTGGAGGTGTGTGTGTGTTCTGTCTGCACATAATCACGCCACCAGCAGTGCTTAAAGTAAAACCCAGAGAGCATTTTGACTAGAAAGAGAAAAATAAGCGATGGTTTGCTCTTTTACCATTCCATCATTTACCCACCTTCACATCCACACTCCACCTACAATTTCTCATGCAGATGGTTCTTCTCCCACCACGGTTTGTCAGGATCATCCCAGGAAGAGTGAGATTCAGCTGCTGTTGGAGACAAACTAAACATGGTCCTTTTTCCTATTGTTGTCATTTTGCACAGATAATCTTTAAAGTTGAAGTATGATAGGAGGTGTGACGTAAGTAAAAAAATTTTGTTTTTCTTGTTTTTTTTAGAGGAGGACCCGGCATATAACGGTATCGGTTTATATCGGTATCGTAAATTAAGAGTTAAGCCTCCTTTCCACCGGACGTGAAAGCGCAGCAAAACGGCCGCCGTGGCAGTGGACTGTTTGCTTTCCACTGGAAGCAAAGTGTAACATGTTAGACGTGTCCCAGAAGCGAGGGGACGTCATCATTACGTTTTGAGTTTATTTTTGATGCACTACGTTTCCAAAACACAAACTCCACAGTTTAGATCGGGCCAGACAGGAAGTCAAACACAAAAGCAGTGTAAAACATCCAGAAACTTTCAAAATAAAAGTCACGTGCAGATAAACTTACGTCATTTCATGTGAAAACCCCCGTAGCCGAGGTAAACGGAACAGAAAAAAGCCACACATCGTTTTGGATACATGCAGCTGTCTTTCTCCTTGCTTGTTATTGTGTGGATGTTCTGAAATCACGCATGGTGTTGCAATTCTCCCATGATTTTGTGACCTCACAAGATCAGCTGCGTGGAACGCTTTCACTCCTGTTTTGCGTCAGAATCGCTCCTGGTTGGAAAAATAATAATAATAATCATAATAATAATTATTATGATTATTATAATTATTTTTATTATTATTGGTTATAAGTTTTAATTGTATTTTTTGAGTAATATTTTTTTGCTTCATCAGAGGTCAAGGAATATAATTAATCACTGAATTTAAAAATGAATTTTTATTTTTTCAATCAAACTCTAGATTATGAGAGAATTAAAATCCCAACAGGAAAGTTAACACTGAGGCTTCCGTAAAGGTTTAGAATTTAAAAAAGAACACACAGAGCTGCCAACAATTACTAAGATTGTTTTAATTTATTATTTGTAAATACTTTTTTAGCACTTGTATTTACTTGGCAGCTTCATGTTTTGGTGATAAACCATGAATAAATTCCCAATTATCATAAATAAATAAAATTGCAAAATGACAAAAGAGCAAAAAAAAATTGTCTGATGCACTAAAAACAAAATTCAACTTGTGTGAAATTTCTTTGTTATTTTTAATGTTAAAGTGCTTGAAGATATTTTCAAAAGTTCTTGTTGCTTCAGAAAAAAAAAAGAAAATTTTTTAGACAAATTCACAACCGTCACCTTTTGGGCTCTATAGATGTGTTCCCTTTCTTACCTTCTTTCTCGCTTTCAAAAAGTCCACATAAAAAGCACTTGCCATAACCTTTTGCTTTTTAATCAAGTGCATAGTTTAAATACTTTATTTTCCAAGTATAAAAAAGACATTTTAAAGACACACCCTGTAATTTAGCTTCTGTAACTTCTTTTAACACAAAAAGTTGGGTTTCATTCTCATCAGTCATGGCAGAGATGACACAAAGCAATGACTCCTTTCTTTTGATCAGTTCCTAGTCTTGGGTTTATGGGCGCTGTCCATCGGAGGAATGCTAAAACGTTAGGACGGTGTATATTTAATAACTGCCAGGCCTGTTTTAAAAACCAAACAAACCAGCCTACATTTGTAACCACAGAAGAATGTGCGTACGTTAAAAGGGAATGAAGGACATGTATTCAGTACAAGATTGCGTCTTGCAACAGGAAGTCAACCCCTCCACTAGGCGATACTCTGAAGGAACACACGTTGTACGGCGATGGCAGTGGAAGAGCAGGATTTTCCTAAATCCTGTGCGAGTACAGACTTGCTGTAAACACCTGCGGTGTACGGCGACAATGACAACATTGCAGAGAATGTTGCTTTTTATGGCAGAGTTCGTGTCAGCTTGTTGGGCATCCCTCCAGATTTCTAGTTTCGATGACTTGGGGAGCATGGATTATCAAGGGTGACAAAACAGTTCTGCTATCCAGTTGTGACTAAATCCGGATGGTTTATTTAGTTGCTGCAGGGATTAACACTAACCCCAACCCTTATCTCTAAGGAAACTGAAGTATTTTGCCATTGCACCAGATGGTCTGCAGTTTTAAATGAAAGACATAAAAGTTATTAGATCAGAGAGTTATTTCTAAGATGGATCAGGAGAATTTAATCATATCCACGTTGGTTATATGAGCTCACGGTTATTATGTGTTATTATGAAAGTCTCTTTGGGCTCACTGCCTCTAATGAGCTTTGCAGTAATTTTATTTCCACTTTTACTTTATATAAAAAAAAAACTAATGAAAGTTCAAGTGAATTCTCCTTGGTGTAGAAAAAGACTTTCTTTGCATAAACTGATACTAACTTTATACTGGAGAATGTTACGCCCCTCTGTCCCCATTGGCCCGGTTGTGTGCAGCCCTTGATTGCAGTGAGTGGATGCACCTGTGGGTGCAGGATAAAAGCCTGCTTGATGCAGCTTTACAGAGTGATCACCTTAGGTGCTCTGATCTGTTTGCCAATTTTGAGGGGCCTTTTAAATGGCCGTTTTAGTATTAAGAATACTCCAGAGATGCGTTTGGTCTCCAAGTGGATTGAAAAAGTCAATTAAAATGCAGTCACACCAAGTGGTTTTATTCCACATTGAGTTTCTGAAGTAAGAAAATCATTGCAGCACAACATCAGTGACCCACACCCAGCCAACCAGATCACGACTAGCGTGGTTAGCCACCACACAGAGTTACGGCATAGGTACCAGATGGGCTCAGAGGGCTGCACCTGCCAATTACATCACACTATGATTTACTGGACGTTAGCGCGTTCATGCAGAAGATTTTGGTCGGTCTAAACAAATTACAGACCTTACAAAGTAGAAGATTCTGGTTGGTCTGGGCAAACTGTGTGAGTTACGTGAGCTGATCAGTCTACCAGCTCTTCTCAGGGTTGTAGTTCTGGCAGATTGTAGTTTTCTTTGTATGAAACATGAATGACATGATATTTGGTCCAATAAACAATCCCAGACTGCACACTATAAACAAATAAAATTATCTATATACTCAAATTCATTTCCAAACATGGGAAAAAGACGTTTTTATTAAATGTGGTGCTATTTTAAATAAGAATAGTGAGCCTAAGTCATGCCCATCACCTTACAGTCCATGGGTCTTCTACTGCCAAAAAAATGAATGGGAGTCTATAGTGGGTATGGATTGAACATATGATGTCTGTGAATTTTAAAGACACATTTTGATGCCATGAAATTGCTTATTTTCAGCATGTGGAAAAAGTTATTTTAGGTTTTGTGTGAAAATGGGACTCATGAATCAACTGGAAAGGGAGGAGACAAAGCAAGTACACAACATAAGAACAAATTAAAGGTAACTACGAATTCAGCACTTATACAAAAAGCCAGGAGTGTTAATTACATAAATACGAACAAATATTTACAAACATGATTTGCTTTGAAAGTCATTTTGTTGGTAGGGTTTGATACTAATTTTAATGCTCCATTTGGATAAAAAATAGGGCACAATGTAATTTGTCCAAGTGGAGTTGCCATAATGTGAGGTCATCAGGAGACACAGGTCCCAGAGCACGTCTGGTACCTACACCAGCTTTCTACCAGCCAGCAACATATAAAAGTGATCTGACGGAAGTGGGGTGAAAGCATCCAAATGATCCGATAAACATATCCCGGACGAGCCCCCATTTATGTAATGGGACTGCAACATAAAATGGAGACTGAACACATCTCTGGAGTTTAGGAATTTAGGAGTATTTTTAATGAACCACAGTGATTTAAAAGGCCCCACAAAAATGACAAACAGGCAGGAGCTGCCATGGTGACCTCTCTCTGAAGCTGCACCAAGCAGGCTTTATCCTGCACCCACAGGTGCAGCCACACACTGCATCAAGGGCTGCACACAGCCAAGCCAATGGGAGAGTGGGGCGTAACAGGGAATCTTTCGCCAAGTTGAACTAGAGTATGGTTGTTGAAGTCCAGATCATCAGGAACTCCTCAGGACTCATTTAAAAGAATTATGTCTGATTTATTTTTGGTTGCAGAAGATAATTGAAATGATGAAAAAAGATCAGTAGAAATTCCTACTGGTTCTTGTGTTATCTTGTGTTTGTTTTCTTGACTCATTACCAGTTTTAACTACATATCCTTCGGGTCATAAGTTTCAACTTTTGTCTCTTGTATTTTGTCTGGCTCAAAAGCTGAGATATTTTGAATGAGCATTTTTTATGAATTGGCCCGTTTCAAATGAGAACAGGAAAAAATGAGTCACTATTGCTGCACAGTGCCTACTACACATCTATGATTCACCAAACACTTTGTACTAACTGTCAAGTTTTTCATCACTACAGGAAATAATTGTTATGCACATAATGAGTGTCAGCACTTAACAGGATAAAATGGCATTCTTGTTTTGGGGATAATTTTTTTAATGAGGAACTGTCTGCCTGCAGATCTCTTTAGACATTAAGTGGTTTTGGAAACATTGAACAGATTTGATTCCTCTTACAGTCCATAAATGTGCTTTTTAAACTAACTGTAAATTATAAATTGACTTTAGAGTAATTGTGAAGTTTTGTATGTGAGAAACTGGAAATATCTTCTGGGAATCCATCCATCCATCCATCCATCCATCCATCCATCCATCCATCCATCCATCCATCCATCCATCCATCCATCCATCCATCCATCCATCCATCCATCCATCCATCCATCCATCCATCCATCCATCCATCCATCCATCCACCCACTTATCCTGGGTCGGGACGCAAGGGGAGCAGCCTAAGCAAGGCAAGACAAGGCAGTTTTATTTATATAGAACATTTCATACACATAAGCAATCCAACGTGCTTTCCATTTAGCAAGAATAGCAAGAACATTAAAATCAACGTGACAGCACAATGAAAATACACACAAATTCAATTTAGATTTAAAAATTAAAAAGAAAAATACAAAGTTAAAGACTGAGCCGTTACAGTGCAGAAGGTGCAGTATAAGAAACTCGTTTAAAGGCTGATGAAAAACATGAAAGTTTTCAATTTCGATTTAAAAGTTACTAGAGTTGGGGCACATTTGAGTTTATGAGGAAGCTGATTCCATCTGTGTGCAGCATAGTAGCTAAAAGCAGCTTCACCCGGTTTGGTTCTGACCCGGGGTTCTACCAGCTGACTGCTTCCTAAGGATCTCAGAGCCCTGCTGGGTGTACATATAGGAAGGAGGTCAGACATGTATTCTGACCCCATGCCATTGAGTGATTTATAAACTAGTAGAAAGTCTTTGAAATTAATTCTGTAGTTTACTGGTAACCACTGTAGAGATTTAAGAACAGGAGTGATGTGCTCGGTTCTCTTGGTTCTTGTTAGACTCTAGCAGCAGCATTCTGAATAAGCTGCTGTTGCTTCACAGCTTTTTTGGAAAGACCAGTCAAAAGACCATTGCATAGCGGTGAGTACGTTATTTTATTTGTTGTCCAATAGCATGCGGAGACAGTTTGAAAGACAACCGTAGAATCTGCCCCACGACTAAGCTCTGTCCATGGGTTGTGACCAAACTATATACTCACATATATAGGATGGCTTGCCAGGCTAGAGACCTGGCCCTTAGGCCACCAAAACAGATCCCCTCAACACCTTGACTGTGCCTAGAAATTCTGTCCATAAAAGTTATGAACAGACTCAGTTCTTGCTTGATAAATAACTAAAAGTGAATTTAAAATACAAAAATGCAATGATTCAAATATCTTTGCGAAAAACCCACTTTTTGTAATTAGCCTAAACATTTTCTTCCTTTTATTGTGAAGTTACACATTTTATATTCTAGAGAATTCCAGAGAATTAAAAACTACAAATTTGTCTTACTGTTAAACGACTGCATGACTCAGAGCTAAAACATGATGCATCCCTATGAGATCATAACTGGGGAAAATTAACGCAGGTCTTACAGTTTTTTAGGCTCAAAAAGTTGCATTTGTGCACATTTAAGTCAACCTGTTTCATTTGTGACCTTGCAAACCCGAAACCTGATTTATAAATAAGACAAAACCATGTTATGAAAACCCACATTGGACACAATTCATGGTTTGTTTCTTTTCTTGTCGCTGACAGAGTAAAAAAAAAAAGCCTTGAACTGTTGACACCAAACTGCTGTACCTGTGATTTCTATGAAGGTGATGTTTCATGGTGTTACCAGATCCACAGAACTACAATGAAAGAACATTTTTATTATTTTTTACTCACCGTATATAAGTAGATATATGCATACATGTGTTTGTGTACTTTAGGTTTTCATTGTTTTTATTCTGGTTTGATTGCAATTCCAAAAGAGGCATTAAAACTCTTCTTATGGCTCTAAAGTAGATCATTGTTCAAATGATCGTCCTCCTCTTGTCCACATGTATTCTCTATGTTCTGTCGTCCATATTTCACCTGTCTGCAGATGGATCTGCGCCCTGCACCTGCAGGATGTAGCTCCCTTTGTCAGACAACCCAACTTTCCTTGCACCGTTTTCGTATTTTCTTCTGTTTTATGATTTGATGCTCTACACGCTGCTCAAATCAGTTCAAGTGTGGTGACAGAGACAGACGGCAGGAGAAAAGAAGCACATTTTTCTGGGTCTGAAACCCGAGGAGAAAAGCCAACAGAACAAAAGCTCGTGTTTAATTTACTTTTTTTCTCTCCTTCCTGTTTTCTTTGGTTGTTCCTTCATATTTTCAGCACCCTGCAATCATGGCATCTTGTTAGCTTTAATTCAGGTTAGACTTGTTGCAGGAGACACCTCCCTCCTTCCATTTAACACACACACACACATGCACGCACGCACGCACACACACACACACACACCGCACTACCTCCTGTAGTCACCTCTATCCCCAGACTTCCATTCACACCTCCGTCTTACTTTGCGTTTTCTTTTAAAACGGTCGACGTTTGTCTAAAAGGCACAATTGTCTCTCCGTGTCTTGTCTTTTCATTCCTTCCACCCCCGCCTTCCCTCTCCTCTCCCTCCCTCCTTTGCAGGTGACTTCTTTTTCCTAACTGAGTCACACAGCAGCAGGTGCACGTCTGTTGGATGTCATTTTAAAAGCACATAAACAGTAACTTTAACCATTTTAAACCCTAGATGAATCCCATGCACTCTTATGAAGGATTTATAATGCTCAATGATCTTTTAAGGGGCAGTTTTAAATGGTGCAGAGTGCTTTTGTTGAATGTTGCTTCAAAAATGTAATTCAGTCAAATTGTAATCTTTTGTTTTTTTCCAGATTTTACTTTTTGAGAACTTCTCTGTCACAATTTTTTTAGTTCTGCTTTATATTTCTTTGTTTTACGGTAAATTTCTAGTTTTTGCTTTTAAAAGACGTTTACTGACATGTCTGTTATCTTAATTAAACTTATTTAAAACAGTTTGGGTTCTTTGTCGTGCAGCTCATTGCGAGTCTGCATTCAGTCATGCTGCTGCAACAGACACTCCCTCAATTTTATGAGTTGGGTTTACACCCAGTTTAATTACTCCCTGTTACAGTAAAAGCAATCATTACTATTCACTACTGCCACCCTGCAACTCGTCAGATTAATTGTGATCTTCATCTATTAAAATATACGACCAAAGTCGCAGCCTTCTGCATGCAGGACTCATTCTGTCTGCTTCAGTAAGAATGGATGGAGCTAAAGTTCTCTCAAAGCATTTCTAAAATCATTTTTAAAAAAATAAAGAAAAAGAAAAAATGAAGGTATTTCATGCAACATGGTGAGATTGAGTATTACTGTCATTGTGTGAGTTGATTTTAGCTGAAATTCTCCCAGTGCTTCTCTGCAGCTTCTCTGGTGTTCGCAGCACTGACTTGTGTTAACTCAGAAAATGAGTCCATTAAGCTCGTAGTAAAAAACATTTGCAAAAAACTGGACCAAACTGAGCGGGATCCTGCATCTAGCTCTTAAAATGTTCCAATTTCAGAGTACTTATTGGCAGAAAACCTTCAGATAAACAGTTTGAATCCTCTACACTTTAACTCAAGGAAGATGCATGCTCGTGTTTAATACTCCACCAAAAAAAGAAAAGGCTGCCTTCCTCATAGCAGGTTTAAAGCAGGTGCTTTTTGTTTCCTTGTAAAATCTCAGCCTCAGCAAGACTTGGCTGAAGTCCAAACCCAGAGGTCACACTGCAAAGCTGTCAAACTTTGTTGTTCCTCGTCTGCATTAAGACGCACCCTGCTGCATGCTTTGAGCCGGGCGCTGTGGTTGTTCCAGAGTAATGAGGAGAAAGGGAGTGCACGGTTCCTCCAATTTCCCAACGAGCCCAGACTTGTAGACTGAAACTGGGCGAGAGCTGAAGAAAGGGGAAGGGAGGCGGAGGGAGACAGAAAAAGATTATAGTTAGGTATCACATGTGAGCTCAGAAATATGAAAGTCACTTTAAACTTTAATCAGTGTTTTCCTACATTTTTTTTAAACATTTCTAATATGTCAAATTTAAGATTTTAATAAAAATGTTCTGATGAGTTTTATTATAAAGAGGTGGAAGGGAAATGAAAAAATAAGAAAAATGCATCACAAAATAAAAAAGAAACTAGATGTTGACAGCAACATTATTACCACGTTCATATCACACAAAGGTTTTGTGTGCACAAGAAGGTCGTGCAGGAGTAAAGAAAAAAAGGTGGTTTCTGTTCGAGAGTTTCACTGGTAAACCTGGGGTAAGGTGGTCTGAACATGTTCCCATATTTATTTGAGAGGGTGATGCAACAAGCCCATGGAAAGCTCTCCTCCTCCACTATCCCACGGGAATATCAGCTGTCATCCATAAAAAACAGAGGGACAGAGAGGGATGAGAGGAAGGGGATGATGAGGAGGAGAGAAAGAATAGCGTGATGAGAGGGTGGAAGAGAGATGTTTATCTTCAGGGAGAGCAGGTGCAGACACGTGTTACCTGCCATGTTTGACGGTGATAATTAATAAAACAGACGTTTCTTAATACGTTGTCAATCATCCCGTTAACTTGGACCTGCAAAGAAAACATCATCTATGCACAAGCGTATGAAATAATGCATAAAAGATGTGAAAGTATGAAGTATTTTTGATATTTTGTGTCACTGATGGAGATCTGGTTGTATCACAGCTCAGTCTGCTGTAAAAATTAACACCATGGTTGTTGTAATGGAGGTTTTATCCAAAAATGTCAAGTCTCATTATTCTCCCAGATAATGAAGATTTTAGTTCACAGGGGAAATTTATTACTGATCTAAAATTTCATAAAACACTCACTGTGTGTTCATATTTTGTGTTACAGAAACCACCTCTTTTCCTATGAAGGACGGTGAATTCAAGGGAAATATTTGATTCTCATTAGCAGAAGCTTACTGCGTTTAGCTAAAACAAAAGTACAATCTGTAGAATGTCTTTCAAAGGGGACAAATTATGCAAAACTTGCCTTTTGCATTCTTTTGTGCTGCCATGTGGGTCTCTACTGCCTCTCTAAACACTCCAAATGTGGAAAAAAACATTAATCTGTTCTCTGTCAGTGTTTAGTTTTAGGAGTTATGTGGCTAAAACAAGCTGTTTCAAAAAGTCCCCGTTTATGACATCACAAATGGGGAAATTAGAACAGAACTACCTCTCATGCGCAAGATAGAGCTGCTGCTACTCCAAGCCCCTGGCCGATATCGGAACTTCCCAGCTTATAGCAGCCAATCAGGGAATGGGTGGGCGTGGTCCGTTTGTTTTCTTAAAGTGACGGAGCCCTGAAATGGCTCATTGTGGAAGGTATTGAAAATGCCTTTGTGTGAGAGGGATTTAGTGCAAAGAACTTCGCATCAATCATAGATCTATTATAACTTAAGAAAAAAGTCATATCAGGTCCCCTTTAAAATATGAATGTTTTCTGTATTTTAGAGTTAAAGTGCATGATTGCATTGATAAGAAACAGTCAGTTGAATACATGCTTGGTGGAGCAAGTGGTTAGAACTTTCACTTATCAACAAGAAGGTCACAGGTTTGAATCCCTGCTGGGAACTTCCTGTGAGGTGTATACATGTCCTGGCTCCTGGAGATTGTCCTGGTAATAGTCTGTCAAGTGTATGAAGTTTTCTATTAATGCCAAACTTTATTTAAAAAATTAAAAATACATGCAAATGCAGTAAAATTTAATAAAAAAAAAAACACATTGTGTGTGTCTCAGTGTGTCTGATGGACCAGGGACCTGTTCAGGGTTTTTCCCGACACTCCCTTTGGCTCATGGAGGTTTAGAGGGAGAACGAAGACATGAGAGAGATTTTTACTGTGATTATGCAACCAGGTTTCCTCAATTATGATTGATCACCTGAAACAAAATCATGCATGAGGGTCTTTCTAAGGTCATTCTCAGTTCTGACTGCAAGAATCCATCTTTTAGACATCATCAAGTCCTTCTCGTTAAGAGATCTTAACTATTTAACGTCTGATGCATGAAACAATAGTCAGAATTTGCTGTTGAGGGCAATGCAAACATCTGTTATATTTTATTTTATATAAACAACAATAATCCAAAGAAATTAAATTAGGACAAGCAGTAATTTGATCTTGAATAGGATTCAATCTAGCTAGTAAATCCCATTCTACAGTCCAATTACAATACTACATATTTCCAATAGAGCAGTTCTAGGAGACTAGATGTGTGAAGGGGTATAAATGAAGCTTATGCTATTAGTGCATTTTTTTTGCTCTGACAGGTGTATTTTTGTGATTAATTTTGGCTATACTAATGCAATTTATCAAATGTTTGGGGAGAATGTGTATTTTTGGGAGAATTACCAAAAATAATTAAAAAAATTCCCCTACTCCATTTTATGTAACACTGAAATCATTTTGTAACGTTACCACCCTTAGTGCATTTTTTTGTGCTCTAAAACCCAGAAACATTAGAACATAAGGGTTAATCAGGGGCCCAGTTGCCCATTTAGATATTAGTCAGATCTCTATTTGGAACAACAGTAAACATCAAACAATAACACACAAATCAATCCCAGCATGCTATTCCATCAATTAAGTAATTACATGTGGGGATGTTTTGTTTTTTCAAGATTTTCTGAAAACTGAAGATGGAATGTGACGTTTTTATTTTCTCACTGAGCTGATTCCAGATCTGTGGTCCTCTGTATACAATACTAAAGCTGGTACCCTTTATCTTTTGGTTTGTTTTTCTTTCAGTAATGTGACTTTTGTTCCTGGTTGTGTAGGAGTGCATAGGAAGGAAGAATCAGATTACACGATTTGTGGTTGAGGTTACGGACAAGCATTATGAAAATAATTGTATTCAGTAAGACTCAGAAGATCAAAACGTTAAAAAGTGTTCAGGTACTCAGACAACAATGAGGCATTTCTAATCAATGCAAATGTTTGGAATAAAAATAAATAAATAAAAGAATTAAATCACTACATATTTATAAGTTAATTATAATTGCTCCTATTATGATTATTATAAGTGTCAAATTTTACCCTTTTGATCCCATAAAACTACCCGTTCCCTCAAGCATTTCTTGTTTAGCGTAGCCCTTGGTCAGAAGATTACGACATGTTGAAGTCATGCATGCATTCTGTGAAACAGTGCTTTTTTATTTTTACACACTTTAACAGATTATTGTGGAGCAGAGGCCTTTAGGAGCTGAGAGCTGCTGCAGTCATTAAATACCTGCTTGTATCTGTTGGCCTGAGGGTTCAGGATGAAACCTGATATGGAGATGAGCCCAACGCCTGATCTCTATGAGGGAGACCATTGAAGTGGTCCACAGCGAAAGCTGAAAGTGAACTTTCACAACCTCCTGTCTGACCCTTTTGATGCTCCCTCGCTGTGTTTTAGGCACTTTTTTATTTCTATTTGCTTATTTCCACACATTCTGACACTTTTCTCTTCAATGAAAGAAGAGAATGCAACAGTTTTTATTGAAATAGTCACACGGTTCTAAACTTTCAGCGTAATCCCCGATTCAAACAACGACAGGCTCAATTACCGGTGGCCAATCAGCGAAGGCGCTTCTTCAGATCTTGACACTCAACACTTAACTTGAGTTTCTTTCTATCCGCTCACTTCAGTCATGTTTCTGTCATCAGATATGACGGAATGGAGCCAACTTGTGTGACAAACAACATTATCAATTTTCTGCATCTGTCGCTTTTGTTTGTGTTGTTGTTTTGTTTGCGTGGAGCCTCCTTCTCGAGCGGGCCGGAGAGTTTTGAAGAAGTGCAGAGCTGCAGATGTTTGCGAGCGCGTTGACATTCCATGGCTGCTGCTTTCTCGACGGACTCTTTCGATTGTGTCGACGCTTTAAAGTCAGCTTTGTCGTCTGAGACGGAAATTTCAAAGGAACGACTGTAAGCAAAAACAACACAGATGGCCAAAATCAACAATCCTGCTCTGAAAAAACAAACGGCTTGTTTTGCAGACTGAAGCGTGCAGAAACGAGGTTATTTTTTCACTTTTACGGTTTTTGCCTGAAGCAGAGCTTGGAGAAACAAACACATTTGCACTGACCAACTATTTTCCACTGCAGCCCTGCCCTGGGCACGTTTTATCCAAACCTCCATCAGCAACACACTTAAGTGCTAAAATGCTAAAGTAGCTGCAGGATTCATAAAAGTCTACTTTCCCCCACATCTTCTCTGACTCTTCGCATATGCAGAAGTCTTCCTCCCTCATCTATAATTCATTCCCTGCTTTTGCACCTCACTCCCCCTCTCCCACCTGCTCATCTCCAGCCCCCAACCCCGATCTCTCACTTCAGGCATTATGGAGTTTCTGGGAGTGTCCGCTGCTTCCTCCAGCGGGTGGAATAAAAAAGAGAAAAGGAGCAGATGAGGTGGTGGAGGTGGGGGTTTCTGCAGACTCTTGGAGCCTCTTGTGTCCAGGTCAAACAAAGGGACAGGGGTATTCCAGATCAACAGTTGTCTTTCTAACAGACTCGTAAACTAGTTCCTTTTTAAATCAGCAATAATTAAAGATGCAGTTTTAACATTGAAACGTATCCAGATGTATAAATATAAGTAAAAGTCCTGCAGCTGCATTCTTGTTGTGGGCAGGAAGTAAAATGACTGCAAACAAGCTCAAAATGTTGCAGGTGAAAATGCAAAGTCACTACAAAATGTAAAATTACTTTGGAATCTGACTCCATTAGTATTTTACAACATCATTGTTGGTTTAAACTGCAGATTAGCTCTGTGATGTTCTGTAAATGGCCCCAAATTAATCACAAAGTGCCTGAATTCAGTCTGAATTGAACAATTTAATAAAGCTTTTCTTTGTAAATCTGGTCTCCAGCTCTTCTCCAAACATCTCCATCACCAACATAAATGTGTTATTGTTTTTTCCTCAACTGTGGTTTTAGCAGATGCAATTTCACAATGAAAGTCTCTGGGCGCTCCCGATGCTTATCACAGCGCTGGAGTTGATCAGAGTAGTGATGTCTGGCTCCAAACCCACTCGTCATGTTTGTGTGATTTCTAAAATGTTGCTATGGAGAAGAAAAAAGCTTCACGGTGTGGGAAAACATAAGAATGCCCAAATTTGTGTCAGCTACTTAGGTTGATTTGCTTTTTTTATCTTTTTAAGGAGTGCTGGTGGTGACAACGCAGCAGGTGCATGCCACTTCCAAGTTTTCCAGTGTGAGAAACAAACAGGAGTCGACATTCCTCCATTCCAAACGAGGCATTAGTTTAAACGCTGAGATAGCAGCAGAGAAAAAGATGAGGAGATATGTTTAGTGTGTCAGAGTTAAAGGATCAGCCCCAGAACAGAAGGTTATTATTAGGTGCTTCATCTGAAAGGTGGAGGATCTGCACGTCTGAAGGGGCTGACGAGGCCTGTCCGTCACGAGGGGAGAGGGGCTGAAAGGAAGAGTGATGGGGGACAGAAAAGGGAGATAAAGGTTGGGAGGGAAGAGGCGATGAGACTCCAGCAGCAGTCGTGCGTGGAGACAGAGCTGACGTCCGTTTGTATGCAGCCATGCGAGGGTGCAGGCTGACATTCAGCTGCACGCAAACAAGCACACAACTGATTCCCACTGCGGGAGTTTGTCTAGGTTGGGAAATGCATCCTTCTTTCTTAGGTTTCCTGTCATTCATCAGACCTGAACCCTCAGCGTGGACGTTAGCTGTTTAAATCTTTATGTCTGCGTTAAAGTTCATCATCTTCCCCTTTAGATTGAACTTTTTACATCAGTACGTTCAAAAAGCAACACTTGACTTTCATTTCTTGCACTTTTCTTGGAGGTAGCTAATAATAAATGCTTTTTATATTTATTTATTAGTAGTTTTCTTTTTTTTTTAGCTTATTGTTTTAGCTCATTTAATGTTCATTATCTCCTCCCACTCTGATGAAGTTTCCAGATTATTTTCTGAAAAATTCCCATTAACTTCCTGCTTCTCAAATTGCAGCTCACTGTTAGGGTTAGGGCTAGGGTTAGGGTTATTTGGCATCCTTCGGTCCATAAAGTGGCACGAATAAAGGATCAAAATTCATTTAATCCAGAATGTTGGCATGGAAATAATTTAACTGATTTCTGCAGATGTTTGGGGTAAAAATAAACCTGAACGACACTTTTATTGTTGTTTTTTTTAATGAGGAGACTAATTAATATTGGGTTTAAACCCAGAACAACTCAGACTTGCAGATAAATTTAAATTTTCGAAGCTCCGAAAAACTTAAAAAGTTTGCGGATGTCAGAGAAAGCACCTTTCCAACTGTTGAACGTGGGGGCGGCTTAACTATGCCTTTGACTTGGATAACAGCCAGAAGCACAAGACAACATTTTACTGCTTGAGGGGAAAATGTCTCAGTTGTACGCTAGTAAAGAAACATCATCACGCAATTTACAAGAAACTTTGAACAGGTAGTTTCAACAGTCTGAGGATTTAATTTACCACCTTTTCTGAACAGCAATTTCCTTTTTATTTATTCTAATGTGCATGCACCTTTAAAAAAATCAGTACATACAAGTTTTTTTTTTATATTTGTAGAGATGCAAAATATGATATTGTTCAAGAATTTAATTTTCTGCCTCGCTGACAGAAATGATGAAAGATTTTCTGTTCTGTTGGGAGTTTACCTGCTGCTGCTGCTGACACGTGACGCTACGTTCTCTGAAGTTTGAGTGATGATTTGTGTCAGAGAGCTCAGAAACATCGGCTCAAAGAGCCTGCATCGTCAGTGTCTTAAAGGATTTGTCTTGAGATTAAAGAGAAAAGAGGAAAAAGTTAGTTTTTATTTTCTCCTGGGGTTTAGAACCAGAGAGAAAAATTTTGACGTTTTTTTGTTTTCAATGCATTAACAAAGGGATGGATGGAGAAAAAAATCTGCAGAGATGATTTCACTTGTTTAGTGGTTAAAACTGTTTTAGTGTCGGCCTCAAGTCAGAATCCATGAAATTCTAGTTTGTGGAATAAAAAGTTATGGAAATTTACTTGATTATTCATCGTCTTCCTCAGGAAGTGAGAACACCATATAAGGAACATCTTTCCTTTTCTTTCTCTTTCTGTTCCAAATGTCATCTGGGTGTCAGTGTGTGCCTTGCTTAAGCAACTGATGGTGGCGTGATTATGTGCAGAGAGAAAACACACACACACACACACACACACACACACACACACACACACACACACACACACACACACACACACACACACACACACACACACACACACACATTCATTATGAAAGTAAACATTTCACCTCGACGTGATGATCTGCTTGATCTCATGTCACATAAATAATTCCATGAAACGTGAACCTCAAACATTTTCCTGCAGATAAATTCATAAAATTAAAAAAACAGCTGATTTCTATTTTACAGCTACCTTTACTTCCATGCCACCAAATTTTGCTGCAGTTTCTTAGCATGCATGGATTTTTAAAAATGCAAATTATGATGAATTCTGCAGCAGAAATCTGCAAAAAGAACTTTACCATCAAACATCTTAACTTAAACTGCATCATTGATTTAAAAGAATCCGTTTTCTGTTTGTTTTTTAATTTTTTTACACATTTCGAGGTCATTTCTTTTTTCAAATAAATCTGAGTGCATGTTTTAGTAATCAAGTAAGAAATAAATGTTTCAATAGAATTTATTTATTTATCACGTTATTTATTTATTCATTTGTTGATTTATTTTTTGATTTATTGAATCCTAAAATAAATAAGTGGTTTATGTGAAAAAAGAAATTATTTTGAGTTTCTGTGAAGTTTTTAGAAACTAATGACACAAAAATCACATTTTGTTTTTAAAAAAATCAGTAATAAAATGATTTTTTAATGTTTTTCTTTAAAAATCCAACCTTAGTTTTGTTTAAAATCACCTCCTTTAAACTATTTTCTTTTTTTAAAAGTCTGATTTAAACTCCATGAAGTAAAGAAACCAAAACCTGCATCTGCCTGAAAGAGCTGAGAGTGAAAACCAATTAACACGTTAAAGCCGAGTTCCTCTCCTTTCACAATGCTTCCCAGACCATCCACACCTATAGGATTCCCAGTCTCACTCCTTTTTATCTGGATAAAAACAGATTCAGGAGATTTCTGCCTTGCCTTGTTATGCTAAGTGGCCTCTCTTTGCTCACTCTCATCTGAGAGTATGCAAATTCCTCTCACCTGTCCTATCAGACACCTGTTGCCCTCTCAGCCAATCAGAGGGCAGAAGGAAACTGTGTGCTGACATGAAATAAATGAGCCTGTTCAGAGTAAATCACTTCACTTGACTTGACTCATCCCTGTGCATGAACTCCTCTGCTTGACTGACTCAGAGACAGGAGCGTTTCAAACCAACCGAGACTTGAACTTAAAGGACCGTGGAGACATGACCAAGGAGACTGAGTAAGTTCTCTTATTTTTCATAAAAACTTGCATTTAGATCTGTTTCTGTCCCACTTGTAGTGTTGTTTCTGTGTTCACCTCAGCGTAGGTGTAATACAGTAAATGGATAATCTAAGATTCCAGTCTGGGTGAATGGAAACACCCACCCCCGTTAACCTTTCTGCAACGGGACCCCCATGTGAAAAATCCCTGTTTATTAATACGAGGTGTTTTACAGAGAAAATTGATACGGAGCGTTGTGTGGAACACACACATTTGGATCTGCGGTCATGGTGGGTCTGTTTCGGCTTGTGTTGTCACTGAGCTAGAGGCCACGGAGCACAAAGGGATCCTGGGAAATGAGAGTCTCCTCCGGAGGTGTCAGACACAGAGAGCTGTGACAGCATGTGTTGCATTGAGTTACACCACGGCGAAACTTTAGAAAAGATCCCACCTTATCTCTGTGGAGAATCCAGAGGAATAATCTGCAGGGTTGTTTATAATTTTGATGTATTTTTGGGCAGCTGTGGATTGTGGGAAACAGGTGCATCTGTGAGCAGGTGTATGATCTCTAGTCAGGGGTTCTTCTCCCAACTTAACGTTTCATTTCTGCCCTAAAACAATGGAAATCTGCCATTTTCCAGCTAAGTCATCTTTAAGTGTGCACACTTGTTCTGCCTGTGTTGTGTCTCTGGTTGTGGCTGTGAATAGCTGTGGTCCCCCCCTCCTGTCAGCACATTTTATTAACTGTTTATTTAGGCTGTTTGTTCATTAGCTGCTTCAGACTAACACTGAAAGAGGGGCTTAACCTGGCAGGCTGGATGTTTACAGTCCAATGTCACTGCGAGTCTCTCCTCACAATCCCCCCCTCTTGTAATTATTTCACTAATGAAACGAGAACTTTACCTCAGTTTATGGTTTCTGCTTAAGGGAAAGACAAAAGTCATGTCTTGTCATATGAAATCTGTGCAAATAGGGCCGTTTATGCAGGATTCCTTCTCCTTTCATGCTTAAAACCACAAAAGTGTGTGTGTGCGTACATGTGTGCGTGCATGTTTATGTATTTTTAAACGTTTTCGACGCTGCATCTCCTGAGGGATCTTACTCAGCTCTGTGGTTTTGCAATCGAAACCTTTCATGCTACGGGGCAAGTATGCACAGTGCTCCGAGGATCAAGAATCACTGCCACTTTCTCTGCTCTGTCACATCTGCATCTGACCAAGACGTGTCAATCTGATCCAAAACGCCGGCTTCCTCATTGTCATCCCTTTTGATTTTTCAAGTCACGTTCTTGTCTAATAAATACAATTTCTCTCCTCCTGCAGGACTCTGGGACTGGTCTTTCAGAACGAGAATTTCAGCTTCAACCCCTACGGCAACTACCATATGGACTGGTCCTACCTGGACAACTCTGTCCCTGAGCAGAACCCCTCCAAAACCAGACTCCACCCGGGAGACAACCTAGCAGCTTTAACAATGCTCCATGAGCACTGCAGGGTAAATAACGCACACTCAGTTCTTTCCAGTTAACCAAACATTTCCTGAGTGTGTTTTGATTTATATGTGGATTCCTTTTCTCCATTTTCAGAACCAGAAAGAGCAGAAAACGACTGTGTTCAACCGTAACAGCGCTGCCTGCAAACCAGAGAGGTGAATATTTAACATGAATACTTAAAAAAACACACATTTTTACTCTATTAATACAGTTTTTCTCAATCAATACTATTTTTAGCAACAGTAATAACCATAAAAAAGAAAATGCCATGGTTTAAGAATGTCATGAACTCATAAGCAGGTAATCCTCCAGTCAAACAAAGTCTCCAGTGCTTCTATTCATTTCTCCATCATCATCCTTCCCTCTGACAGAGTTTCACAACACAAGAACAGATGATTGTTGTTTTTTCTCTCTCTCTCTCTCGGGCCTCCCCCCTCCTTGTTAGGGTGAGAAAAGCCCATTGTTGGGGCACAGTGTTGTCCCCTCAAACACTTTCAGCAGAGAAAGTCAAACAGAGGACAGAGAGAGAGACAGAGAAAAAACCTGGATTAAGAAACAAACACCCCCTCCTTAGACCCTAAAGCCTACCTTTCTGCAAGCTGCTATGTGTGTGTGTGGGTGTGCATGCGTGCATGTGTGTGTGTGTGCACACACCGAGACACAATCACAGCTCTGACTATTTGTACTATCTGCAAAAGTTGCCTCTTTAAAGCACTCGCTTCTTCTTTTCCACCCGGCAGGAGTCTCACCAGCACCAGTGATCTGGTCCCATTGGAGACAAACGCCAACATCATGAAGATCTACACCGAGGGCATTCCCACTTCCCAGGAAGTCCTGGTGCCCAAGCCCATCACCTCCCTGCCCATTTCCGCTCCCACCAACTCGGACACGTACGCCACCCTGACCAGCGTGGTGGCCGACACGTACGACAAGCAGGAGCTCAGCAACATCTTTGACGCCCTGATGCAGGGCGGGGCTTTCACGGACCCAAACACGGAGGTACGTTTATCTCCATCATTGGAAAGTTGTGTCCCGTTTCCAGCTCTTTTGCTAATAAGTATAAATTGTGTGGATTCCAGACTCTTCCATACAGCGACCCGTTCCCTGAGAGCAACTCCAGTCCGGTGTACTCCGGCTCGTACGCCAGCTCCCCGACAGAAAGGCTCAGGAATGAGTTCCAGTTCTCTCTGGGATCTCCAGCAGCTTCCTCTCACAAGTCCAGCAACCTGCCGATGGTGTACCTGAACAAGGGCCAGTTCTACCCCATCACTCTGCAGGGAGTGGACAGCACCGCCTGCCTCGCCGCCACCAAAGTCAAGGTGTGTCATGGAATCAATCTCCAAAGTTTTGTTTTCTTTAATTTGCGTGAGTTGTTGGGCAAAGAATTCATCCTCTATTGTTTTATTGTTACCTTCAGGCTCCTATATTCTTTTTTTTTCTTGGAGCAAACACATTTTTTGCGTGTCACCCAGTCAACCCTTCCCAAATTAGTGTCCCTCCCTTAAAGCCAGCTCCTTCAGTGACTAATACCTTGCTGACACACAGCGCTCAGGGCTAGTGCGATGGAAATGACAGCCTTGTGCAACTGATTCCTAAAGCAGTTAAAACGCGGCCCCGAGAGTAGAACAGCTCAGCTTAGTCGTGTTTGTCTGAGTGTTAAATGAAGAAAAGAGGAGAGGAGAAGGTGTGGCGCTCCTTACAGCTCGCTTCTTTGTCAGTCGAATCAGAAGAGAAAAGAAGGATTTGCATCAACAGATGAGATATGTGGGACTTTAAACAAGAGCTGATCATTTGGAAAATGTCCGCAGGTGTCACAACAGTGAATCTAAAATCTGTTTTTTGTTTGTTTCCTACTTTAGACGGTGATCATGGCCGTGTTTGAGAATGACAAGAGCCCAGAAATGCAGCTTCGCTTCTGGAACCACTGGCACGCACGCCAGCCAACTGTCAAACAGAGGGTCATTGACATCGGTATGTTCCTCGCTTGCCAAAAAAAGCACACAGCATTGCTAAGTATACTCCAGTCTTACACATGTAAAGAGTTCCCCGGAGTTTCATGCTGAAATTCTGTGTCTTTGTCACAGCCGACTACAAGGAAGTGTTCAGTGGCATCAGCAACGTGGAAGAGGTGGCCTTCAACGCTCTCTCGTTCGTGTGGAACCCCCTCGAGGAAGCCAAGGTAACGTTCGGCATATGCACGGATCTTTAAATGAAAAAGATTCTATTCCGTGAGGTGGTTTTGCTAAAGTCAAAAAGAAACAGAACAGGTGACATTTTTACGAGGGAAATGAGGGAACGAGACAAGGAGTGGCTGAGGAGGGAGGAGGAGGTATGCAAGAAATGTGTTTGTCCCTACGGCTCTTGTCACCAAACAAGGCGGAAGCTGCTTTTTGGAAGCTGCTCTGTGGCCCAAAGGTGCTCAGGCGGGGCCACCAAACAGGCTAAAACTGGGGTGATGGAGTGTTCTAAACAGGAAAAGCAGCAGTCGTTCCGGCTTTACTTCAAGGAATTTTCTATTCCTAAGTGAAATTTAGTCTGTCACCATCCTTCCCAGTGTTAGATAAGTGGGTAAAAACATTTTTCCAACCAGCCCAGTTGTTCTCCTAATCTGGTAGTATTCTGTTAGCTTTAGCTTAGCATAAACAATGTAAGTGAATGGTAACAGCTAGCATTTGGAGTGGAAAAAGTCATGAAAATGACTCAATAATGGAAATAACACGAAGGAAACAGGAGCCGATTTAGACCTATGACTAAATTACGACGACGCACTGCTGTAAGTTTCAGCTGCAAGGTGCAAAGACATGACACAGCAGCCCCAAAAGACACCTTCTTCGTCTGCCGCGAACTCCGCCATCTTTAGTGCAACTTTCTATGCTTCCCGTTAAAAAACTGTATTGGGTTTAAGCCTAGTAGCCACACATTTGTGTTTACGAAAGTAGGTGTATTTTTGTATTTGAATGATTAAAATGCTAGTTGTTACCCTTCACTTACATTGTTTTTGCTAAGCTAAAGCTAATGGGTGAAATATCCCTTTAAAAACATTCCAAAATTAAAAAAAAATGTTTAAATCACTGAACTGAAGCCTTGTTTTCTTGTTCTTCAGGTCTACATTGGGATAAACTCCCTGAGCACGGACTTCTCCGCTCAGAAAGGAGTGAAAGGTCTTCCTCTCAACCTGCAGATCGACACGTATGACTTCAGCTCAGGGACCAACCAGCTCCTGCACAGAGCTGCCTGCCAGGTCAAGATTTTCTGCGATAAGGTACTTTGCCCGTTAATTCATTCAGTTTCTTGTGCAAGCAGCGAAAAACTGGTATTTGTGGATGACTGCCATTTTCGTAATCACGGATTTGTGTGTCTTCAGGGTGCAGAGAGGAAGATGCGAGACGAGGAGAGGAAGAGATCCAAGAGGAGGGTGAAGAACACAAATGATGCAAACGGTGAGTAATGCTTTTTTTTCCTTTTGAAGAATTACACCACCCAAGGAAGTTGATTCTAATATGCTTTCCTGCTTTTCTTCCAGCTAACAAATCGATAATGAGCGGCTCCGTTGGCACCGAGTGCACCTACTTTAAGACTCTGGACGACCACATCACTCAGCCTGTTTTCTTCATCCCTGAAGCTCATTACTCCAACTTACAGCGAATGGTAGGTTCACGCTCCCATCCTCTCCTCCAAACGTGTTCATCCCTGCATGCAGGTGATGGGAAAGACAACAGGGAAAAACTGTGGGAAAGTATGCAGAGTGGGGAAGAAAAAAAACACTGCTTGGGAACCGGGGGCGGTAGGTGTCGGTAACGCCGGCGAAAGTGAGGTTAAACACAGACCTCAGATCAGATAAGCTAATTGGAGTCGAAACCACGCAACAAGTTCAAGCTGCTCCAACTCCGAAGACATGAAGCAACGGGGGCTTGCACGAAAACACAGAAATAACACTTCACACTGGATCCACGGCACGCCGCCCCCATGCTCCGTGTTCTTCACTCAACAGCTCCAAAAGGCTGCAGAGAGAGGGGTGTTGTCCGGGCAGGCCACTTTTCCCACGCTATAGAGCTCTGAGGGATGTGTGCTCAAGAGAAAACTCTGACTAGATATTAAAAAGTGTGATTAGGCGTGTCTTATCTGAATCTCTCCATCGGTCTCCACACTTTTAAGGCTCAGTTAGAGGTCATGGGAAGTAGACGCGTTCATTTTTAAAACATCGTAAACATAAAGTTGTCTTTTGTCTTATCTGACCTTTGGTTTCCTTTCTTTCTTTCTTTGTCCATCCAGACGTCCTCGCTGGATGACACAGACAGGTAAGAACAGGAAAAAACCATTATTTTAACACAAGATTAACCCTTAAATGCTGATTTGATTGATTTTCTAATGTTGCTTCTTTTGCCACCAGGAGTTCTCTGAAGAGGTTGTATCCAGACAGAGACCAGAGCAGCTCTCCGCCCAACAAACAAGCTCGCAAAGAAGACCCACAAAGAGGTTCGTGGACGCTCTCGGGTCTTATCAGAAGACTAGCTGCTAGGTTTGGTCTTTGGTGATGCTAAATGTGTGTTCTTGCTTTTTTTTAGTTCTCCTGTACGTGAGGACGGCCACGGAGGAGGTGTTCGACGCGCTCATGCTCAGCTCGCCAACAGTCTCAGGTCTACGGGACGCTGTAAGTGTCGTAAGATAAGAAAAAAATGCATTCCTGTTTGAGATAAAGCCCAAACGTACTTCTTCCCCCTCTGTACTTTCCACAAACAGCTCACCTTCCTTTGAGAAGATCGCGCTAACTACTGTTTCGTTTGCTTTCCTTTCCTCAGATTTCCGAAAAGTACGGTTTGCAAAAAGACACCATTGGAAGAATCTTCAAAAAATGCAAGCGAGGGTGAGTTTCTCACTGTTCCATCGCTGTCCCACGGGCACGGCGGCTATACAACCCACTGGTAGTAAATTAAGAGTTGAACTGACGTAGGAATTCCTCATGTACTCAGGGTTTAGTTTGGAGCTCTAATCTCATTCCCCCTTAAGCGAACTCGCGCCGACAGACCGGGCTGGTAGGTTTTAGTTGGCTCGGCCCGCTGGAATGTCGGCTCCTTCACGAAAAAAGAGAGGATGAAAAGATTTCACAAGTCCTGCCAATGAGTCATCCCTGATTGTTTCCAATAATTGATGTTTTCATAACCGAACCTTGTTGGAACACAAGGAAGCGACATTCACAGCGATGCCTTCTGTTGATAAAAGGCCTCAAGCTTCCAGTCACAAGCCTAAATGTTGTCCATCAAGTCATGGACCGTCACACGGATGGTTTTCTGAGAGCTGCGTATCTTTAAAGACGAATCTGGGCGCAAAACCAACCCCCAGGCGTTTCGCTTCATCTAACAATAGGAATATCTTTTCCTTTAAGGCTTTAAATCATTGGGTAGCTTTTAAACTCATGATAATCTCGACCTCCTGACATTACGCCAGATTAGAGAGCTTTACCTCCACACACCTTTTCTGTGATTTTTCCTGTTGCATGCTGGTCGTCATCACTGCAGGGGAAGCAGCCAAGCTAACAGGTTGGGTTGCATTCTCCCCGCAGTTCCCTCCCTCATTTTTTTTCTCTTTTACCTTCAATCAGCCCCGTCCCTGCAGGCAGAATGTGTGAGCCGCAGGTTAGCTCAAGCATTAAAGTGGTAAAGGCTTAAAGGTTACTGTCAGCGATCTGAAGGGAGGGAGGGAGGCAGACAGGGGCTCGATTTATCCCCCCGACTCTTGTTTTCTCTAAATGGTTTTATATGTGGCCCCAGAATCCTTCAAGTAACTTTATTTCTGCGTTTTTTTCTTGCAGGATATTCGTCAACATGGACGACAACATCATCGAACACTACAGCAACCAGTCGGCGTTCCTCATTGAGATGCCTGAGATAGTCCCCGGCCAGTTCCAGGTCACTCTCGTTGAAGTATGAAGACAAACGTATTTGAAGGATGAACATGAACCGTCTGTCTACCTGAAACAGCACTAACATCACTACCAGCCTCGGATTTGCTGCAGACAAAACCGATTTTAGCTGATTTGTAAATCTCATTCTGCCTTGTTGCTTTTATTTTTTATTTTATTATTTTAATGTAAGTGCTGCATCGTTTGTACATATTTGTAAATAGATTTTAATATTACATTGTTTCATTGACACTTTTTGATGAATTTCAATTTGTATTTTCAGAGCTTTGTGCAAATTTTATAGCATTTTTTAAGTCCTTCCTGCTGCGTTCATCAGTTTCTTTTCAAGTGTCCTGCTGCGTTTGCTTAGTCCCAATCTGCTTTTCTTGTTGCTTCTCAGCAAAAGTGTCTTTCTGTTGGTTCCAGTTAGTTTCCAAGTTAAATTGCCCGTTGTCAGGTTGAATTCAGAACGTAAAAAGTCAGACATTTCCACCCGTAAAACCACAAAAAGAACTAGTATTGGCCATTTTTGTTCGCCTAAATCTTCTGACATTTCCCGACTGGATGGTGTAACCACATGGAAATTGTTAAAAACCCAATAAAGTTTGGGGCAAACCAGACTTTTCATGCTACAAATGTGGAGATTTTTGGTTTTTAGAATTTTGATTTCCTTTTTTACCTAATGCATCATTTCAAAGCATTCACATATTTCATTTTTTCAAACCTGTTTGTTACGGAATGCCCCTTTTGTACGAAAATAAACATAGTTGCTCACGTGATTTCTGTGTTTGTCTTGATTATTAAAGAAAATCAGGATGTGCAGACTTGCTGCAGATGTGCACAGCTGCAAATAGCACAAAAATGGTGCAACGGTTGATTGCAATGAAAATGTGGGTTTTTGCTCAGATTAACAATCAAATGCATCTCTAATCTCAAGACAACTTTTATGCAGTCATAGATACTAAATAGCTTTATGTGTGGTTGTCTTTGTTGTCTTTTATCCCATGGATTGTGACACTAACAAGGAAAATCTGGAGGCATCTGTCCTAGATTTTCTTCAGCAAGTAGAAGAGAGAAGCACGCAGAGGAAGAGAGACGCAGACAGACAGGGAAGGAGCAGGGAAACGGAAAAAGAGACACAAGGACATTAAAGAGAGAGAGAGAATTAAAAATCAGAGGCAGGAGAGGAAAGTGTGACAGGGAAGATTGTGCAGACGGAAGAAGGAGACGGAATAACCAGGAGGTGGATGCACCATCTGTTGCCAAAGAGGGAAACATGTCAGCGATTCAGACCAGAGCAGCGAAGCAGCCAAGAGTCTGCAGTGAGATGAATAAAACCCCTCCTCAATGGTAGGTAGCTCTCTGTGCTCATGTCTGCTTTTCCTCTAAACGTGTTGATATGTTTTCTGTGGTCCTTTTAGCTCACAGCCTGTTCCTATAGAGACGTTTCCACGTCCTTCCCTGCTCCGTTTGTTTGATTTAAAGGAAAACAAACACCTGGATTCACAGCAGATGTTTTCTGGAAATGCAAAATGATCAAACTTGGTGAAGCAAAAACTGCAAGTAATCGTGTGTCCGAGGGAGAAATGGTGACGTTTGTTTACCAGAACGACGTTTTGAATGTCATCAGATCACAACTGATAGAGACAAAAGCTTCTGTCGTCCTTTCTGTTTCTTATCATGACTCTGCTAAAGACGAAATAAGGAAATAATCAAACGTGACACACAGCTACTAATCTGTGTTTGTGAAGCTCTGCAGTGCAATGAAATATAATTATAGAAATAAAAACATTCAAATATTAAGGTATAAATGCAAAGTTTTGTGTGTTTCTGGAGGTGACACACACATTCACCCCATCACTAACCCTGTTAAAGTCAGTTGGATGAAAGTAATTAAGTACATTTACTTGGTAACTAGTCATGTTAGGGGTAGTTTTGTTTTTTATTGGCTCATCAATAAAATTCTGCACAAGAATGCTCCAAAATAATAGAAAAAATTCTGAATTTTGGTTGAAAATGTTTTTATTTTTAGTTTGAATTTCTCTCAGACCACCAATCAGCTCCTCTCGTTGCTGTTCAGGTACCTCTGGTGTGTTTTACCTGTGTCTGTGTGACTTACGTGTCCTCTTTCCGGAGGACGTTTCTTCTTCCGGTCAGAAGACGCTGAAGATGAAGTCACTCTGCATTCAGACACTCGCCTGACATGATTACTAAGCCAACAGAATTCCTCCAAGGTCAAATCAGACCATTAGCTGTCAGACGGTTGGAAAACAGCTCGCTCTTGAACACACACATGTGTGCACACACAAACACACACACACGGCTGTCACGTTGAGGCTGGCCAGGTTATTGTATCCTAGCAACAGAGACAGCCATTGACTGTTTTATTTTGTTTTCCCTGTCCGGCGCAGGAGCGGTGAAACCATTCCCACTGCTCCATTGCTCCACTTCACACCTTCACTCCTCACTGACAGCAGCATCACGCACTTCTTTTCATTTTTCCTTCATCCAGACTTCCAGGATGAAGAATCTGCAGCCAAAGGACAAAAAAGTTTCATCACAGAGGTTTGAGAGGAGCTTTGAGTAATCTGAACAATGTCTTTGCTGATGTTTCAGGCTTTCTCTCCTCTGAAGATGCTGTTCTTTTTGTTTCCAGAATAGATCCTCACATATCTTTGCAGCATGCCAACCATTGAGCAGTAGCAGCAAAAGCTTCCAGGACATTTGAAACATCATCTGTTACATGCTGTGAGAAAACCAGGAATTCAGCATAAATGATGCACACTCCAGCCTCCATGGTGATGGGGATAGTCTTTGCACCTTTGGGACTGGTTCTTGTCTTCACCGCTGCCATCACCCCTCAGTGGAGGGAGGGAAAGGCGCGTCTGAACATCGGAGGATCCAGTTTTCTCCTTCGAACGGGAACAAAGGGTCAAGGGACGGGTGCCAGGTCTGGGTCGGTGGAGGCCTTGCTCCTGCTGCGCTCTGACGGGCTGTGGGAGAGCTGCCTACAGGTGGAGCAGTCAGAACTGAAGCAGTGCTGGCCCGTGTCCGGTTTATATCAGAGAGACTCTCGGGTTCGACTGGTGCAAGGCCTGGTGCTGACCTCCTTGTTCCTGTGTGGCATTGGCATCGTCCTGGCGTGCATCGGGGTCCGATGCTGGACGGATCTGCCTCTAAGGAGGGTCGCAGCATCCGGTGGACTCCTGGTGGTGGTCGCCGGCCTTTTGAGCCTGACTGGGTTGGGCGTGTACACCCACAACCTCAGAAGACTTGGGATGGATCCAAGCCGAGGGGTCAGCAACCGGTTCCCCCAACTCAACCTCAACGCAGCCGGCTCGCTCTACTTCGGGTGGCTGGGCTCGTGCTTACAGGTGCTGGGAGGAAGCGCGTTGTTGTTCAGCTTCAAGCGACCCAGATGTCCAGCCTGTCCATCACGCCAGGAGCAAACCGTCTGCCCGGCCTGCCGCTCGTGTCCGGAAGTGACCAGCAAAACAGATGTGGATGTGTACGAAGTCAGCTGTTAGAAACGAGAATCCACTGATGAATAAGAGATGAGTCCATATTAGAGAGCTGGCGTTAGCGAACATAAATGATTCACAGGTGTGAACATGATGAATGTAGCTTAATTAGCAGTGTACAAAGTGATGGATGCCAATGTAAAGTGAAACATGACACAAGTGTTGATTAGTGATGCCTTTTAACTTTGTACTGTTAGCAGAAACGGGACTTTTTTCTGTCTGAAGTGTAAAATATTTGTTTGAGGACATCAGATTAGCAGCGTTTTGTTCCCGTTCCACCCATCAGAATGTTTTCACTGTCGCTATAAGACGTGAAGCTGTTCATTTCTTGTGTCTTATTTGATGTAAAATCATTTTCGTGTTCCTTGTTGCTGCATTGATTCTTGAATAAAAGATTTTCATGACGCATCTAATTAATTCCCATTTTCTCTTGCCGACACGCCGCTGCGAGGCAGCAATCGAAACGCTTTCATGACAAGGTCACCGGAGTTGGAGCGAGCGCCCGCTTCGTGCACAGATATCAGACGTGATCATCGGTGAGTCAACAGATGAGCGATTAGGCAATTCAGCCGCAAACAAAGACTATCAGCGAGTGACATCTAAAGATCAGCGGCTGAATGCAGCAAATCAGGAACAGAGCTGCAGAATAAAAGCATCAGGGTGAAAAAAAAAGAAAATGCATCAAAAATAAACAGAAGTGCAGGATTAATGTTATTCTTTACACTCCTTTGGTCACATTGATCTTAATTTTCAATCCCGACCCACGTCAGCGCTCTAAGGTCAGTGAAAAAGAAAAAATCAGATAAAAGCAACCCGTTTAGGAGTGTTCTGTACAACTTTGTTCTCCTGTACCTTTATTAAGGTAAAGTCAAAAAACAATTAGTATTCATGAGAACTCCTGTATTTACAGATCACATTTTAATACGCTCATATCAGAAATTCTCACCAAATCTCAATAAAAGTCACGAGAATCTCATAAATACAAGCTGAACACTTGGCAGATTTCTTTTTCATGACTGTAAACTCTTCATGTCTCTAATGATTTGGGACGTTTCCTTTGGGAAACCGGATCAGAGTCTTGATTGAGATGAACGTCAGCACTGAGGCTCCTCTTTCACGTCGTCGTGACGACTGCATCCTCTACTCCTCCAAACCAAACTAAACAGAGAAACGTTGAACTGGGGAGCCTAAATAAAGAAGTAATTGTCAGTCCCATCTGATTTTTCACTCAGATGTTTGTTTATGGACTCCGACAGCGATCCCACAGAGAGGTTCAACTCCGGACTCGTCTCAGGACTCGGAGAGCCCGGCGGGATCTCCAGAAGCACATCAGACGGCTCTGCGTCGACTAGCTGCTCGCCATCGCTCAGGCTCAGTCTGTATGCACCTTCGCTCTCTGAGCCGGCTGTCTCCTTGGCAACAGTTTCCAAGGCAACCTCCTCAGCAGGCGTGTCTTGCACAGGTGCAACGTCCTCTCCTTTGGGGGCTTTGTGTTTGGCCAGCTTTTCGAGTTCTAGAACCAGCTCCTCGTTCTGCTCCTTCCACTGACGGAACTTCGCCGCTGTCAGATCGGAGTCGTCGAGGACCTTGTTGATGTGCTGCAACTCGGCTTCTTTGGCCTGCGAAGCAAAGAAACTTCAGCGTCCATGCACTTGAGCTCAAAGGAGAAACTTTCCAAATGAAAACCCAGGAGATTAGAGCGCAATAGTTCTTAAACACGTCCTAAACGGAGAAAATGAGACAACAGATTGAGCGAGCTAATGCATTAGGCTAAATTTAGTTCACCTGAGTCAATATTTGAAGACAGAGACAGGTAACCTAAGACATACGCTGGATTCAGGATCCCCCCCCACACACACACACCTTTAGAGTACTTTGCAGGGCCCGAAGCGTGAGCGCCTTCTCGTTGATGACGGGGTTCTTGTTGCGCCGAATGAAAGATTTCCTGAAGTGGTCTTGCGTGAGCGGCTGCTCGTGGCCTATCAAAGAAACTCCTCCCTCCTTTATGTTGTTCAGCATCCGGCCCATCTCGTCGTCTGGGCCAGCTTCTCATGGAGACGAGGAAACAAGACAAAAAATGGGCAAAATGACAGGAAGGACACATTTCTCAGAAGAAGTCTTTAAAACAAAATAACCATTCACAAAAGTATAAAGAAGACATACCTGGTCCTTTGCTGCCCTCTGCTGTAGAACTAGAGGATGACGTTCTGTTTGCTTTCCCTTTAGGTTGAGGCTGCTACACACACACACACACACACACACACACACACACACACACACACACATTAGTCTGAATAAGATGCAGCACTTTTAGTGAGTTCACGTTGCTCTCTTCTTTGCACCCACCTTGTTTCTCCTGCGCGTTGCAGGAGACAATTCAGTCTCCGAGTCCGTCTCGCTGTAACACTCTGTTAAAACATTAACAAAACATTAGCTCAAATGTTATGTACTTTGCAGCAAGGTAGCCATGGCAACAGCAATAAAAATTAACTCTTCGTCACTGATAAACATAAAAATGAGACAAGTGATAGTAATTTATTTTTTCCCCATGGGGCGGACGCGGGAGGCTCAGCATAAATTACAGCTGAAAAGCACAAAAGGTGCAGGAAAACAACACTGGGAGTGTTTTAAAAGCATAAATAAACAGTTTTAGCACCTTCTTCGCTGTCTGGAGCTGCTTGTGATTTCTTGTGTTTGTTGATGGCTGTGATCAGAGCGTTAATCCACCTGGAGGAGACAAGTGTCACAGATTAGACATTAATATAAATGAAAACAGGAGTTGTTGCCAGGACTGTGGAGCCAAATTACAGACAGGATCTAGAACACCGAGCAGCAGGAGCTGGTGCATGCCAGCAGTAATTAAAACCTGATTTTATCCTTTTATATGAGGAATGTTTGCATAAAACTGATGCACCAAACGTGCTGATTACGTATTATGAAAGTCTTGCATCCAGCTTACTTGCGCAGGTCTTGGGTATCCTCAGCAGCAAAGATGAAGTTCTGAAACTTCGGATGACGCATTTGGAAAACGCTGGTGGAAAGAGAAGAAGGGTGGAATTATGGTGAGAAGCAGAAATCTGAAAAAACATAAATCATGAATGCAAACAAGAAACACAAGTTATGTGAACAGGAATGAATTATTAATTATTTGTGATTTTGTGAGTTTGTCTGTATTGGATGTAGGGGCACCCCTCCCCTGAGGCCCTGGCCTACTAGAGACAGATCGAGGTCAACAGATCCTTCAGATGAATGAGAAACTGAGGACAGAAGCTGTGAATGTGGCACCTCCACCACTGCTACCCACCCATCTTTGGTAGATCAGTGGTTAGTGTGCATCCTTTCCTATCTGGAGGCTTTCAGACGTACAGCGGCTGTGAATGTGCACCATGCAACTGGTCCCAACGAGATCGCAAAATCACAGGAGAATTGCAAGATCTAGGGTAATTTTGCCAGGAAGAAAGATGGCAGCATGCATCCAAAAGGTCTGTTCTGTTTACCTCGGCCAAGGAGGTGTCACAGGCAATGACGGCTTGTTTTCAGAGCAAAGTAACAGGAAATTTGCACATCTTTTATTTTGAAAGGTATCGGATGCTTTACACTGCTGCCGTGTTTGATTTCCTGTCTGGCCCACTGACTATACGGCAGCTAATAGCGGAGGCTTTGCAGACATCAGACGGTGCTTAGGCATCCGGTGAAAAGCCGTGGTAAGTGTGTGTGTGTGTGAGGAAAGACTGTGTGATCAGCTTTTGTGCCTAAAAATAAATAACATTTTAAAAATATAAACTTAATTTTTTCACCAACAACATATTAAGATAAAAAGTTTCTTACTATTTTCTTTTGTGCTCTCCAGCGCTCTCTAAGTTGTAGCTGGCTATATTCAGGAGCCCTTCTGCCTTCTCGTCCTAAACAAGACAACAACATGGGTTCATTTATCATCCAGCGTACCTTCAGATCAATAAACTAAGCACTAAAGTATGAGTGCATTAAAGGTGGTGTTTCTCACCAGCTGGCCGTTGAACCAGTAAAGTCTCGGCCCTGAGAGGACAAACCAGAAGCGCTGCCACTTGTGGGTGATGAAGACGCCGCTCTCCTTCCTCTTCTTCCAAAGCCAGCCGTTACAGTCGGGATGAGTCAACTCCTTGCAGGACACGCGGCGCCGGCTGAGAGCCGTCGTCATTCCTGCAAACACACGGGGAAAAGTAGAAGAAACACGAGAGGATTTCGCTTTATTCAATAATTTCTGAATCTTTTTAATGAGTATCAACAGAAACAAACGTTGACTTAACTTGTTCCGATGTTTTTGTTTTTGGCTATTTAAAAATTTTAATTTTATTTACAGGTTTCTTTTACCACGTATTACTACAGCAGCCTGTTTCAGTTGAACTGATCTTCAATAAATAAAATCTTATTTTTTCAGATTTCTTACCTTTCGTGGAGCTCTTCTTGGCTTCCTTATTTGCCTGAAAAACAAACATGTCACAAATAATTTAGCTTTCAAAGTGTTTAATATTTTCTCCAATCCCCAGAGTATGGAAGCTCACCATGGGCCCCACCATCTCAGGACAAGAACTGACGCTGTCTCTGTTTCTGCCCACTCTGAAAGGCGAAGGACTCCTGCGGGAAGGCGAGCGGTCTCTCCGGATATTCGGGGACAACCTCAGACTTTCCGAATTTTCTAACTTCCCTAAAAAAAAAAAAAAAAAAACACAAACACAATTTTTTATAAAATTGTGTCGTATCTACGTACGTTTTTTATTAAAAGTTTTAAAAAATCTTTCATGTTACGACGTGGACACCTGTGGCTTATAGAAAGGTGCGGCCAAAATTATGTACAATATCCGTTTCTTCCTAAAGTTAGTGGGTGTGGCTTTTATTCAGGTTTGCTCAAATGTTCGGAAAGTACGGTAGTTATTTTTTTGCTAATATGCAACTCACACTAACACGGAAGAGGACTAGAGTCACTAGAAGAAAAAAAAGAAGAAAAAAATAATTCTGACTTTAATCACCAATCAAAAGTCAGAATGCTGAGAAAAAAGTTGCAATTATTTTTATTTAATTTTTTTCTTTTCAGTGGCCCTAATTGTCTTCCGTACACTGAGCTGCAGGTCAAATCGTCTTAAGTGATGATGTCACAGGTGTACCTTTACACCAGGTACTGATACGTTTATCTACTGAAGCACACCTTTAAATGAATGATATGTTCATGAAGGTAAGAGGTTCTATTATTATAATAATTAACGTGGTACGGTCGGTGTTAAAACAAAAGCAGGCAATAGCTGGTGTCTAGGTTATGGTTCAGCCACAGGGTGCAAAAAAGAGAAGGTATGAATGCCGACTATAATAAAGCATGCATGGACTTCTGTATGCATGGCTGTAAAATCAGTTGCAGGGTGAAATAAAATAGAAAGAATAAGATTTAATATATTACAGTTATGTTTAATAATGTTATTGACTGAAATAAAACACGAGATGATCCTGTGTAGGGTGGCATGCCGCTGCTGCATAATGATGCATGCAGACATGCCTTCATGTTAAAGCCATAAAATCTTGTAAATAAGGAAAAAAAGCAACTTTTAAGTCTTTTTCTGCCCATAACGACCTTGGAATAAATGTTTTTCTACTTATTATTATTAATTCTACTTTTTTTAAACTAGCTTTCTTCTTTGTCCCATAGTCTTACTGCACTCGCGTAAAAAATTAACTTTTGTTTTGGTCTAATATCCTCCTGAGTCAGTAATTATTTCCCATAATTGGACGGTGACGTTTTGCAGACCCTGCTGAGTTGAGCGCTGCCGCTTTAGTGGAACGCGCGGTGGTATGAAATAAAGTAACAGCACCCAAGAGCCGTGCTGAGACACATCGCTCAGCACCAGGTGACACGTTTCATTTCTTTGGCTGTTTGTGCGTCTGTGGTGTTTTAATAAAAGCTCCCTGGAAACAGTTATCAGGTTTTTTTCTGTTGATGGCAGGAAATGGAAGAGGAGGCTTCTTAATGCAATTAAAAAACAACAAATTTAAATAGATTTTTATTCCACCTGAAGCTGGGAGGGGTGACAGCCTCCCCTGCTGGTTTGGATGTGAAGGTATCGTCAGACTCCCCTCCAGCTCTTTGCTAATCTGTAGCTCTGACTCTTCCTGACCCATAGGTCGCTGAGGGGCTTCCGGGTCGTGAATGGCTCGCCTGCAGAAAAACAAAGAAATGTCAAGATCATTTTATTGGGATTTAAAGCAAAATTCAATTAAAAAAACAATCCAATCCAGATTTTCGCTGTTAGACAAATAAATGATCCCAGCTACCTTTAAGGTCGTGTGTTGCTAAAGACCGACTCTCTCGTATGGGGATAATATTTACAACCATAAAGCAGCGTCTCTCTCCACCCACTCCATCACTTTTCCCTCCCGTGTCCTAATTTTTATGTTTTGAACTCCTGCTGCCGTTTGTCTTTTACTTTTCTTCTCATCTCCTGTGAACCGTGGGATGTCGGTGCACTTTGTGGAATTCATGGCATTTGCAATGTGACGCTGTCATAAAACCCGTCGGGTTCAAGCTGATTAAAAAAGGTCAAGAAGGGAAGTTCTGTTCGTTTGAGTAAATCCTCGTTAAATCAGTAAACCCAACTTAACCTGCTGTGTCTGCAGGCTTATTCCCAAAGACTGAACCACTTTATGGATTTTATAGAGTTAGTAGGTATTTAAAATACTTTTTTTTGTCTTGGAAAAATGGCAGATCATGTTGGAAGGAAGGTTACATTGGATTTCCTTCTCAGCTGGCTGGGGGGTTGTCAGTTTTTCTCCTTGTAAAAATGCCAAAGAGGGACAACGTCTTTGTTTACAACCTGTGAGGTCGAAGGGTTGCCAAGTCTGTGTCGGCAAATGCTGCAGTCCCGATATTTGCAATTCGGCACCAACCAGAAAAACGCAGCAGCGTTGTGGACAGAATGGAGGCCAGTAAAAGGAGCGACCCAGAAGTTATTTCTAGTACCTCTAAGAAGCTACGGCATCCTTTTTGTTTTACTTTAATATGGGGCAAAGAAGGCTAACGTTGAGCTAACAATGCTAACGAATATGAAAGAAACTGTCCGCTCAAAAAAAATCTCAAGCTACTTTTTTCAGTTGCCAACAACTTGATATAACATCTTATCTTTACTCGTCACCTAGAATCTTCAAAAACAAGGGAGGGGGGTTGCTGAAGGCGTACTTGTTTGTTTTGAAACGTGGGCTGCAGTACCCAAATTTGACCACAAGATGTCACTCAAGCACCTTTAAATGAAATCCCCCAAATATATCTAATTTTTTCCTAAAAGCCACATCATCTGTTCTTTACCTTTTTAATTTTTCTAAAAATCCTTGAATTTGATATTTTATATAAAAGCTCTAGTTGAATGTATTTTCTCCTGAAATGTGAAACAGAGTAAAATAAACGAAACACATCACTGAGATCTTCTCCCTGTTGCTATAAGCTGCAGCAGAACCCGCCCGTGTGTGTAGGAACAGAATGGCACAATTGTTGGGAATGCATAACGTCTTAACCTGGTGCACAAATAACAGACGCCCACAAATAATCTGTTTTATAAACTCCAGATCATCTAATCTGTATCTGCAGGCAGCTGGTGACGCTGTTAGATGTTAGAGGCTTCTTCAAACACATTTGGAAATGCTGAAAGTTGTCTTTGAAATACGTTTTTTTGTGTTAGAATAATAATCCAGGATGCTAATCCTGTTTTGGGTTGTTTAGCTGAACAGCTCATTATTGGAGGTAAAGTGGATTATTATTCATACCGAAAAGACAAGGTCCTGACAGAAGCCGCTACCCGCTCAAAAAACGAGTGCCGCGCACTCCCCTCTTTGTCCTTCTCTTCTTCCTCCCCGTCTGACCTTTCTCCTCTCTCCTCTTCCTCCGTCTAGGAACAAACCAGACAAAACCCAAGCATGTGAGTGTGCATGTTGATGTGTTTAAGAGAACGGATGTCATGTGGGCTCCACTAGCCCTTCTCCTCAGGTCTCCAGCTGCACGCTCTGCAGTTATGAGCGAATGGAGAAAGAAACTCAGTCAAATAACAACACACACACACATGCATGCACACACATGCATGCACACACACATGCATGCACACAAATCTGTGAAACCCTCACAAAGACTCAGGACATCTTCTCAGGACAACATGGAGCCGACACACTCAGCTGATTCACATCTTCTGAAAGTTTCTCCCACCCAAAGCCGCCAGCTAGATCTCAGATTATTGTGGTAATGGTCACAAGGGGGTGTGAAATGCTCAGTGTGTGTGTGTGTGTGTGTGTTATTCAGTGTGTTTTTTCAGAGTGTTGCTCCTAAACAAACAGTCGACATGGCGACAGCTTAAGAGTGATTATGGAAACGGATCCCGAGTGATAATAAATGGAAATAAGGACTTCTCATTAAATAAGGGCTCTCGTTTCCCTGATAAGACATTTGCAGACAACTGAGAGTTGATGTTGGATTTTCTTATTCGTTTAAAAGTAAACAAGAAAAGAGAATCCCCTCCTCCTTGTCTGCAGAATGGCGTGAATAACTAAAGTTAAGGCGGTGGCTAAGGTTTGTGGCGTGATGCTGTGTGTGGAGCAGAACTTCTGTGACCCCTGACCTGAATAGTGACCACCTGGATGGAGTGTTTGCGTCGCACTGATCTGGGAATCTTCTTCAAAACCAGCGTCACTCCACTGGGATTCTCCTGCAGCTTCTTCAGAAGGTTGTCTCTGCTCCAGCCCACCTGAGGCAGAGACACAGATGGTTTCAGTGTGAAGCTTTAGGCTCTGACAGGAAGATCAGACCTCAGATGATAGAAACTTTAATAATATCTTCTCTGTTCGATGTTACTCACCACAATCTGGTCATTGACCTGAATCACTTCATCACCAGCCAAAACCCGCAGATAAGCATCAGTGAAAGGCTGCAAAAGGAGGAACAGAATAAAAACACAGTAGTTTACAGGTTTACAGGTTATAATGATGAATATTATTTACAGTACAACAGAGTACAGCAGCTTCCATCTTGTGGGGAAATAAATACCCATAGTGCTTTTAAATAGTCTTTCAGCTGTTAGAGGATTGCGTCGTCATCTTGGTAAACGATAAACATGATTTTTGTAAAGCTAAAGACAAAAACTTCCCACGATCTGCTGCTTTTTGTTCTGTTGTTTCTGTTAATTTTTCCTTCAGCTCTGCAGAAATTCTCTCTGCACACTTTCTTCTCTAACCAGCCTTAAGCTTTATTTACTCAGACCGCATGTGGATCAGAATCCGTGCGGCTCCCACACAGTCTGGGTCAAATCAGAGCATTTATACCGGCTGTGGTGCGGATCCGGAGCTGAATCATTCTGCATAATTTCTACTTTTTCTGGATTGTCATGGAGTTGAAAAATTTTCATGAGCCAGACAGGAAGTTCCAGTGAGGTGCATCCAGGTTATTTCAAAATAAAACCAATGCTGTATCATTCTGTCTGCTTCTTTTGTTGTTATTGATGACAGGGATAGCGGTTCACAGTGAATGATAGTTCAAGAAGACGAGTGTAGTTTTAAGTACCAGCTCCTCTCTACACACACAGTTGTTACTGCGTGAACTCGCACAAACTCATGAGCAACTTTCCAGAGACGTTCTGAACACGATCCACAGCTGCTATATGGCAGTCCGTCCAGAAGACGCACTGATTCCGATCCGCATCCGTTCCACACTCAGTGGCTTTCTTCAGCCCATCTGAGCCACGCCTATTAGGGTTTATGTCCCTGGTTTGATCCTTCCTGACTTTGTAGCTGCTGAATCACTTTTAAACAATCGTTGCAGGACCCACCAGGGATAACGGTCAACAGGATAATCCAGGTGATTTTAACCTTCAAATAAAGGCAAAGGTTTTAAATAGTGTGTCCACCTACATTCATCGTGAAGATGAGTTAACAAACTTCTGCTTTGGCTTGCTAAATGATGATACTTTAGCCACTGTCAGCACAGTGTTAATGTTATCAGAGAGTTAGGTTAACATGAGTCTTGTTTGTTTCTTAAATGATCACTCTCTGCTGTTAGCGTTGTTTTCTCATCGTGCTAGTGAAGAGCTAGCATGTATCATTTAGCAACCCAAAGCTTGTTAACTTACCTTCATAGTTATGAATGTAGGCGGACACATACAATGTAAAACTTTTATCTTTATTTGATTGTGGCATCTTAGATGTGGCCGATTATCCCGTGTACGTTGTTGATCGTTATCCTCGGCAGGTCCTGCAGCGATGGCGTACAAATGTCATGGAGAACAGAAACGTTACTGTGACCTGGAAATGATTCAGCTGGCTAAAAAGTCAGGAAGCGTCAAACCGAGGGTCCGTGGTGAATAGCCTATTGTCTCTCTGTCTCTCCTGTTAGCAGCACTACATGCTCCTGCTAGCCTCCAAGTTACTGACCAAGTTTATCTCTCTGGTTTATTCTTTCCTTCTTTGCCTCACCCATGACGGATCTCCACTCATCTGATTTCTTGAATATTAATTCTCGTTGCATCCTCCCTGCTAAGTATTCCTAATTTAGCCTTCTTGGGAATGACTCTCGCCTGTGTACTAGTCGCGTTTTTGGAGTTTGCATTGTGGATTTTTATTGCTGCGTCTTTCAGCGTCTGTGAGAAATCCCCGTACAGCCTGAAGAAAAATGAAGTCTGCAGACAAGTTGTTTTTCCAGATCATCCACAAACCCGTTTAAACAAAGTTTGCATGGTCATTTAAGTTTAAGAGAATCATCAGCGTCGTGTTGGTGACAGATGAGCAGACGGATAAAAATAATATGAAATGCACGGGCTCGTCCAAGGATATCTGTTTTCTGCAGACTTCATGTTTCCAAATAAATGACAACATGTTATTTATAACCGTGCAGAGCAGAGAAAACACATCAATGCATACTTTTGAAACGACCATATTACAACTTCACTGGTTCCTGCTTGTTTACTAGATGTTGTTGTTTTTCTGCTCATGTAAGTTTAAAAAAGAGAAGTTTAGGTCAAGTTTAGAGTCTGACCTCGGCAGCGGCTCCAGTCACGTAGTGGTTACTGGAACTGGTGGACGTTATCTCGATCCCCTGACAGAAATGAAAAACGGAAAGATGTTGTTTTTATTTCTGAATGATAAAAACCAAAACATACCAAAGCTGAGAACATCGCCCTGCACAGAATCAAATTAGCACACCGCTGAGACAAAATGATGCAAGGTGATCTTGTTAGTGTCAGATTTGGATTCTGAGGAGAAGCTGATGCCTGTGCACAGATTTAATAAACCATCATTTGGCTCTACGAGAGAAAACAACCACTACACAAAAAAACTGGTTTCCTAGAAAGTAAAATAGCCTCATTTTTAGACATTTTATCTTAAAACTAGCTAATAAATCCTGCAGATCCTTTTGCTAGTTTTAAGAATTCTAGCTTACCTCATTGGTAGACAGTTTTACTCAAAACAAGAAAATTTGGATAACAGTTAAGAATATTCTACCTTATTTTAAATAACACTTTTTCTACGTAAGAATTTTTTTAGACTAAAAAAACTTTTTTGCTTTTGCAGTGTAAAAAAGGACTTAAAATGACAACAGAAACAAAATAATAATATAAATTTAAAGTCTTTCAACAACACTGCATACAGAAATCACGTATTCCAAGTCATCGAAATAATCTAAACATAAATATTTGTGGCTACTAGTATGAATAAATTTCAAAAAGATATCAGCAACAAATGATTAGCCTTTAATTTTGGATTCATGACAGATTTTATTGGCAGGTTATGATTCATAAACTCACTTTATTAAGCTTCCTCCTTCTCACTTCTCTTTATTTCTTGTTTTAGTTCCTATTCATCTCAATTTATTGGTGCTCCAATCTCATTATTGCTGATATAAATAATCAGATTTAGTCTCTTCAAAATCGGATCCTTCTAGCTCTACTAAATCCCACTTCTCTAAAATACATGAGCTGCACACAAAAACACTCAACATCAGAGGAACATCACACACACACACACACACGCCGAGGATATGATCAGGAGGGCAAATCAGGCAAGGAAATGCAGCCGCCGTGTGTCAGGAGAGGTTTTTACTTAATGGACTGAGTCCACAAATGGGAAGAAACGAGGAAACGTATTGAAAAAATGGCTCTTTAGAAACCAACACTAAAAGGATGCGAGATTATGTAGACAACGAGCAAAGACGAGAGCTGCAATTATGGTCAGAAAGAGGAGAAAGCCGCACAAAAAGAGCACTGTTTGTGAACATCAGAGAAGGTTTCAGTAATACAAGTGGAGAACCTTGAGTTAGATGGAGGAAGAGATGAAATGAGGCCAAAAGGATGAAGAGAGGCTCTGGGTGGTGCAGGCATAAACAGGAAAATCACAAAAAGAGAGAAATTGTGAGAAAATCAGCATAGAAAAAGATAGAAAACCAAAAAAGGTATGAGGCTGAAATAATGCTGATAAAAAAATAAAGGGAACACAAAATAAGACATCCTAAATCTGAATGAATGAATCATTCTTATTAAATACTTTGTTCTTTACATGGTTATACAAAATCACACAATGGAAATCAAATTTATCAACCTACAGAGCTCTGGATTTGTGTCACACTCAAAATAAAAGTGAAAAAACACACTACAGGCTGATCCAGCTTTGATGTCATGTCCTTAAAACAAGTCAAAATGAGGCTCAGTAGTGGGTGTGGCCTCCACGTGTCTGTATGACCTCCCTACAACGTCTGGGCATGCTCCTGATGAGGTGGTGGATGGTCTCCTGAGGGATCTCCTCCCAGACCTGGACTAAAGCATCCACCAACTCCTGGACAGTCGTGGTGCAACGTGGCGTTGGTGGATGGAGCGAGACATGATGTCCCAGATGTGCTCAGTTGGATTCAGGTCTGGGGAACGGGCGGGCCAGTCCATAGCATCAATGCCTTCATCTTGCAGGAACTGCTGAGACACTCTAGCCACATGAGGTCTAGCATTGTCTTGCATTAGGAGGAACCCAGGGCCAATCGCACCATATGGTCTCACAAGGGGTCTGAGGATCTCATCTCGGTACCTAATAGCAGTCAGGCTACCTCTGGTGAGCACATGGAGGGCAGTGTGGTCCCCCAAAGAAATGCCACCCCACACCATTACTGACCCACTGCCAAACCGGTCATGCTGGAGGATGTTGCAGGCAGCAGAACATTCTCCACGGCGTCTCCAGACTCTGTCACGTCTGTCATGTGCTCAGTGTGAACCTGCTTTCATCTGTGAAGAGCACAGGGCGCCAGTGGTGAATTTACCAATCTTGATGTTCTCTGGCAAATGCCAAACGTCCTGCACGGTGTTGGGCTGTAAGCACAACCTCCTTATGTGGACGTCAGGCCCCTCATACCACCCTCATGGAGTCTGTTTCTGACCGTTTGAGCAGACACATGCACATTTGTGGCCCACTGGAGGTCATGTTGCAGGGCTCTGGCAGTGCTCCTCCTGTTCCTCCTTGCACAAAGGCGGAGGTTGCCCTCATATGGCCTCCTCCACGTCTCCTGATATACTGACCTGTCTCCTGGTAGCACCTCCATGCTCTGGACACTACGCTGACAGACACAGCAAACCTTCTAACCACAGCTAGCACTGATGCGCCATCCTGGATGAGCTGCACTACCTGAGCCACTCGTGTGGGTTGTAGACTCCGTCTCATGCTACCACTAGAGTGAAAGCACCGCCAGCATTCAAAAGTGACCAAAACATCAGCCAGAAAGCAGGAACTGAGAAGTGGTCTGTGGTCACCATCTGCAAAACCACTCCCTTATTGGGGATGTCCTGCTAACTGCCTATAATTTCCACCTGTTGTCTGTTCTATTTACACAACAGCAGGTGGAACTGATCGCCAACCAGTGTTGCTTCCTAAGTGGACAGTTTGATTTCACACAAGTGTCATTGACTTGGAGTTACAATGTGTTGTTTAAGTGTTCCCTTTATTTTTTTTGAGCAGCGTATTTTCACTTTTCTCCTAATATTTAGAAAAATAAACCTTTTTACAGTTTTTCTTTCATTTATTAGTAATAGTTTTAGCCAAATTAGCATTAAAAGGACATACTCGTGACATTTTAAACTATGAAGCTGACAAAGACAAAAGCTGAGTTTTTGTATTTGAGTCTTTACCAAACGCTCGCCCGGTGAAACGGGCACCAGGTCCACGCTCTCCAGCTGAGCCGTTTGGGTCAGAATAGTTTCAGGGACGGACTTCAAGATGCCGTCACAAATCTCCACCACCTGGCGACACTAGAGAAGACGAAGCACAAGGAGTCAGGAGGACAACATAAATCAGTTATTTATCGTACCACACTAAAAAACATGCAAATGGTAGGTCAACTCACAACAATGATTATGTCGTTTTCCTTTTCGAAGACCGTGGTATCCTGTGGGATGAATTTAACAACGTTAAAGAAAAGACACGCTCAATAACATCAGCCAATATGCTAATGCTATTGATTTGTGCAAACGGGACAAAACCCATGTCCCATTTCCTCTTCACAGCATGAGCCAGGAAGCAAAAAGGTCACAGTTGTCAAGAACCGTTGTTCTCCTGCAGAACATCCACCTAGAAACAACCTCAAAGCCTCTAATACCTGAAATTATCTGGTTAGATTTTGCTTACATCCTTAGCTTTTAACTTGATTTTCATTCATTTAGCCTAAATGCTTGAATAATAATTCTAATATGTCAATAATATCGGATATAATTTATGCATAGCTGGTTAAAATAAACACTAATGCTCAATACTGCAGCTCGGATGACTATTCTGACTTTCATGACGAAAGGGAATAAAAACTTTCTGTGCTGAACAATCTGTTAATAATCATAAATGTGCAGAATGAGCAGGATGCAACATCACTAATTGTGTGTAATGACTAACAAATCCTTGAATTCCCACTTTACACGTAATCTGCAGCACAGTGTGCACTTGTACAGAGCGAGCCACTCACAAGGCGCAATGTATTGAATGATGCAGGCGTTAGAATCATTTCAGTCAAACTAAATTGCTTTCTTGTCTCCTGGGATGCGGGTGTTGATAATTCTCCATCAGACTTCACAGAGACGAGCGGACTGGGAGTAGAAGAGAGAGGAAGACGAGGCTTTGCACGAAGAAGAGAACAGGGGAGCTGTTTATACAGCTTAATAAACCACATAATAATATTGCCTTAAGCTAATTTGCAATGTCTTATGTGATGAGTTGCATAAAGGATGGGATGGAAAAGCTAATCCTTTTGAAATGTAACAAGGGATCAGAGTCAACACAAGCTGTTTGGGCTACCCAAAGGATGGAAAATGAAGAGAGGAGTTACTAGTCAGTTCAACTTCTATTTTTTTACACAAAAATAAGGATGAGAAATTGTGCATAACTACTACAAGAGGTATTCAACGACATAAAACTTGATCCAAGTATCTTGCAATGGCACACATTAGACATAAACATCAGAAGAGCCATCCACCCCTCAGTTTACATAAAGGGCTTCCGGAAAAACCTGAAAGCTGCATATGAAAATATTTTGAGGCTCAAAATAGCCCAGGAGCCCTTATAAATGGCCAAACACAACCCTATAATAAAGCCCTACAAGATTAACCCTCTGCCAGAACATCAATACTGAATGAGCTGCGTGCTGATTGGCCGGTTTACCCTGATGATTCTATGACGGGACCTGAAGCTAGAAACTCCGTACAGCCATGTATAGTATCAGGATAGCAGCTCAATAGGCAATCTGTGGATCTACTTGACATTCATTCAAAGTTTGGACAGTCCCACTACATCCTGGAACGTTACATGAGTGTGCCGACATTCTCCTTTGTTTTTTCTCTCTCGTTCAACAAGGATGTTAGCAGTAGCTTTGGCTAGCATTAGCAGTAGCTCAGGTTAGCAGTAACTCAGGCTAACATTGGTGTGTGTGAAATTTGTTCTCTGCATTTGACCCATCCCCTGTGGGAGTGATGAGCTGCAGATGCAGCCGTGCTTAACCCCCCAATCCAACCCCTTAATGCTGAGTGTCAAGCGAAGAGGTATCGGGTCCCATTTTTTCAAAGTCTTTGATATGACCCAACCAGGAGTTGAACCCCGATCTCCCATTCCCAGGGCGGACACTCATACCACTAGGCCACTGAGCTGGTTAATCAATAATAAAGTGGAGCTGACATGCTAGTGCTGCAGTCTGCTTCCAGCATGTTTCCTGCATGTTTTAGATCATGAACACAGCTGATTTGTTTGATTCAGTGATGAACCGCTCCTGTAGACACTAATGAAGACTGAGGAGACATTTCAGCAGCACAACGAGAAGAGTTTCACTTTCGGTTTTACGACAGTGAATTAATAATGGACTCTAGGGGGTGCTAAAAGCAAGCTAAAACTACTAAGTGTGCCTTAAGGGTATGTATCTAAGCTTAGTATGTGTTAAAACAGCTGTTCATTACAACATGGCTAACTTACATAGGAAAGCAGGTCGGAGACGGCACAGACTTTTTTGGAAGCTACAATTGACACCCCGAGCTGTCTGTATACAACAACAACGCACATGTGGTTTTCAAATCTAGGAGTCTTTTGAATTAAAACAAAACTATTTAAAATAACATATAAAAAATAAAGGCTGTAAAGTGTGAATTTATTTTGCAGAAAGTTTATCAGTACATTTTAGGCCTTGCATGGAAGAATAAGCTCTATATTTCCCAAAAATGATAGTTTTCCATGATTCCCATGTGGCTATTAGATTGGTTTAAGTCAATGTGACCCTCCCAGAACAACCTGATGCCTAATGTTGCCTCTGGTAGTTGTGACTTAGCTCTGACACAGCTTAGGGACACTTAAAATAGAGCTTTACGCAACCTCAGTTAAGAAAAGACTGAGGCGTTTGGGAGTCAGAACCAGATATATTATTAGCTCAAATGAACACTGGCTGTAGACAAGATTAAGCTTAATAGTGCTAACCCTTGTGAGTCACCACAGTCCCACAAAAAACTAAAACACTTGTCAGAAAAAGCAGGAATAAAGGAATTAAACGGGTGGCGCTCACTAATTCAGTTTATGCTAGCATGCTGGCATTTGTAATTAGCATAAAAACAGCATGCTACAGCAGAAATGGGTGTTATTCAGCTGGTTCCTGGTGTTGAGAGCTGGTAAAAGTGAAATATTCACAGAGGTTATTAATAGCTAATCATTAAATCAAAAAGGTTCAGAATATTGTTGTAAATTATGTGAATTTATATATTTTTGGAGGTCTGAAAGCATTACAAAACTCAGCGTATAGAAGATGCATACACATCCTTGTCTGGCTGTAATTGATCTGATATTATTCAGTTCAATTTTGATTCAAAAAATCTCAATTTAATACTTTATTTAATCTGATTTGATGTTGAATTGCAAGGTTTGGATGGATATAATTGTGAAAACTCACCTGAACAAGGGAGGGAAATCTCCTCTCAGCCATTAAACGATCAATATTCTAATATTACACAAGACACTACTAGGCAGACAATTTAGTAAACACTCCATAAACAAATGGTCTCAAAGCTTCCTTCCAGCAAAGTTTCAAAGGTGTTTCCACCTCCTACATCACAGGATTACTTCTGCCCCGACTTAGCAACACCAGTTTCGTTTATGTGTTGCTTAACTCTCCCGTGGCTTTGTTTCACTCACAAGACATTTTTCCCCACAACAGCTCAACCTGTTCTGCATTTCATTCTAACTCTGGTAAAACTGGAAATGACACATTTATCCAAGGTGGGCGAAGGGCAGAATTCTTCCTGGAATGTGGTTTAATATCAGGAAGGAGGGGTGAAAATCCAGAGAACACACTTCTCACTACTGGTTTCAGATGAATGAATTCTCTCAAACTCAAACTAACGCACGCCTGATGGAAAAGTGATACGTTTTTCATTTCTGTGGCAGAAGCACGAGGAAGAAGAGGTGGAGCTGGTGGAATGAGGCAGCCTCAAGCATGTTGATGCTCCACTTTTCAACATTTCCATTCTTTTAACCCAACTTGACCTACGGTTGGATTCACACAAATCACAGCAGAACTGTTGTCCATAAACCTTTTAGCCACTTTATGTCTACAAACAACAATATAAACAAAGAAAACTTGAATTATCACTGCATCTTTGCTTTGTTCTGATTAAGATCACAACAAAGAAAATAAGAAAATGCAGCAGAGAAATGCTTCAACATTAAAATATAAAATAAATGCATACTTGGGGTGTGTATCTGGTGATATGATATACACTTGACACTTGAGAAATGAGAATATGGTGCAAAAATCCATTTATTTCAGTAATTCAACTTAGACTGAGAGACCATCTAAAGGCTCAGGAACCTTTTGCAGGTGTTTTGGATTCATTAGCTAATTAGAGTGTGACACTGAGCATAGAATATTGAACATTTTCACAATATTCTAATTGTCTGAGATTTTGAATGTGCGGTTTTCATCAGCTGTAGCCATAATCATCACAATTGTAACTAATAAAGGCTTTAAATGTCAGGCTCATATATTAGTTGCACATTTTAATTTGAATGACCGACATAAACAAACTTTTGCACCATATTCTAATTTTTCGAGTTTCACCTGCATTGCGACACTTAAAGCCAGACGATATTTGCAATTCTTACGTCTGAATTTAATCGGAAAACTCATGCCAGACGCTTCCGAGACACATCCAGTGTTATCGCGAGATCTCGTTGCTCCATCATAATGAAAGCTGCTGCCACCTAGCAGTCAAAGTTTGAATTGCACCACAGGAAACATCCAAGCCAGCACACATAGATGGGTTCCATATGGGAAAGCCATATGGGTCCTAAAAGGGTTTGTCTGCGGTTCCCACGATGGCCCCATGGGGGTTTTCCCACAACGGTTTTTCCGACAGAGATTTTAATGGGCCCTACATGGGTTGTCAGAGGGTTTGACTCAAACATGGGCAAACCCCCTGTGGGGCCACAATGGAAACCATGGACAAACCCTGTTGGGACCCATACAGCTTGCCCATATAGATCCCATATGGGGCCCACCTATGTGTGCTGGCTGAGATGGTGTTTAAACTTGTTTTTTCTCTTGTAGTTTTGTTTTATGTTATCAAAATGATCACTATTGTTTAATTTGTTTAATAGACTTTTCATTCATTCATTCATGTAAATTCTAAAAATTGATACGCTGCTTTTAAATACCCATTCAGTATCATAACACAAAGTTTTGACATTTTCACTGTTGATATTTTCTTACATCCCTAATCATCTTTTGTGCTTCCCCTTGGCATTCCAGTGTTCCGTCCATGGGACAAAACTCATTGCGTTCATGGGACCTGGAATTTTAAGGTGTTTAATACCAACAATGAATCACAACAGCTTAAAGAAATGTGAGCTAAACGCTCTGTTTCCCTTCTGCTGGTGTGTGATGTCACTCGCTGTGTTGTCATAGAGGTTGCTGAGCTATGAGGGTTGCTAACTTAGCTGTAACCATGAGCTGTTCCTGGGAAAACATTTTCTAAGAATAAAAAAAAAAAAAACGAGTGGGTTTTAAACATTTAACTGTCTGCAAACTGGGAATTTTCCTGTAGATATTTGTTAGATTTGCTATTTAAAAGAAACACAAAGGCTATAAATCACATTTGCATTCACTGCTCTTTGTTTGATCCAATCAATAAATCGATCCTGTCTGTTTTCAACCCTCTAAATGATTAATTTAACCCTCTGTAGTGAACATTTTTACATTTTCACTGACAGTCCGTGTGCTTCATACACACAACACCGAATATGCATATCTAAAAAACAAAGAAGCTGTCAGTTTTTTATTCTTTGAAACACAAAATCCTTCAAATATCACCGTTAAAAGTCACAAACCTCAAATCCAGGTTCACCTTTCCTCTCTCTGCCCTCGCGGACTTTGGCTGCTGTTTCGCTGCTTCAGAGCAAACTGAGACCCTGCTAATATGAAACTCCCGACTCTGCAACGTCAGTGTTCCAACAACACCAGCTGACTACTGGCCCGGATCGTCCTCAGGGTGTGAGGAAAATCAAAACACACACATGCTCACACAGTAGAGTGTGTGTTGGACGGATGTGTGGCATAGCTTCTACGGAAGTGCTTCTTTAGAGACGTCACGAATAAGCCACCGCCTCCAAACGCGGGGAATGACAGCAGATTTAATTAGATTTAAGCAGCCGTGATCATGCTGCTCGTGTGTGTGTGTGAGACGTTACTCAGTCCTACAGATCTTACCCATAACACTTGCTGTGCTTTTAACCACCTGACCTGTAGTGGTGGAGGTGTGAGGAGGCCTGAAACTATTTGTCTGAATATTTCTCAGTTTCAGGTAAACACCACGTCGTCCAGAGCGTCCCGCCTACTGAGCGCTCACAGTTTTTACTTCCACTGAACGTAGGTGCTTTTAAATAGCCTGCTGCCTGTCTGTTTGAAGTCTAAGAAACGGGAACCGAGCGAACAATGGCGCATCTACAAAATCAAAGATCAGCTCCAACGTGAGAAAAAAAAGGTGTAGATTTGAACGTGTTACCCACTGACTCAACACTTTCTGCTTAATGCATCGGGGGGACTGTGATGAATGAAAACAACGGTCCAACAGGGCCGCCTGTGATTCACAGCGTAGGAGCAGAAACATCTTATCAGAAGCAACGCGCTAAATAACTCGCCTCCCTGCTTACTCCCAGCATTCCTTCAGATTTATCAGAATCATGTCACTGCTGATTTAAACCAACACACAGGGTTTATGCTTACTTACCTCTGGTGCGTGAGTCCTGGAGGCTTTAGGAAATGATGGCTCCACTTCATGCTTTCCTTACCAGAAGCTTTTCTTTTTTAGATATATAAAAGCTGTCCTCTTGGGGACTTAAGCAGAATCATCTTGATGAGAATGATCCAATCAGAGAGGAGGTACCTGTCATGCTTGGCAGGCATCCAGAGCTAGCTATTTACAAACCTCCTCTTACAGTAAGAGATCCTCTGTTTGTGCTTCCTGTCTCTTCAGGCTCTGCCCTTTTCTGTCTCCGGTGTTTTAGAGCCACTCTTTTTACTGCCTGTTGTTCTCCACTGTGTGTTCACTCCCCCAGGAGCCAAAAGTCATTTAACATTGGCAGAGCAGTCTCCTCCCTCCTTCTCTCTGCCCTCCCTCTCTTTCTCCCTCCTCCAGGCGGTTCAACATATCCAGGCCTGTCCTCTCTGATACAGGACCTTAGAACACTTCTCGCTCACTTTACCCTGTTACGAATATTTCTCCTCCTCCTAAACATTTTGTAACGCCACGATGGCTAACACGCAAATCCACAAAAATATTTGGGGTAGGCCTTTCAACTGGAGCTCCCTCTAAAGCACAGCTGCCTCCAAATATGCCAAGAATTTGAAAGACATTTAAAAAAGCAAAGCTAAACTGAGGAAGAGGGAGCTCACTGGTGCTTCTGTTTTTCTAGTTCTTTTGAAGGCTTGTAAAGAAATTCACATGACATGTGGTAGTTCCTCTTCATGAATTTGATTACATTTAACTAGAAGCATGGTTTACTTGCGTGCACTTCCCGTTAAGACTAAACACAAAACGTGCTTGTAAATGCTACTAAACTCTCACTGCAGATTAGTTTTAAAAGGGGACATATTACGACTTCTTTCTTAAGTTATAACAGTTCTTCGTTCGAGCCAAAACACATTTATGAAGTTCAAACAGTTTTGTGATTTCAGAATGAGCCGTTTCAGGGCGCTGTCACTTTAAGAAAAGAAGCTGGCCACGCCCACCCATCCCCACTTAGGCTGCTATAAGCTGAGCAGCTCTCATATCTGGGAGGGGCTTGGAGTAGAGCTGCTGCTGCTGATTGCACATGAGAGATGGTTCTAGGGCTGGGCGGTAAAGCGGAAATTTACCGTTACCGAAGTTTCTGACTCTTACTGACATCATTTTGACCATGTCGTTATGTCCGGTATTTAACAAAATTAATGTAAGTAGGGTGCTGATGTCTGTGTCCCTTTATAAAGCTGAGACACAGACCAGTAGAGTCCGTGTCACAGCTAGTCATGTGACTCCACTCCATCCAGTCTGTAACAAGAAAGGAAAGACGGGGAAATGGAAAACGATTCAAATATGGAAGCAACAGGCTGTTAGCAGCTCATCGCTCTGCATCATTCGATACTCGCGGCTGTCTGCTGTTACCCGCCACCACCTGTGGCTACTCTCTGCTCAGCGCTGCTCGCTGCTCAGAATGCGGTGCTCAGTGGGCAGCCACAAGCGGCAGGCAGCGGGCTACCAGCGGGAGTGGTGGCAGCAGTAAATTTGGTCGAGGAGAAGCTTATTCCGACAGAAATACTTCATCAACCATTTGGCAACATTATGAATTCAGCAAGGATGATGTGATAAGAACAAAAGACAAATGTAAACTGCAGAAAGACTAGCAAAAAATCAAGGTAACACCTGCAGTTCAACCAAACTTTATAGAAAACCTGATAACTTAACTCAAATGTGATGATATTCACATGATGCAGCTCTTTGTAATAAAAAAATGTGGGTATACACTCGGACCCACTGCAGTTTGCGTACCAACCACACAGAGGGGTGGATGACGCACTGTTAACTCTGCTGCATGGGACCCTCACCCACCTGGAAAAGCCTAAGTCTCAAGTCAGGTTGGTCTTTGTGGACTTCTCAAGTGCATTTAATACAGTGCAACCACACCTCATGGGCCATAAATTGCTGAAGTTGAATGCTAACCCCCATCTCATCCTCTGGGTGCTCTCCTTTCTCACGGAAAGGGACCAGAGGGTCCGGGTGAACCGCGATCTCAGCACCGTCAGGTCAATCTCTACTGGTTCTCCACAAGGTTCGGTCATCTCTCCACTTCTTTTCACCTTATACACCAATGACTGCAGGAGCTCCACCCCAGGAATAACTTATGTCAAATATTCAGATGACACACTCATCATGGACACTACCAACACAGCTGGATTACTACAAATAGAACTGGACTTGTTTTCACTGTGGTGTACAGAGAACTGCTTGGACTTGAACGTGTCCAAGACCAAAGAAATGATCATTCACTTCCACCACAGCCCATCCTCTACCCCCGCACTCACTGTAAATAGTCAAACTATTGAAATGGTTTCTTCATACACATACCTCGGCTTCATAATTGATCATAAACTCACATTTCAACTTAACACCGAACACATCTTTGCAAAATGTCAACAGCGTCTTTATTTCCTTCGTAAGCTCTGCAAACTTCAGGTTCACCAGTGCATTCTTGCTGCTTTTTATAGATGTTTCATTGAATCCATTCTCACATTCAACATCACTGCTTGGTTTGGTTCACTCACTCTAGCTCACCGTAACACACTCAATAAAATCATAAAAACAAGCAGTAAAATCATAGGTCAGGAGCAGCAGCCACTCACCATCATCTACAACACTAGAGCCCTGAGGAAAGGCTCACAGATCTCCACAGACCCCTCACATGCTCTTCACTCCTACTACAGCATGTTGCCATCAGGTCGTCGGTTCAGGTCCCTCTCACTTAAAACAAAAAGGGCTTCCTCTAGCTTCATCCCTTCCTCTATTCGTCTATTAAATGCTAAGCCACAGTCCAAGTGACTGTGAATAGAACCAAATTGGAAATGTTTTAGTATACTTTTAAATTAATTTTATGTATTTGGATATATTCCCTTTTAATTGATGGTATGTGTGAGTTCTGATTGTTTTTATGGGCTGTGTTGATACTCTCTCTGCAAATGAAGTTCCTAACGGATAAATAAAGTGAATTTTGATTTGATTTGATTTAAATATCCAGCTGCCACAGCCCCATCTAGTGGGCATCTTTTATTATCGCGCATACGGGTAGTTATCGTCCATTTATCGTTATCGAGGTGAACTCCTCAATATACCGTGATATTGATTTGAGGCCATATCGCCCAGCCCTAGATGGTTCTATTCTAATTTTCCCATTTGTGACATCACAAAAGGGGACTTTTTGAAATTGCTTGTTTTAGGCACAAAATTCCTAAAACTAAACAGTGAAAGAAAACAAATGGAGTGTTTATAGAGACAGTAGAGACCCACATGGCAGCACAAAAGGATGCAAAAGGTGAGTTTTGCATAATACTGTATGTCCCCTTTAATTTTTGAGATGTGGTGAAAAACAGCCCAACAGCTGGAGGACAGCTTTGCAAACAGCAGAGCAGATAAATCCGAGTCACATGACTAGATTTTATGCACCTCACTGAAACAAGCACACTCACCTTGTGCACGATGTCTCCCAGCTCTTTGCAGTAACTGAATATGTTCTTGGTATCAGCGAACCCACAGGGCTGAAATAACTGATATCTGCAACCAGAGATTTTATGAGTTAGTTTCGACTGACTAGAGACTGGGAAGATGAAATGATTTAAACCAGATTTGTGTCATAATAAAGTGAAGCTCATTCTTACAAACCTGTTGAGCAAAGTGAAGAGGCCTTTGGCAGATGTGATGAGTTCAACCACAATCTTTAGGATGCCGGCGGACATCTTGTTTGTGCTCCGGCCGTCGTAGCCATTGATGCGCCAGTGGCTCTCGATGCCCTTTTGCAGCGTCTGAGCAACAGCACACAGCTTCTCCGTCAGAACTTTCAGGCTCTCTCCGCCAAGGCCATAATGCTAGACACACACACCAAAACATACATGTAAGCAGAATCCCTTTGAGCTAAGGGCCCAACGAGAGTTTAAAACTCGAGTTTTACACACTGAAAGCATAAAAAATGTTTTCCATCGTGGTATGATTGTATTTTTTAAGTTAAGGGGAAACTAACTGGTTTAAAAATCATAAAACACAGTAATAAAAAAGCCAAATAAATGCTAAACGATTCTCTTGTTGATCCAGTTGGCTGCACTGATCATTACTTCAGCACACACTTGAGTCGTGAAGCCGGCTCTCCAGTTCCCACGTAAACCATTTTGGTTTTGGCACCAAACCGGAGAAAAGGGTTGAAAGTGCAAACGTATTTCAAGTGAATAACGAATGAAATGGAACTAGTGGAAAAGGTAAAATGTTCCCCCAGGATGGAGAGTGCCTCAAGTGGAGGAGTTCAAGTATCGTGCATGGTAGGATGGAGAAAGAGATGAACTGATGGATCACATCTGCATTGTTCAGGGAGTTTCTCTGGTCTGTCTATGTTCCACCCTTCATCTAACCTGCATCAGCCTCTTTGTTTTCTAATGTAGTGTGTACTTTGAGGCTTTTAGACACGAGAACCACAACAAGGACAAAAAAGACCCAGATCCCATATAGCTGTCATGATCTCCTACGTAGGGTGGCTGAAGTATGAGCTCTAACTTCCAGGGGGACCTCCTCCTAAGGAGTCACTCAAGATGATATAGGCATCTGATCAGGATGCCTCCTGGCTCTTGCTATTTACCAGGTGTGCCTCATTAGGAGGACACGCTGAGATTTTATATCCTCTGACCTTAGAACGCCTTGGGATCAGAGCTGACATGTGCTGCTGATTTTTGGGCCAATATCTTGACAATGATGTCTTAGAGCATTTATTAAGCAGATAAAGACGTCCAACTCAGAAATATCCAAGATAAAATATATAAAGGCTAAATAAAAGGTGCTGAAAGCACATTAGCAACCTGCTAACCACCTAAATTTAAAGTGCATCCAATCTTTTTTGCATTTTACAAATAATTCCTAACATCTTCATGCAAACTATAAATCACACCATTTAGTGCACTTGGCTTAGCAGCAGCATCATGCCAAACGAACCTCTGAGGCTTCCTGAGTATTAGCGAATGTGTCTGACTTTAAATCAGCCGATGCCAAGATATCAAAAATGGTAAACACCGGCCCGATATACCAGCCGACCGCACGTCGGACACATTTAAAGAAAAGTTTTGAGGAAAAGGACGTTCTGCTTCTTTCACTCGCTCATCATCAGTTCGCTCCCCAGCGACATGGGGGATGCGGCTCTTCAAAGCCGCTAAAGATGGAGCCTTTCATTGTTTCAGAGCACTCATCGTTGGGTCAAGAGCTTTCGACTGGTCGGGCTTTGTTGGTACACACCGTCCATCCACGGGACGAGCTTATCAAACAAGTGGCCATGAATCTTTTATGGCCTTTTCACATGATAGCTGATGATTCAGTAGTTTGTTTGGTCTGAGCACTAATGAGCCGAGTGTTAGGGCTTCATAGTCACATTGTCAGACTCTCACTTGCACAGTTTTTGACTTAAAACTCCTAATTTTGATGAATCTGAATTAGTTATTTCAATAATTGACAACAAGCAGTTTAAGCTGTTTAAGTCAGATGTTTACAGGCTGTTACGCCACCAGAGCTGAATCAGCCCCCTGCACCAAAACAAAGGCTATTCTGGAAACACAAACACCAGCTCGATTATGTAAGTCCATAAGACCGACTCACAAGTTTGGATAGTCGGGGAATTTAATTACACAGCAAGTTTTTATTCTAAGAACTTTTTTCGCTGCAGTTATTTAACGCCGACTTGAATAATAAGGTTATGTCTTTCCCGTGTTGTGCTTGAGCAGGAGGGTTTTGATGTGAGAACAAAATGGTAAGAAGTCAGACTTGCTGAAGGCTCACTGAGGCCGAGTTCTGTGTATTCTGGCTGGATTTTTTTGACAGATTGTCTAACAGTTGCTGGTCCTGCTGTGCAAACAAGAGCGGGATCTAAGAGCATTACGAGGTGGAAAAATAGATCTCGACACAGCAGTATCACACCAAATCCCAGCAGAGCATGTGGACGACTGCACAGTTAATATCCAGAGGGATGCTCTCTTCTGGCATTGCTTCCAAAACACAAACACAGCAGAAAGCCTTGGAGATGCAGACATGAGCTCACTAACCAGAGAGCAGAGCTTCTCCACAGCCTCCAGTATGAGCTCCTGGTGTCCGATCTTATGGACCCCCAGCTTCTCCAGGTCCTGGGAGGTCAATATGAGCAAGTCCTCGATTGATAAGTCCCACTCCGAGACCTGGTACTGACTCATGGGGCCATCCAGACCTGATCACAGCGGGACATGAAAACACACACACAGGAAGGCTTTGAACACACACACACACACACACCAGACATGTCAGACTAGAGACATCACATACATGTAGGGGCATGAAAAAAATGGTTTCTATGCTGCTTCCTGTGCTGCAGTTCAGTCAGAAACACAGGAACATTTTCTGTTTTTTCTTTTTAATTTGTTTAATTGTCTTTACTTGTTTCTCCTGCCTCCTTGTGCCGCGTCTGTCCACCTTTATAAATGTGTTTTCATCATGTTTCTACCTGTTTATGTTCTACCCATATTTGTGGTGCAAGGTGAATCGGTGGGAGCATCCTCAGTGTCGTAGGTCCTTTAAAGGACTATTCTATTCTAATTCAAATATAACTTAAGAATAAATAATAGAACTGGCAACAAAAAGTGCCTGGAGCCGTGGTAAAATGAAAAAGTATAACGACTGTGTTATATCATAGATGCACCAAAACAGCTGGTGATCAAAATCAGACAATATTTACCAAGAACAGCTAAAATATATTTTTCTTTATTATTTAACTTATTTAGCAATCAATTATCAGGCGCTTTGCATCTTCACTCTGCACTAATTCCCTCTAGCAATAACAGAAATTCCACGTGGAAGTTTTTACTTCCAGACCCAGAATTTTCAAGTCGATCAGAAATATTTACTATTATGTTAATTATAGTTCTTTACACTAAATCAGAAATCGACTAAATCTGCGAGGGCAGGCCTGAGCTGCAAAATAATCACAAATCGGTATCGGCTCTGGTGATCAGAATCGGTGCATCACGTTTTTACTGTTTTTTTTATTAAAGTGAGATTTGCAGTTGATGGAAAGTGGAACAAACTATTTGATGACTTAATCAAGTTTTAATATAATCCTAATCAATGTAAAATTACATAAAGAGAATACAAACAAAGCAGCTTCTGTATTTAAATAATGTACTCGCAATTTGATTTAAGCGCGCAATTGTGCGCAATGTGCAGTCTGAAAGGCCCGCAGTTTACACTGTTGGGTCTATAACCACGTAAGGACGCATTACACCTGGAGCTAAACCCGCTTTCCTTTTTTATTTTTGGTTAAATAACAAATGAATCTGTTCTGAAGACTGAAACCGGAGTTGCTGTTGACACTGGACTCCACTTCTCCCTCAGCATTAGGCCACTTCCTCATTCCACCTCCACCTTTCACTTCCAATAGGATTTGTCTTCTATTTTCGACGGAAGCAGCTCCAGCTAAAGGACCTGAGAGGAGATTAAAACCAGTAGTTATGTCCCTCACCTTGGAGCCACTTGGAGACTCTCTCCGCGCTCCACGACGCGATCGACTCCATGCTTGGAGTCCTGCTTCAGTCGCTCGTTCACTTCCAGGCGGTTCTGGCCGACTTCTACCTCGCAGGAGTGCTGGACGAAGGAACACTCGATCCTGATTTGGAGTCGGACGATGACGAGTGGCACACCTTCTCTCAGGTACAGGTAGAGTCCCCCCCTAGTGGAAATAAGGCTCCGGGACCCCTCCCTCCCCTCCTTTACTTCCGACCCCGTCCTGGAGGACAGGTGTGCGCCAAAAGCGCAACAAAGTTTTATTTTCGTCTTCAGTTTGCGGCAACAGCGCGAGAAACGCGCAAATTAACAAGAAGTGGAAGGAAGGCGCATGCAAGACAACACCATTTTCTTCCTGACGGGAGAACTTAAGACCAGCCGACATAATCCTCTTTTCCAAGTCTCTTTCCTGTTCCCAGAAGAAAAGTCCAGATTTATCCTGTTTAATCCATAAAACAACTTTTTCTTCTGAATGTTTTATTCACGCCTGAGCGGTTTTTGCAGCATGCAAATGTTTCTGCTGCTAAATTATTTACAAAAGCAATAATAGCATCTAAACATGCTGCCTGAAAATATTTTAGGAATAAATTATCTGCTCATAAAACTGCATTAAAGGGACAGTTCAGCTGTTTTGAAGTGAGATAAATTTAATAGTTAATCTACAAGAGGTCTCCTGAGCAGCCTCAGTTTGGAGAAATGGAGATTAGTACTGGTTAGATTGACAAGCTAACAGCTAGTCACAGTTTTACATGCAGTAAGAGAAACCTGAATTATTGCTTAAATTCAGAATAAAACCTTTTAATATTTTTAAATTGCATGTAAACACCTTAGTCCGGTTGGAGTCAAACCAAACTGGACTACTCCTAATCCAGCTAAGGAACCCAGATAATGCAATTAGAAAACCAAATTATTCTGCATGTAAACGACATCCCAGCTTAGCCGAGCTGTGACCGGCTTGGGCACTCTTCTGGAAGTGACGAGATCACTTCTGATAAAATTTTTACCCCAAGAATCTCCGTTAATCTGACATGTAATACAATCAAACAGTGCAGTACTTACCAAAGTACTGAGCTGCAGTGTTGTTGTGCACTACTTCGACCATTGTGCATATTCTGCTTTTATTCCATCTGCATTTGTTTATTTCTGTGTTGCTATAAGGAGCCGAAGTCTCCTCCCCCTCCAGTCTGCTCATGGGTTCCCTGACTGAAAGTGAACGGGGCTATAAAAGTTATTTTCTGGTCCACTTTGTTAATTAAAATAAAAAATAATTATGTCTGTTTAGACTATGTCTGTCATACATACGTTTGAAGTGTTCAGACTTTATAAATGTCCATTTTAGCACCATTTAAACACCTTTTTACACCTTTATAGCACTCCGGATTTCCGGGCTGCCTTGAAAAGCTTTTTATGAATGGCCATCTGCTGTGATCTACAGCAGGGAGACATTGTTAATGTCTCAAATGTTTCACATCGGTTTCCCACTGTTGGATTTATTTCTAAAGCAGTAAAGGGCAACAGCTGATGAAAAGGCTGCATTCACCATAGAGCTGCCCCCTGATATCTGGCACCCCCTACTGTTTTTCTCTTTGAACCAAGAAGGGATAACCTGATTTATATGGTAGTAGGTGAAAAGGCACTATTTGGCTTATGTGCTTCATTCTAACTTTCTGCTGCATGGTTACAGCTTCTTTTATTTTTGTGATCAGAATCTTAAAGGAATCTTAATGATTATGTATTTTAAAGCTGCACAGGTTAAAGTCATGCAAACACCATCAATGTTAAGTGAATTCTAATAGATTTCCTAAGATTTCACCTAAGTGCCAGAGGAAAATAGGTGAACCTGTGTGAGACATTCCCGCACTACATCCTGACAAATCGAGGCAAATTCCAGATAATCAAAATATCAGGAAATTCCACAATTCTTGCTCAGTTTAGGGTTTCCAGCTTGTGTTTTATTGCACTGATGGCAGCTGGTACATGTGGTGTTTTCCCCTCTAAAATCCACCCAGCAAAAACAAGGATTGGTCATTCGTTTGAGGGAACATCGGTGATGTGAAGATGTGTCACTGCTGTTTGTTTGAGCCGAGGTTGGAATCAGGGGTGCTCGTCAGAGATAAAAGTTCCCGGCCATGCCTTCTTGCCCAACCCAAATACCTGAGACACTAATTCAAGCCTCAGCTTGCTCCTTTTGCTCCACTGCACGCTCAGATTTAAATGTATTCTCATGAAGGATGCAGCCTTAGTTACAATGACAAACAAAGCTGGATAATAGTGTTTTAAACAATCCTCGTCTCCCTGCTCTTCTCTTTTTATTTCCATTACCAATCAATTTTAGCACCTTGGTTCATCTGCGACCTCCCTGTCCCATCAGCAGTTTCTGTGACAAACCATCATTCCCCTGATGTTTAAAACACAATAACACAATTCATGCATCACCTTTTCATGGCAAAGAGCCAGACTTCTGAATAATTACATCTTCTCTTGCTCTGTTCAGTCAGCTCAGAGGGGATAATTACCCTTCCTCAACTACTGAGCAGCTAATTAATTTGTCCTGAGCCACTCTCCTTGCACTGCAGACATGTGGTTTCTCCGCTCAGTAAAGTGAGAATTATTGCCAAAGGTCTAAAAGTGCTGCAACAGGAACTCGACACAGTTTGAGCTGAAGAGTTTTTTGGTGCACGTAAAAAAAAAAATTCAGATTTACAAAATGAGTGAGATTAGATAACCCGACAAACAAATTAAGTGTTATGTTAGAATGTGCAAAATGAAATGTCACGGCAACAAAGAGATTATCCTGTACGTGCATTTGATTTAAAGGGGAGGTGTTATGGAAAACTCATAGTGAACGTGAAAAAAATACATCCATCTGTTTTATGAGCTGCTGCTCCTCCAGTGTATACAGGTGAGAGGTGGTTCAATGCTAATTTTCCCTTTTGTGACATCACAAACGGGGACATTTGTGATGTCACAAAAGGGAAAATCAGCATAGAGCCACCTCTCACCTGTCTACGTTGGAGGAGCAGCAGTTCTACTCTGAACCCCTCCTGTGTATTTGAGCTTCTCAGCTTATAGCAGCCTGAGTGGGGAATGGGTGGGCGTGGCCAGCTCCAGCTTGTTTTCTTAAAGCGACAGAGCCTTGAAACAGCTCATTCTGGAAGGTATTAAAAAATTGTCAAGAATAACGCTGCTGAAATTGCTTCATGTGAGACAGATTTAGTGCACAGAACTTTATAAACATGTTTTGACTTGACCATACTACTATAATAACTAAAAGAAAGTTATAATATGTCTTCTTTGAAGTTACTGTACAGGTTTTTAGTAGGGGTGTAACAATATCCAAATCTCACGATACAATATTTATTGCGATGTTGTGGGGAGGCTCACAATAATTAGACTAGCAACATAAAATACTTTGACGGGTATCCTCCGTGCTGCGTTCACCGCTGTAGCCTCTATCCTCCATGTTGTTTATCTTTGCTGTGTGGGCTGCACGCACTCCCATTGGCAAACTGGCTGATGACATGTAAGCAAAGGATCATGGTCTATGTAGTTTACTTTGCTATGCTCTGGTGGAGCGGACTGAAAAGTGTTATTTTTATCTCAAGAAGTATTGTACAATACCGTGACAAGACCATGACGATATTGTGGTCATTTTACTATGACGATATTGCGATATTGTTACAGCCCTAGTTTTTAGTGGAAGGGGCGTCAGTGTAATGAGTTTAATTCCTGATGTTCTAAACAGTTTATGACACCAGTGAGCTGCAGTTTTCCTGGGTGGTTTTGTGTGAAACAGTTGGTTAAACAGCCAGTCACCTTTCCTACAGAGTGGACGCTACGCTACAGTTCACCTTTGTTCTTGGCAGCAGTAACTTGAGGTTACTGTCGTAACCCCGGTTCCTTGAGTAACATGAGTGAGATGTCTCACTATGGGATACACACCTCAGCAGATTCCTCAGAAGCACTTATCTCAATACGCCAATCCTGATTGGCCAGTGACCGTGACACTCACGTCACATGCTACTATAAGTAGCACGCGTCCAAACTCATGCGTCATTCAAGATAAACACGTCTTCTCGCTTCATCCAGCAAGAAGGGTTGTCTGGTGAGACATCTCACTCATGTTACTCAGAGAACCGGGGTTACGACAGTAACCTAAAGTTCTCTTTCTTAACATTCGTTTCGATGTCTAACTATGGGATATGGAAACTCCCGTATTGCCAGACAGCTTATCTAGCGATCACCAGCCTCACAGGGTACGTCCTGTTCTGCTGAGGACCCTACACCCAGAATTGTGTGAGTCATAGCAGGAGCCGAGACGTCAAGCTTATAGAAACGCCCCCAAGTCCAGATTCAACGTTTGTTTTGAGCCGGTAGAGCCGGTTCCGCGAACCGCTCCATCCCTTGGAGAGGACGGGAAGCTAGGCATGGAAGCCTGAGCGAGAGGGAGAAAAACGTCGTCCACTTCGTCCTCCTCTGAAATGAGGAGTTCCGAAGTGTCGTCGTCGTCGCCATAGTCCAATTCCAACACGTCCTCAACGGGGTGGTTCAGAGCGGCCAATTCGAGCTGGGAGCCCCAGCTGGGTCCGCCACACGGTTCTGAAGGTCAAGGACAGAAGGAAAGTAAGTCAGCGTTGGGCGACGGAGAGAAAAGGCAGCTGGCTCCGTCTGTGACCAGTTGAGCTAACTTACCTGATAAGCTACCACCGAAGCGAGAAGAGGTGGTTGAATGACGCATGCTTTTGTACGCGTGCTACTTATAGTAGCATGTGACGTGAGTGTCACGGTCACTGGCCAATCAGGATTGGCGTATTGAGATAAGCGCTTCTGAGGAATCCGCGGAGGGGCATATCCCATAGTGAGACATCGAAACGAATGTTAAGAAAGAGAACAGCATACCTGATGATGATGGAGGAGGAGAATGGTAGCGTAGAAGAGCGCCAGCATTGTGTGTGACAGGTGGAACTACCTCATCTGCCTCAGAAAGTACAGCTTTTGAGATCATTCCCATAAAAGAGAATGGAATATTTGTGAGGTCAAAGAGTTGGCAGGAAATAAAAAAAACATGATAAGTCATCAAGTTTTCCACCATCATGTCTTTTTTTATTAAAACATTTAGCTTCATGTAGCTATTAATGACACATATCTCCCACCTGTGAGCATAAGGTGTCATTTGCAAAGTGTAGAAGGAGTAGATGTTGGTCTGTTTGTGTGAAATAGAGAAATAAGGAAAAAAGAACACCACCTTGAGGAGGATATGGTAATTCTGGTTCTTTGTGAGCGAGTGAGACATGTTTCCCCAGTGTGTGTGAGAGGAGTCAGTTCAGAGAACCGGCATGGGGACATGAATGTAAAATAAAAAAAACTAAAATCATACAGATAGCTTTAAAAAACATAATAAAACACAACAGTCAAAATCCCAATGTGAAACTCTAAAGAACTCATCAAGAAACCGTCTCATGGATTGATTTTTGAGCATAATTGTGTTTTTTTGAGCCAAGAAACAAAAACCTGCATTTGATACCAAACTACAAAGAAAACATGGAACTTTACTAAAAATCAACAAAATACTAATCAATTTAAAACGCATGAAAACATTTTCAGTTTTTTGGTAAAGAGATAAAATTTCTTACTGACTTTGTTTTGTTAGTTATGAAGTGTTCTTCACATTTACAAGAGCATTCAAATACTCAAATACCATCTGCAAATTTCATTTTACTGGAGACTGAAGAAGCCAAGGGCTCAGAAATAAAAATACAACAGCTAAATCTGATCATCAGAAAAACAAGATGAAAGTTTAACCTCACTTAGTTAAATAAAAAGAAACCATTAGGAACAATTACCAGAATGTTGAATGCTGTTTCCAGCACGACTGCCACTTCACACTTGGAACATGCATGTATTTGCATTTTGATTAATCTGTTTACCGCTGCACAGGGTATGATTCATTGTTTCGCCCTGAGCACGCTCAGCACAGCTCACCCTCTCCTCAGTATCTGCAGGTTTGACTCCAACTAAAAATGAGGTTAAACTACGTTGTCATCGTCTTCCTGACAGTTTATCTGATTAGCAAGCTTTCTGATCTGGGAGACAATCATCTATCCATTCTTTTTTTTTTTTTTTTTGCTTTAACTCTGCTAGTGTCCATGTTCCGGCTCATTAACAAGCACATTTCAGTCGGGTGACAATGGGTGGGGCTCTGCTTTACGCCACATGCATGTTAAGCAAAAGACTGACTCATTTTTCCCCATGATGCCTCATCCATCTAGAAGCAGTGGTGGGGTTAATGTCTGTTGTTGTATTTAGTGTTTATAATAATTTCCAGGCCTGACTAGCCCTGTATTCTCTGTTATTTACAATGAGAGAGGTGAATTCAAGATGATCTGTCAGCCATTTTGATGGCAGTTGGTGTGGTGAGCAATACCTGAAACAGTCCCTCCCACCTTGGAGATGACCAGTTCATCCTTCCATCTGCCCCTATCAGAAGCCAATCGCCAGGTTTGACAGGTGTGATGTCATCCTGTCGAGAAAGAGTATCCTCTGGCATTTGGTTGGCTTGAAGCATTTCCTTTGTAACATTTTAATCATGAATGAAAACATCAACTCATTTTGGTTTTCAGGTGTTAGTAGTACAAATTGTGGTAGTCTAAAAGGTCTTCCATACAATATTTCAAAAGGGATTAGTCCAGTTCCACTGTTTGGTGTGTTAGGTCTGACATTTCCCTGAGGGTTATGTCTGGCACATTCAGGACAGGAGATACAATTTTTTTTGAGTAATTTATAAGTTGCTGAAACTATTTTTATAGGAAGATTGTTCCAAGAAACTCAACAGAAAAGTCATAAATGGAAAAAATGAACATGAGCTGAAGCAAAATGCTTTATGCCTTGAGTAGTTTAGCCCTTTAAACATTGTTTTATTTTTAAATCAGAGATATCTAGGGTTGCATGTCCTAAGAATTGCTATTTTGTGGATCAGAAGATGTTCGAAAACAACTATTCCACTGCAGCACCCTGTGCTGTTTTTGGAGTACTAGACTCAGTTCAAGTGGGCAGGAACATACCTCCACTCTGAAACTTTAGACATTTACTCTCTGACTGTCCTCAAGTCAACATCTCTTGGAGACAAAGTAAGGGGAAGGAATTCATCAAATACCATAACTTTATATTTCTCAGATTCTTAAAACAACTGTGTGAGATATTTAAAAGGCACAGAAAAGCAAACAAACAAGCATTTGTGACTTTCCTAACCCCAACCCTCTGCCAGCCCTTCCATCAAATCTGAGTAGGGCGGGGAAAAAGATTATACTTCAGCTCCACATATAACAAGCAGACAAAGATCTTTGCTATTCTGACCACAGCAGTACAACATTTACATTTAAAATTATTTACTTTCGTTCAAGTAACTTTACAAACTAATTTTTTGCTATTTTTCAGACACTTAAGTTATAAACAGCTGCAGGTGATGCAAAGACCACACCCTTCTTTTCAACAGAGACCTTAAAGTCTTGTCAAAACTAAAAGCTGCACCATTAAGGCACAGATTATATAGAAACAATATTAAAACAGCTTTCCAATGCAAAAGCTATAAGCATTTACTATGCTTTTTAGCAGATTGTATGGAAATATGAGAGTGGTTCAAATTTTAATTTTAAAAGCCCTTGTAGCCATAATTTTCTACAGATCTGTTTTCATGTACTGTTGAGCAATCTTCAAACATCAAATGTTCAAACATCAGATTCTTTAGATGTGAATGTTTTTTTCAAGTACCATTGACTCCGCTCAATAGAATGCTCTCTTTTTGTTTTTTGTGAAACCTGGGATATTTTCTTTTAGAATGGTACAATTCATGCACAAGTTGCACAAATACAAAATAATTCTGCCATTTACTTCCAATCTAATTACTGGTTTATAATTCAGTGAATAAAAAACACATCCTCTTGTATCACTTTCATTTTCTTTCCCGGTGGCCTAGTGTTAGAGTGTCCGCCCCAGGACTGGGAGATTGGGGTTAGAATCCCGGTCGGGTCATACCAAAGACTTTGAAAAAATGGGACCCAATGCCTCCTCGCTTGACACTCAGCACTAAGGGGTTGGATTGGGGGTTAAACCACCAAATAGTTCCCGAGCAGGGCCACAGCTGCAACTCACCGCTCCCCACCATGGGGATGGGTCAAATGTGGAGATGTAATTTCACCATTGTGTGATGAATACTTGGGACTTTAACTATCTTGTCATGCTGGCTTCCCGGGACAATTTTGTGCCAAGTGACCGATTTTTTTTGAACCGATAATATTCACCATTTTTCTCTGTCTTTTTGTCTCTCTTCTCAAAGCTCTTTCCTCTTTTCTGGTCCCTCCCTTGGCCTCTGCCCCTGAAGATCCACCTAGGTGTTGCTATCCGGCTCGAAGGACCAAAATGTCAGAGAAATCTTCCCTGCTTTGTTTGTTAAGAGACAGGATTAATGACATAATTAATAACATGCTCTGAAGTTTCTCAGCAAAAACATCTGGCTGATCCTACTCACCAGTCAGAGGCGGAAGGTGTGAATTTCAGCTGGCCAATCAGTCCATAGTGTCACCTTGGTTCCAGCCGGACCTCCAGGGGAAGATGTCTGAAAAAAGAGTCACCTCAGAACGGAAAATGCACACATGACCCAGATGTGAAACCAAATTCTGGTCCCGAACCAGTCCATAGTGGCCCAGATGTGTAAGCGCCAATATTCCTTCCAGCATGTCCTGGGTTCTCCTTTGGGTCTCTTCCCGGTTGGATGTGCCCAGAAGACCTCACCAGGGACGTATCCAGGAGGCATCCTAACCAGATGCCCGAGCCACCTGAACTGGCTCCTCTCAATGTGGAGGAGCAGCGAGTCTACTCCAAGCCCCTCCCTGATGACCAAACGTTTCACCTTATCTCTAAGGGAGAGCCCAGCCACCCTGTGGATAAAACTCATTTTGTCTGCTTGTATCTGCAATCTCATTCTTTTGGTCACTACCCCAAGTTCATGACAATAGGTAAGGTTAGGAACATAGATCGACCAGTAAATCAAGAGCTTCGCCTTCCGGATCAGCTCTCCACCCCGACAGACCAGTACAACGCCTGCATCACTGCAGATGCAGCACCAATCCATCTTATCGGTCTCCCAATCCATCTTTCCCTCACTCGTGAACAAGACCCCGAGATACTTAAACTCCTCCACTTGGGGCATGACCTTGTCCCTGACCTGAAGAAGGCATTCTACCCTTTTCCCTTTTATTATAAAGTCAAGCTTTTTTTATTTCTAAAAATTGCTTTTAAATTGTATTTCAATTCAAAACAGGAAAATGAAGATGTTTTGAACTGCTGCTGCACGTCATACGTAATAAACGCTGCTGGGATACGCTGAAGCTATTCACAAGCTTCACTATGCAGCCTTCTACCTCCAGATGATTGACACCTTTTTTGGATCATTATGGCCAAAAGAATCAAGCGTTACTCACCAAAATTAGATTGACAACTCAGTCAGCCAATGAGGCTCGTCATAATACGTACATACACAAACCAGGACAGAGAAAAGTCCTACTGGATGATTGAGTTTGAAGCCTATTTCTTTAGTGAAAATGATTGTTTTTTGTCTAAACTGTTTTCAGTGTGACACAAGAGGTAGGGCTAATAATAAACTATAAGAAAGTCTGGATAAAACTAACTTTTCAAGGTGAAACATCAAAGGTAAGAAAGTGAGAGACAGAAATGAAGGCAAACACACACATGAAGAGGAATTTCCAATCACTCATTTGATTGTAGGTTTAGTCGTGTTTTGAGCACATAAAAAGTTTGCATAGTATTGTAGCCAAGGTTATGTGTGTATTATTGTCATATTATTGTTTGTTGTAGTTCTAGTTACATTAATTTCTTTGTGTAATTTCCCATTAAGACCAAAACAAATCTGCTTGTATGATGGATTTCTGATCATATCAGGGTCAATGCTGACATTTGAATTTAACCATACCTCTCCTGCTAGAGTTGCTTCTGCTGAGCAAATCTTCTCAAAACTGAGGCTCATCAATGGCACAAGAACATTTGAGTGGCCTGGCTATCAAAAGTTCAGCTCAGAAGTATCACAGCATCAGATGACCTCATTGATGACTTTGCATCAAGAAAAAGAAGATGTGTGCATATGCAAAAGGCTTCTTCCTTTATTGAAAGAGGCTGTTCATTTGATCTGTTCCTACTGAGCTGTAAACCTAAATGCTATTTCATGATACAGTCATGGGCGATGGTGGCAGAGGAGTTAAGTGGCGGCCTTGCAATCGGAAGGTCACAGGTTCGCGACTCGCTCAGTCTGTCGCTGTCGTTGTGTCCTTGGGCAAGACACTTAACCCGCCTTGCCTGCTGGTGGTGGTCAGAGGGACCGGTGGCGCCAGTGTACGGCAGACCCCGTCTCTGTCAGTGCGCCCCAGGGCAGCTGTAGCTACAATGTAGCTCATCCCCACCAGCATGTGAATGGGTGGATGACTGATTGTGTTGTGAAGCGCCTTGGGGGGGTTGTAGAACCCTAAGAAGGCGCTATACAAATACAGGCCATTTAGTCATGTTGTAATGGGGAGGGCCTCAAATACCCCCAGTAAAAGACAAAGACTGTAGGTAAAAGGACGTCATGTATTATGTCATTGTTTTTTATTTCTACAGATCCCTTTAGAAAAGGTAAAAACCAACAACCCAGGTCTCATGGTTTTATTTACAATTTATTTTTTCATCTATCACAGAGAGTCATCAGCCTCCACGCTTGTTTCCCATCCCACAACATAGTTTTTGTTTATAACTTTTTATCAACAGTATGAAAAAATGGACCCTCGCTCTGCTGGACTAGAAAAATTAGACTTCCTGATAATCAAGAGTGTTACTGATACTGTATGTTATTCTGGTAAATCCCGTTCTATGGAAGTTATGACACATTACTGGATTAATTAGAGACATTTCCAGTAGCTAATTACAGAAGTCTGAGTCAGTCGTGTCACCTTTGATCTCACTGAAGCATCATTAGCAGAATAAGTTCATTTACCCTTCCTTCAGCTCTGAACTCTTGATGACATGAACATCCTTGGTAAGAATGAGAGTGGAGAAAACACCAATCATTCTGCACATAATGGACAAAGAAAATAAGTATTAGAGGAAGGATGAGAGATGATCAAAGAGAGGCGGGGAGGACAGTGAATAAAAAAGTTGGCATCATTCCATTATGGGGTGCTGTTAGAGGTTCTGTGCAGCTGCTAATCCATCATGGAGAAAAACTACTAGATGGAAATGATCTTTGAGATTGATTTAGTAACTTGAGCATCATGTTTGCACACAGAAGAGTAATTTAACCTTCAGATCAACCCTAGATAGAATGACTTTGGTGTGCAATAAATAAAATTTGCATTTTAATTTAATTTTTTTGGCTCAAAGTGATGATACATCAGTGTAATCAATAAAAAAAGTTGCTTTTAAAATATTTTTCATATTCTGCTTTGCAGGCATGGTCTTATTTGGCCATGATGTGCAGGGCTAAACTTACTTTTTTATGGTGTTTGAAGAATATAAAGTAAAATGTTAGAATGAGGGCAAAACACACTGTCAGCATGTGATCTGCCAAAAACATGCTTTTCATGAGACATGCCCTCAGAATCAAAGATCTGCTTTGAGGAAGGTTCTTAGTTTGGGAACTGAAGAGTCGAGGGTGAACGAGGTAGCATAAGACATTGATGTCTCTGCTGATGACTTGATTCTGTTTTTAGAGCCCAATCTCTTTCCAGTTTTTAGAAATTGTCACCAATCTTCAGATGACAGGGTGTCTTTTTGAGATGCAGTCAGCTGTCTCATAAATCCAAACATTTTGTGGAATGTCTCCAGTGATATTTTTCTATATGATTATAGTCTGTCATCCGGGAGGGGCTCGGAGTAGACCCGCTGTTCCCCCACATCGAGAGGAGCCAGTTGAGGTGGCTCTGGCATCTGATTAGGATGCCTCCTGGATGCCTCCCTAGTGAGGTTTTCCAGGCACGTCCAACCGGGCCTCCCTCCTTAAGCTGCTGCCCCGCGACCCGACTCCAGATAAGCGAAAGAAAATGGATGGATGAATGGATGGATGGATTATAGTCCCATGCATTAATGCTCCTGGTAAAACACGTTTTAGGACACTACTACTTTTTCCGACATCTGGGCTTCCATAGCAACTCTTCTCTGCTTTTGTAGCATTGCTATTTTGGGTGTTTTAGTCATGTGACTTATCAATCAAGTATAAGATCTGTCTATGTGTGTTTTTAGTATAATAAGTTTACTTTTTTAAAACGTATACTATTGTAGGTTTAACCACCACTAAATATCTGCCACCTGTTGACCTGAATGTGTTCAGATTCCTTAAAATGTGGATTCTGGATGGTGTTTCCCAACTCAAGGAGTAATCGTGTCATTTTGGTTTTGACCAGTAATCATGGCTTCCCTCCCTCCATAATCGATTAGTTGGAAAATAAACAAAAAAGGAAGAAAAATGTAATTGACATGTTGCCTTTTATTCACTTTTCCCCTTTGTATTGACATTCAAACATGAATGAACCTGTTGTTCACTCTCCAGTGTGAATAGAAAACCAGAGCAGCTTGGATACAAAGTCCAGAAACCACCAAAGGTGATGTAACAACACAATAAAAGGAAGTGTTCCCTCCTCCACTCCAGATAGGCGAGATTAATCTACGACTATAAGGTCAGACAGGCATAATAAACAGGCTCCAGGAACAGTTGACACGTTTAGACAACACATCTATCCAAAACACAGGCGCCAGTAAACCGAGCCACTTTCTATTCAATCTCCCTTTTTTCTAAGTGTGTGTTTCTGTGAAACATCGTCTTCATCCGGATCTGAATCAAAAATTTATCAGAACCACAAAGAAAGGCGGTTGAATGGCCTCCAGTTGCCAATAGTAACCAAAGATGGCCAAGAGCAAAATGCACTCTGCAGTGAATGAAGCTGGGAAGTGATGAGTGTGGATGGGAGGCATTATGTCACAGAAGATCCACAAGAGCCATCGTCAATGAAAAGTGTTCTGGATCAGGGTACCTGGACCAGTCACGACAGCATCCTGTCTCTCTCAACTTCTCTACATAGCGTGTAATAAAAAATAGATATATTATGTAAGTTCTGCTACAGTGTGTGTCGTTTTTAGACTTAGAGGAAGGAACAGTGAAGATGGTCTTCACTAAATAAATCTTCAGAACATTTAAAAACATTTAGAAAAAGCATGAAACGGGGAACATTTCAGATGTTTTGCAATCATGTGTGATCATTTTAGGGGAGATGTTACATAACTCCACGTCTCTTTGGGTGTAATCTGATGGAGTTTGTGCAGCAGAAGCATTTGGTGGTTGTTTGCATGACGTATTTACAGTTCAGCTCTCCGCCAGATGAGGGCACGATCGGACCTGGGCGGGAACAAGCAAAGAAAGGGGGGAGAGAGAGAGAGAAAAGTGGGCTGGATTAGAAGAAAAATCAGGTTGGAGTCTGCCAATGAGCGCTCGAGTTGGAGTCTGCTCGTACTACAGAGTCACACCGAGGTCTGTGCGCGCACCGCGTTCTGTTGGGAAGCTTGCCTGGCGCACGCAGGGAAGTCTTTCCTTTTTCCAACCGGGAGAAATCAGAAGCAGGAAGGAAGGGAGACGCAAAGACCCAGAGGGACGTCGACTGCAGAGGCAAACAGAGCAGCTAATTCCTCCAGTGTGGCGTTAGACTCCTGCACAAGCCTGCTCATTAAAGGATTACTGTTGGCCACTGCGCTCCTTCCCTTAAAAACCTGATCTACCGACGCGCTCACCTGGCAGGACGCTGCTGTTTGGTGTTTATGGTCCGGAAAAAAAGGGATTTTTATTTTTTTATTTTACTTCCTGAACACACAATTGGCCAAACGAGTCCAAAATCAGATTAGAGGATTGCCGCCGTTTGTGAATCTGGTGCGTCTTCTTGTCTCTGCTGAACTAACGTTTGCTCTTGGACGCGCACTCAGCCAAATAAGGAGCACCGGACAAGTCTGGGAGGATTCACACTTTTGCATCTGAAGGAGGAAACTTAAAAAAAAAATCTGCAAAAATGCCTCTTGCACAAATCGCGGAGCCATGGCCCACAATGGAACTGGTGCAACTAGAGACAGAGGTAATGTGTGTGCGTGTGTGTGGTTGTCCGGGTTTACAAGCTCAATAACGCACCTATGATTAAGTTTGACTCAAAGTTTGACACATTTACTGTTGATGATTTATCTTTTCTTTAAACATTCAATAGAGAAACTGGAAAATCTGATCAACTCTGTTTTAAAGCTTAAAACCTTTCTGTCATTTCTGATAATTGCTCTTTCACTTCCCCCACCTGAGAAGTTTGTAGGACTTTCTCAGTGGAACCAGGAAAATTAAAGTCATAAAAGTGGGATATCTGAAATGTAACCCCTTCTTCTTTTATTCTAATACACTAGACTTTAAATATTCAATACGAATAGTTAAATCTATCATCTTGTCTTTCATTTTAATGACCAAACTTTAATTTTTGCACTTTTCTTACAATAAACCTGCAGAATTCTGGTAAAAACTGGAAGAAAGTCTGTTTTAAAGCAGCATCTTTATTCATGAACACTTCACCCTGAACAAGCTGATTGCTTCTTCATGCATATTCAGGTGTTGCATGAAGGTTCTGATGAGCAGATGTGGGTGTAGATGCAACCAGTGGTCCTCAGAGCGAATTTGCTCCATTTGAATTAATTAAGAAGGTGAAGCAACAGTATTTTTGAGTGTCTGATCTTGCTAATGAATAGGTCTGCACCGTTTTGAACAATGTCCTCAATCAGCTGTTCAAGAGATCAACATGACTCATGAATGAAGCCTGTAATTCCAGCTCTGATCTTACTTAATGAGACGAGTGTCTTAAAAATATTGCATCTGAGCATTAATGTCTTAATTATATGAAAAAAGTAAATGAATCTTGAAGGAATAACGTAAAAGTGCTGATTTGAAATTATTTGTTGAATGAAAACTTGCAGAAAATGCAAAATGTGGCTAATTAAAAGAAGAAAGCTGTGTCATCCATGAGAGAGATGGTTCACAGACTATTTACAGCATTGTGCAGCATGTGAGTTGGGCGAGTAGCATGTCACAGCCGAACAGATGGTGGTGGAGAGGCTGTGAAGAGTGCTAAGTTTAATACTGCGAAAATAACAAGCTTTTTGGTGCACAGTTACAACTCACTGATCCATATTTGTACAATTCTTCATGGGAAAAATCAGCATGTGTGTTAAATGACAGCACACTTCACTCTAATATAAAAGCACCTGCCCCTGACATCCAGATTCTGTGATTAATGTGATCTCACTAATCACTGCCACTCCAAATGGGATGTTTGCCATTAGTCTCTGCCATGCTTGGACCAGCCAGATGCACACGTTGGGTTCCTGATGCCAGCGAGAGGCAGCTCCGGGTTCAGATTGATTGTGCTGAAAGAGTCAGGCCATGCCAGAGAAGCATGTTGAGGGGAGTGAGGAAAGGAGATGAAGGGAACTGAGGACAGATGGGACAAGGCGGAGATTTGGATGGTTTAGAAAGCAGGAGATGGATGATAAAAACTCGGCATGGATGCAAGACGTTTCTAATTGACATGAATTTTTAAATGTGTGCATTAGAAAATGATGAAGTGTGTTTTTGCTCTGACTTGAGTTTATTCAGTGGCAGAGGAAGCAATACAGATGTGCACAGTGAGCTGTTCAGAATTCTATTTGTTCGCTCTGGTCCTTTTTATTCATCACCCAGTCGGAGGTGTTGTGAATGAACTTACCTTCAGCAAATCATCCCTGATAAAAGCGCACCAACAATTACGCTCTGCCTGTCCAGATTGAGCCACTTGGCCGAGCGGCGGCTGCATCAGTCACCGCGTTTAACAGGTTAAAAGCTCTGAATCATGATGAATTTTTCCACTGCGGACTTATTTGAATGGAAGTCATTTCAGTGTATTCAGATTTGATTTGCCGAACAACATAATTGTGTGAATGACTTTCATTCCAGGTCTAAAAACAAGTTTACAGGTGAAACGAGTGAATTTGTTCATTTTGATGAGCAGAAATGACGCCGTGATTGACATTAATTCACCTGGTTATGTTTCCTCAGCTCAGACCAGCCTTGAGAAAATCAGTGGCTCCCTTTATCACTTCTTCACTCAGCCGTGCCTTTTCCAGACTTCCTTTTCTAGTTGTTTTATAGCAACAGAGCACATGCACTTCCAGGAGTTGTCAGCCGCTGTGAGGATGCTGTGGTCCGTAGCGTGACGTCATCAAGGAGAGGAGGAGAGCTAGAAATTTGAACGTCTGTAGCTCCTGCCCCTGTTCTGCCTCCACTTCTGAAAGGAGCAAAAAGCTACACCTCATGCCGTGCATGCACTCACAAATACCCTTGTAGCGCTAATGGACAAATAATCCATCCATCCATTATCTTCCGCTTATCCAGGGTCGGGACGCGGGGGCAGCAGCCTAGGCAGTGAGGCCCAGACTTCCCTCTAACCCAGTCACTTGGGCCAGCTCCTCTGCTGGGATCCTAAGGCGTTCCCTGGCCAGACGACAAACATAGTCCCTCCAGCATTTCCTGGGTCTTCCTTTAGGTCTCCCCCTGGTTGTACGTGCCCGGAAAACCTCACAAGGGCGGCGTCAAGGAGGCATTCTAACCAGATGCCAGAGTCACCTCAACTGGCTCCTCTTGAAATAATGTTTTTGATATGTTCCTGCTCAGGAACACCTGATTCTAAGGGCGTTGTTTGTGCACCTCCTCTAGAATTAACATAATGCTTTTGCAAGCTGCAGCATGCAAGTAACCAGTAGGGGGAGTTAACAAAACGAGCAAGACACACTCGCCATTGTCACGCCATCTCTGGTTTATTGATCTTACGTACCATTTATGATACAGATGCTGTCTTTTTTTCTGTCGTGATCTTAAAATTAACCAGCTGCTAAACTCTTCTATTGTTGCCATGTTTGTTTTGTTTTACCTTATAAATCCAGCACTCTATCCAGTCTGAGTTCTGTACTGTGCCCCCTAGCGCAATCCTCCAGTACTACGTGCAGAAGCAAGTATCTTCCCAGCTGCTAAATCTGCAGCGTTCAAGCAGGGAAACATCTAAAAGCAGAAACCAGCACTTGCAGTGGTTGCACACCCCTGCTAACGCTACAACAGGTTAAAATAACAGTTCGATGTAGCATAAGGTGTTATAGCGCTACGCTAATCACTTAGCCCCAAATGCACTAAAGATAAATCCCTTTTCATTCCCCTCCCTCCTCTTCCACAGTTAGCTTGAAGTTTACAAAGTGACATTAATGCAATGTAGGTTGAATCAGCATTCAAGCTAGGTTGTTGTGCTGAGCTCACTGCATCAGTGCGTCTCCCAGCAGTGCATGCTGGGAACTGGGGCGCATTCGCACTGGGGCGCATTCGCTCTATTGGTCAACGCTCGAGGCTCGTGTAAATGATTGTTTTGCTGTAGAGGTCAGGGGCGGGACTTAACAGGCAAAGTAAATGATGAATGATTACCTACTTTATACCATCAAACAGAGTCAGATAGTCACATTCTAGCATTTTTTTAAAAGTTATTTTAAAAATTTTGAACGATGCACCCCAGCTTTAACACCTTCTAATCTTGAGCTGAAACTGATTATTTTGCAATTCTTTGTCAAACTACTAAACTTTGACTGAATCCCACTTTCGTTACAGGCTAAGAGTATTAAAACAAAACCTAAGTTTGTGCATTTATACAACGTATAGAGCAGGACTGCACAGGCCCAAAAGAAGATGAGTAGAGGAGAATGTAGGGTTAACATGTGGAATGTGTGGCCTCTTTGTTTGGCAGGTGTGGCCATCAGTGTGCAGCCAGGTACTTCAGAGAGAGTGTGTGTTAAGTTCACATGCATGCCTCAGTGTGTGTGTCTCCTAGCTAATCTGGGTGTGAGACACCTTAGCAGAGTTGTGGGAGTGGAGGAGGGCTGTTTAGTGACTCTCCTTCCTTTTGACTTTTACTCAGGGCGGCTGATAACGCATGCTGTCCAGTCACACCTGTGGGAAGTGGAGCATGGACGCTGCTGCTGAGGCTCCGTTTCTCTCTCTTGGTTTCTGTCACTTGAGAGAAACCATTCAGTTCATCCGTTTGGGAAAAAAAAGGCAAACAGAAAAGCCATTTTCCTTTTTCTGGCTTTGACCAGAAAGCTGTCAATAGTAACTGCCAGATTAGATTACGAGAAATTTCATCAGATGGCATTACAGAGAGAGCCGGGAATAAATAATGAGTATTGTATTTCTTAGTTGCCTGGTTACAGTGTGGTGCTGCTCCAATCACCGCGTTAAAACACTGATTTATTTATCTAACACATAAAAACTGTCATTCATACAGTTTCAGCCGAGCTGGAAATCACACTTTTTTTGTTCTGTGTTGACGTTTTTGTGTATTTTCGAGGCTTTGTTGGTTGAGTGTGTGCGTGCATGTGTTTACTCTCATTGAGAAAGTCCACTGGGGAAGAGAACACCACTCACCGTGCCGTTTGGCTCAGCCATGCACAGCTAATGAGGCTGAAATGTGTTGAGCAGGAAGTTGCTGCAGACTAAATGCATAAAGAAAACCTAAAGAGCTGCACATAAACGTAGGATTTCCATCTCTGGAAGGCTGAACGAAGATTCCTACATGCACATAAAATAGCGAGGAGTGTTGGAAAGTTAATTGAGGTGGAAAGATTTTCATTAAATCTGTGAGCCGGGACCATCATTTAAACACCCACTCCGGTAGTATCTGTTAAGCGAGTGCTTCTTAAACAAGTCTGACTGACTTCAAACTGATGTTTAGCTTCAAATCACTGCAGCTTATAATATTTCCTCCCATTTCATCTTATAAAACAGGTCCGTCTCTTATCTAATCAGATCGCCTTCCCTTGAAATTCTGATTTAGGTCCCACATGGACAGCTTTATACGTGCAAATACCTGGAACTGAAGCACAAATCCAGTTTAAACATAATTATTTAACATTGAGTGGAACACAAAAGGGGGAAAAGCCCAAACATTAAGTTGGACAAATCAACTTCTCATGCTAACAAATTTATTTTGAGATAAATCTCCTGTCTGCAGAGGGATCTGGTTATTTTCCTGACGTATACAACATCAAAGCTGCTCTGCTGTCTCCACATCTCGACATACTCTGTGCCCTTTTTGTTTCATATCTGATTGTTAAGGGCTCTGCTTGTCATTGTGCTGACTGCCTGTCTTATTCTGTGCAGTCTAAAGGAAGAGGAAGCAGGCACAGAGGATGTGAACAATGTCAGGGTCGCCCCGCTTTAACAGGAAAACAAAGCGGAAAACGGGGCATGGAGGTTATTGAACTGGTCCTTAAATTGATGTAATCTCAGGAGAAAGTCTTTAAAAACCTGACAGGATTCATGCTTTTATTTTTACATAACGGACATTTTTTTGGAAGCTCTTCTTTATCTAGAAAGATGAAGATTTTACCTAAAATCATCAATTTTGCCCTAATTTTGACAAACGTCACATCTATAAAAACATGTAGATATGCAGAAAACATTTATAAAATGAGACGATTCAAATGAGCACCAACAGGACGTCTCATCTCTGAAAATGAAAGGCATAGCATTTCTGAAAAGAATGCATATCACCCCCAGCAATTTCACTTAAGGTTATGTTATATTGAAGAAGCTGTTATGTGCAATCTCTCACCATGTTTGAAGATCTGAACGTACAAACAGTATGTGTTAGGAATGAGTTTTTATAGCTGTTAACACCAAGTTGTAGCTCAAAATCTGAGTTGTAGCCATTTTTCCTGTTTGCTGATGATGCTCTGGTGTGGTGGCCATCTTGAATTGGGTGAAACCAAAAATGAGTCAGACGTACATCCTATAATTACTTTGAGAGTTTCTGTAAAATCCACTCAGTTCATTCTGCTTTTGGTGGCAAAATGAGTCGCTAATTGAAACATATATAAAAAAAAATCTGTCTTCCTGCTCTGTTGTGTGCAACAGTATGGTGGGGGGTGTCAGATCATCAAGTCAGAATCAAATATTATTGTTCAAAATCAACAGCAGCCATCGGTGAGTCGTTGTTTGACAAATTACTGTGATTACCCTTTTCAACGAGCCGTACCTACTGGGGAACGGACAAAGGATGTGCTCTTGTGTGAGAGCCTCGGATTATTCTTTGCCTGCAGAAGAGCAAAGTGGACTGCTGCCACCCACACGGTCTCGCAAATATCCTCAAGTATCTCTCTCTGCCTCCTTTTCTGTTTTTTTTCTTCACACAGACACATGTGGTACATAAACACTCATTGTTCTCATATCTGCTTTCTTGACAGAATGGGCAGAGCACTACTGAGGATGGAGTCACAACTACTGTCAAGGTATCCAACGCTCTGACACACACAAGCATCCAGTAAATTAGATTAAAGACTCGGACACCTGCATTGAAATGCCCTTGGTTTTAATATAAATGCAAGCACCTGGACATGAAATTTCATCAAAGGGTCAATTTTGTGCACATTTACATTTTGAGCCACTTTCATCTCTAGAGAGAGAGAGCTGTCTCATGTGTCAGAGGCTCACTTCTGTGTCTGGATGTTGATTTATTCATGCAGACGTTGCAGTAGCTGTCCTCCGAGGGGATTGTCAGGCTACTGTTTAATGTGTTGCGTACGGCTGATCGACTGGGCGCTCCGCGCCGTGATGTGTTTACATCAAACAGGCGAAAGTATTGCAAATAGAGCATGACCTGCGTACATGTCAACACATTATCTGGAGGAGAAATAATCACCCTGGAAGCTGTTGCAGAAGAGAATGCACGCTGAAATTTGCTGTATCATAACTCTGAGCTTCTGAAACGTGATCCTGTTTCCTCCTGAAATCCATTACCGTCCAGTCGTCTACGAGATAAAGAAACGTTCTTCCTCTCGTAGCTGCAGCTTTCTTTTTCTGGACTCGTTCTCTAGGGAAAAGTCTTTGAAGAGCCTGTCATCTCTTCTTTCAGCTTAGAACAAAAGTCTGACTGAGGGAGAGTGGTAGCACTTGGGGGGAAATGAAAAAGTCACAAAAGTCTGTGCAAAATAACCCAACTGGTCAACAGCATTAGCATTTAGCTTACCTTTGTGTAAAGGAAGCCATCTCATAAACAAATATAGTTCCAGGACTGTGTGCAAATGCAAATTAATGCAAAACCTCAAATTGGTTATGAGAGACTGTGCAATCTAGGAGTTTTTACCACTTTTTAAAAAAGCTAACCTACAGTTTAACAATCAGCTGGACATAATGTGGCAGATACAAGGTCATATGGTGCACTGGATTAGTAAATATCCATCACATAATACCGCTAAGCATCGGTAGCATTATTCATTGCTCTTCATTGATGGTTGAAATCTTTTCATTTAGGACTCTCCTGAACAGGCTGAGAAGTGGTAGCTTCTGAGAAAAGGCTGCTTGTGTTCACAATATGTGATTTCTGTGCAGTGCATGATGAGATCAGGTCACCCGGTCTCTAAATAACCTCAGAGTAAATGTATATCCCACTGAGAGGCTGCTTGTTGGTAATGATGGGGGTGGGTGGAAGGCCTCATCCCCAGACGCCGCACTGGCAGGGCAGTTGTAACCGGGCGCTGCAGCAATCGATATCAAGCTGCTGCTTAAATGCTGAGAATCTGATAATGGCTTCTGTTATCTTCCCCAGCCCTGGGAGTTACCTGGCTCCAGCAGACCTGATGGGAGGAGGGAACGAGTGGACGGGTGGGGGGTGAAGGAAACTAGTGAGATGAGTGCACAAAGGGAAGCGGAGTTGGTCCTTGTTGATCTGATGGAGAGCTGAAAGAAGGGTTGAAAGTGTTAAATGGTGGTTTTAGTTTTTTTTTGTGTGTGTGTGTGTGTGTGTGTGTGTGTGTGTGTGTGTGTGTGTGTGTGTGTGTGTGTGTGTGTGTGTGCGCGCCTGTTGAATTGAGCTTCTGTGGTTTGTTTTAACTAGATGCCCAATGGCCACTCATCTCTACTTTGGTCTTGTCTTTCCAAATGACAGCTTTCCAGGAATTCTAGAGCACCTTCAGGGGAAATTCTACAAACACAAGTCATGCTGTCGTGTTCTTTTTGGGTAGATGAGACCTTTTATTTTATGACAACCCTTTCAAACAAGCCATACTCTGTTCCGTCATTTCCCAATTGTATTGTCTTGATCGTAAACATTTACCAGCCGAGTAGTTTCTGTGGGTTTTGCGCTTCTCTCTTGAATGTTGACCTCAGGGTACGTTCACTCCTTGGGAAATTGGCAACAGTCTAAAATGGTTTCTACTTATAAACAGTCTTTCTCACTTTAGAATGATGAAACTCTATATTGATTACAAATGACCTTATAACCCTTCACAGATCGATACGCAGCTACTCTTGCTTCTCTGAGATCATCACTAATGTCTTTCCTACTTGTTGCTGTTAGAGACCAGCAAACAACCAAAGCCGCTTTTATACGTGTGTTCACACTTGTTGGTTATGAGTTTAACTGATGGTGTTCTGCAGAATTTGGTTGGAACTAGTGGTTATTTGAGCTAATAGCCATCTTTCCACTATAGAAGCTCCAGGAAAATACGATGGCTTGGTTCTCTCAGTCCTTGTCTCCTTACAGAATCGGTCCTTTCAGGACTTTGCTAAGGCGTCGGCACTGAGTGACATCATTGATCAGCACCAAAAGGCGTCCACAGACATTGATGACATAAAAAAAAGTTTTACTCTGTCAAAGTACGCCATTATTTAATCCTTTCAGGGGACCGAGAGGACACTTGTGTGGTGTAAAAAGTGGTGTTCATGACGAGAAGAAGCACTGTTTTTTTAACAGTGTTCTATTGGAAACCAAAAAGTTTTCTGCCACATTTTTTGGTTTTAGGAGTTTAGAAACTGTGATTTTAAAGCAGCGTGAATGCTGCTTATTTTCTTTTCCTTCCATTCCACTTTGCCTGCAAATCTTCCAATTTTACAAATGACGGTTGTTTTGCTATGTCTGCTGATATAATTTCCTACCAATCGGCATGAGTAAACCACAAGTCCCACCCAACGCCTCTTCCGGGCCATTTCTCAGTTTGTACTCTAGTTCAGGTTAGGGCTGGACAATATTTCAATAACGATATATATCGATCGATAAACGTATGGTGCAATAGAAAAAAATAGATCAATAAAAACTTCAATAAAAAGTTTCCTTTCTTTTTCCATTTTATCCTAAACAGACAGCAATGTGACTTAAACAAGATGTTGCAGCAAGGAGAGGTGGAGGAGATCGTCCCAAAAAAGGTTACATTAGTTCACCAGTGTGGCAAATTTTCATTTTTACAAGTCTGACAAAAACAGACAATGGTGGTTTGCAAAATTTGCAGCAAATTGATAAAAAATAAAGTCTGGTAACACAACCAACTTGTTTTATCATAAAGTAATGACATAAAATGGCCAGGGTTGCACTTGAAATATTTTTTCTACATTTTTATATAGTTTTTAATAATTATTGCTATTAATCAATATGATTTTTTTTTATCGATACGCTTTTTTTTCTATATCGTCCAGCCCTAGTTCAGGTACTCGGTTGGTCCCTGAAAGGGTCACTGGTGAATTAGCTACGCACCCAATGCTGCAAAGTTCTGGTAAAATTACCCAGAAGTTCCAATAGTGGAAACGGGCCTAATGTGGCTAATAACTGGTTAATTAGTGCTGCCGAAGTGCATTTTTGTTCCCACAGTCGGCTGGAACATCTCATTTATTTACACGAAGGAAGTGAGCATTTAAACCTAAACTACATCCAGCCACCACTAGTTTTAAAAAGGCTTCAACTTCTGTGTTTTCTTATTAAAATTGTTGATGTATAAACTAGATGGTTTTAATGCTCCTAATATGATAATTCTATAAATATGCTCACGATGGGAAGGTTATACACTCAGCTAATTGTTTCTGTTGTGATGTTCTGACAGGATGACCAAACAGTCACCTGAGTCTGTACTCAGCCCCGCTCTGTCTAGCCTCAGGGAGATGATATTACACTGCAATTTACTCCGTGGCACAAGGCCAGGGTTTCACTGATTTGTTCTCACACAACAAGCCAGCATTTGGCCTGTCTGTAGCATCAGGTCACATCAACCTCAATGCCCTTTTCAATTTACTCACCAAGTAGAAACAAAAGATGATGCCATTTCAGATTTAAAGAGATATGACAGTGAGTATTTTGAGAAGTATTAGATTTTGTGTTAAAGTTAAAGTCCCAAGTCATCATCACACACTGGTGAAATTACATCTCTGCATTTGACCCATCCCCGTGGTGGGGAGCGGTGAGCTGCAGCTGTGGCTGCGCTCGGGAACTATTTGGTGGTTTAACCCCCCAATCCAACCCCTTAATGCTGAGTGTCAAGCGAGGAGGCATTGGGTCCCATTTTTTCAAAGTCTTTGGTATGACCCGACCGGGATTCGAACCCCGATCTCCCAGTCCCGGGGCGATCACTCGTACCACTAGGCCACCGGAGCTGGTGTTTGAGCAGACTTGTCTATAACACACAGATTAATGAGCAGAAGGGCAAAAATAATTTTTCATTTTCGTACTTTTTATTCAGTGTGACATGAAAAACCCAGACCTTGATGGAAAAGTGAAAATGAGTTATTTTTCTTTGAAAAATGAAAAACATTCTCTGAATTCTGCATTTTTGGCAATTTTATGAGAAACTGTTATGCTTTTTTAAAAACGTATGAAAAGAAAATTGAGACTACTTTTTAAACTTTAACAACTCTAACATCAAATTCTACAGTTCTGTTTGTGAGAAAACACGTTTGGTCTTTTAAAAAAGAATTATATTACCTGTATTTGATAACAGTTGATGAGTTGATTCACTGTCACAAAGAAAAAAATCATGCAATAGATACAGAGAAAAGCAAAATATTAAACACTTGAATGACTGTGTTGTTGTGCACAACATTGCATTCACTAACATTTGACTTCAGTCTCTAAATCCATGTTGTACTTTATTCTGTTGAGCATCCTGAGTGAATAAATTTAATCAAGCTGCTGAAAAGGGTAATCACAAAACTACAATTAAAGTAATCATGACAAATCGCTCTTCATGAAAACTATTATGTTTTCTAGTTGGTAGAAAGCAGGCAGGCAGCAACTTTATCCATATAAGGTTTATTACAGTAGGAGGGACAAGCACACACACAGCATTCATCTTGTAACCCTCAGCAGAACTACCCCTGAACTCTACACTACACCTCTATATATATATTAGCAGGGCTCTGCTGCCACACAGTGTTCAGTTCAGTACACAACAATTAAAATGTTCCATGTCTATTACACTTCATCAATAACACATATACTAATATTTACACATCCCAACAAATCCCACAATGGTTACCTTTATATTGAGACAAAAGTAATAGACCTTGTCTTAACATTATTTTTGATGAAAAAATAGTTTCTTGGGCGCAAATTGTCTTGAACGATTAAAATGCGATTAATCAAGATTAATTCATTACAAAGCCTCTGATTAATTAGATACATTTTTTAATCGACTCCCACCCCTGAAAACAAATATGTAGTGTTCAAAAAAATTTTAAATCTGAGGCAAAATCATGAAGTGGTCATATTTTTCATTCAGTCACCAATATGTCTCTAAAATCTCCAAACGATGCCAGTTTTTGTGCTTGATGTTGAGTTCTGATTCTGACTCTACACGTGTGAGAATTTGTTTCTTTAGTTTGCAGTTAATTCAATAAAAGTAACTACTCAAATTAATGTTACATAAATGGCGAGCCAGCCAGGAGGCTTTATTAATTTTAATTTTAATATCTCTGTGCTGAGTTGAGACGGGGCGGGGCCTCCCACCTCCTCCGTCACCCCTGAGCGTTGACTCATCACAAGTCCAACCAAGTCTGTTTTTATTAAAGCTGTGTGTGTTGTCTCATATGGTTGTTTGTTCACATAAGGGATTGAATGTATGTGTTATCATGTTGTGGAATTTAGCTGCAGACTGATTCAAGTAATTAAATTTCATTTGCATCCTTTATAACTACTGTTTAGTTTTATCTGATAAACTTTAAATCTGGTCAAACTAAACGAGATTGATATTTCAGCCTGTGTGTTCATGGGGCCGTGGTGGCTTGGGGGTTAGGAGTTCGCCCTGTAAACGGTGAGCTGCAGGTTCGAACCAAGGCTCTTGACAGGATGTCAGAATATGACAGCTGCTTGTAAATGAATGTGATAAAAAATAAAATGATTTCAAAAACCAAATTTATGAGATTTTACCAATAAAAGCACCATAAATAAATAATAATGTATCCATATAACCGCAGCACACTTCAAACTTTAGTTCCCAACATAAGCAATTTGCAAACTCCATCCCCACCCCCGGGTAGATTGTTTAAAACATTCATGTTAGTAAAATTGAGCACATGTATTAAACTGCACAGTATGACCTTCTGGATAAAGCCGGCTGATTGTGTGTGATGCAAAACGTTGGTGAGGAAAACTAATTTACAGTTTCTGTATAGTTATTATGCGCTGAGCTTTTCACACTTCTCCGTTAGTTTGCACCTTCGTGAACTTGCACTTGCACTGATTTAAATGGATAAAACAGATATCACAAGATTAGAAGCTGAACTTTATATTTGTCACATACTTTGCATATTCTGAAAATCAGTCATCTTGTTCAAAATCAGAACAAATGTCTGCAAAATGAAAAAAAAAATGGCACAGTTCAGCCTAAAGGGAAATTACTTTCTTCTGCTGGCAGCAACTCTTTGCTGAATCGACCAGTTTTTAAACCAACAGGAAACATTTGCAACATAATGCTGACATGTTACTCTCCATTTTGCATGAAAAAGGTATAGTAATTGCTTTTCTTTGCTATTTGAGCAAATCACTTGTGTGTAAAAACGTGGAGGACCTCGGGCAAAGTGGCCATCTGGTTCCTCTCTTCAAAACCAGACGAAATGTTCGTGCTTAGGAAATAAAATAATAGCATTCTTTTTGAACAGCTTATATCTTACCATCTGGCTCTATTTTTGAGTCCAGATAGTCTCCCTTTATACAATTATAAAAAAATATCTTAACTGCCAGCATTTTATGATATGATAGGTGTACAAACATAACCAATGTTGTGCGTTTTCATCTCAAAAGTGGTGAGAAGCTCCAAGCATCACCATGTCAAAATATCAAAATAAAAAACAGCCTATTTGTACTGAAGAGTTAGATTATTGCTTTACTAAAGGTAGTAAAATAACCTTGAATCTGCTTTTCATAAAGCCCTTGGTGTTAAAAATGACTTGCAATTAAAGAAGTCCTTAAATTTTATTACCATCAGACTCCAATATTAGATTATTATCTAAGCTCAAGGTGCTGCATTGTTGCTTCTGTGCATTGAGAGTCGGTTGTCATGGTTTTATTAAGGCAAGTAACAGCCAGCCTTTCAAAGGCAGGCTTGGTTATGATTGGATATTGAATGATTTTCTGTGTTTATCTGAATGTCGAGCCCATGTTCTGATGATGGGAGCCTCCAAAGCAAAACTAAATTAATTTGTTTGCCTCGACTTTGAACTGTAAGACACTGAGTCTGCACTCCTCTGTTGTGTCTTTGTGTGATTTGCTCTGCAGAATGAACTCGCAAGCTAGATCAAGGGCAGAAAGCAGAACAAGGTATTGCCTTTTCCACTGGTGTTGGTGACATTTTTTGTGCTCCTAATGTAGATAATGGCTTTTTACTGCAGCTCGGTGCAGAGCGAGTGGTATTTGTGCCGAACGACAAAAGGGCACTGCAGGACAGAGCCGGGAGCGATGCAGCAGTCAGGAGTTTAAGCAGAGAGGGAGCGGAGGGACATGCAGAGAGAGAGAGAAGTGCTAGTGCAAACACACCCAATCGTGCACTTCTTAGTAAAATAAAGGAAGAAATTGTTTAAAGTGTTTCAGAAACTGACTACATGTTTAGAAATGTAGCCAATATGTTGGCAGGTTTTTACCCTCCAGGTTACGACAGGATGGACAAGTCAGGAAATAGGAAATTGAACTATGTGCGGCTTTGTACCTAAACTGCACTTGTGTATCTGTAAGGCTCTTGTTTTTCGCATGCATGTTGTAGGCATGGCAACTGCTCTTTTCTTTCACGTATCTCGTCTTACACTTGATTTATGTTGCTTTGCACGACCCTTGCTTATTAAAAGCTCACTTTTGCACACCACACAAACAGAAGCAGCCATGCCAGCCTTGACTCTTTAATCAAAAAGCACTTAATTGTGTTGTACAGAAGCTGGTTGGCATGATGTAACAAGCCTTTTCTCCTCGTTTTTTATTTTAAATGACTGATTTGGCAAATTGATTAAAGGTGAGGTTCACTGAGAAACGTATAATACTTGTTCTTATTGAAATACGATCAGTCACTCTGAGTTTCACATGCACGCTTAACGTGAAAATGATCTTCAACCCCTTTTTCCTGCATTTGCCACCAAAAGAAAGAAAATGGGGAATCTACGTCACACTAAATTTTGCATTCATCTACTCACTTGCCATGGTTGCGACTGCAGAAGGATGTGTTGATTTCTGTGCTGCAAGGAGAGAGCAGAGCGCATCTAATAGAAGCTAACATTAGCATTAGCAACTCCAACATGGCAGAGCACATTGGGGATTGTGTTATTTGTGGAGATAACACATCAACATTGCATTTTTTACCCAAGAAAGAAGAGCGAACGGAGGCAGCGGAAGAGTTGCATTGCTGTTAGCCAATCAGAGACGAGATGTTTGCATGTCAAAAATATTATGAGTATGAGTAAAACTCCAAATCCTGCTGTTTTTTGCGCCACACTCCTCCGGCTAACTTCTACTTACTGAAACAGGAGCGCAAGAGCTTTTTTCTACTAAAAGCGATTCACTTGGCATTCATTCATTCCAGAGACCTCAGCAAATTTATTGAAATATCGAGTATGTGATTCCTTTAATTTTACTTTTTACCTAATTTTCTTTGGAATACTGCACATAGTGTTTAGAGATTTAAACCAACATATTTCTGCTGGATTGTCACATCAGCTCATTATTGCCTCCCATTTGGCTGTATTGAAAGCCCAATCTGGTGCACTTAGAAAGTATGATCACGTCTTTTTTCCTTTCATAACTCACCGGCTTGTCATCAAGCATTACAGAACTTCCTATCCATTCATCTGAATCGTTTGTGTTGAATCAGGAAACACCTCAAAATGTGCAAGGTTGTAGGTCGCCAATGCCAAGATTGGCAAGCACAAACACAATTAAAGCTTCAGCTTGAAAAGCACAAACTGTTCCCAGTTTCACTTCTCTTAAAGGAAATCTCCTCTGAAAGGATTTGTCTGCTCCCATCTAATTCTCACCCTGTCTCAGCTGGTTATCAGTTCCTTTCTCCCATTCTGTTTGGCTTGAATCCCTGTAGGGTCTGTTTGCGTTTTCCATCTAGATGAGGTGCATCCTTCCATCTTAACCCGTTCAGATCCCTGGTTCCTTCTAAACGTACTGACTGGTTTATCACTGGTTTGTCTCAGATCCTAAAGGGTTAAACTGTCCCACTTCCTTGCCCCGCTGGGCTTTTGTAGCCAATGTTTACGTGAAGAAACTGGGCATGTGCATTCAGCACTTTTACAGAAGGTGTGTGGTTTCGCCCCAAGCGTCTGCTTTAGAACACTGTTTTCAACGCTGCATCATATAAATCTGCAACAGTTTTCTTGTATCTGATGTAAAGGAAATAAAACCTGGAAGGCCTATGTTTTATGTTCTCATGACTCCGTTTCTTAAGGTCTTAATCAAATATTTATGGCATGCCCTGATGAAAATACCACAGGGATCATGTAAACATGTCCTTTTCCCAGTCTTTAATTTGCTGCTGTACTCAAGGCCGCAAATTTTAGAGCACAGTGACCCACTTGAGCCTGCTCCTCCCCTCACTTGAGAAGGGTCGATCTTTTTAAAGCAGTACTACAACAGCCTTGAAGCATTTTATTGTTTGAGGGAGCAAACAGGAGCCCACGCAAGAGCACACGGTAAGCCCGACTCGGACTACGACACCACGCTGATGGGAAAACACTCAGGTGGTAGTTTTATACTCAAACACTCATTTTCCCTAGTAGTTCAGTCACAACAGCTTCTAAAATGTCTTTACTGCAGAACACTGCTGGCTAAAACATTATTCTGAAATCCTTTAGAGCTCCTTCATCTTCCGTTGAAATCCATTCCTGTCTTTTTTTAGTTATTTGAGAGGGTTGAATATTTTATTGGGACATAAGAGTAGCAGAGTATTAGTAAGGAAACTATATACCTGCTAAAAATAGCTGATTGAGGAGTGAAAGGCAAGAACAAAAAATAGTATCATTATATCTCACTTCTAAGGAATAAAATGCTGCACGATTTCACGATGAGGTAGATGGGATATAAAGATTCAGCACCTTGGCAGACTTTGAGAAGAGAGTGTGGCGTAGGTTCCTGTTGAATATCTAAAGAGAGTTTCTCACTGGGCTGATGCGACTGTTGGTGACAAAAGCCACATTTGCAATGTAGAAGTTTCGGGAAGTTTCTGGGAAGAAAAATTATGGCTCGGTCCATTCAGCCGTTGTCTCCATTCAAAATCAACCCTTTCAGGACTTTACTAAGACGTGACGCTACTCTTTCAGCAGTGAGTGAAGTCACTGATCAGCGCAAAAAGGTGTCCACTGGTGTTAAAGACATTAAGTTTCATTCTGTCAAAGTACGACGCAAATTAATCCAATAGAGACTGTGAGAGTTGTGGGATGTAAAAAGCGGCATTAAATGATCAGAAGAGGCGTCGTATCTTCATAGGAGGCCACAAAACAGCGTAAATTACCGTGTTGTGGGGGGATTTCTGTTTTTCCTTCCATTCTGCTTCCCCAGTAACTTTTCCAATTTTACAAATACTGGTTGTTTGGCAACGTCTGCCAATATAATTTACAACCAATCAGCATGAGGTAACCATAGCGATTCCAGCCATTTCCAAGTACATAGCCCAGGTCATGGACTTAGTTGGTCCCTGAAATGTTCCAGAAGGGGTGCTTTCAGGTGAAATGACACACGGATGCCGCGAATGTCCGGTAAAATTACCTGGAAGTTCTGATAGTGGAAGTGGGCCTAAAGGTTCCAAATTGTTATATTCCAACAATTCTTTCAAGTTAGTAACTTGTCTCAGTTGCAAGATTTGATGGAATTTAATTTGGAGATGCCTGTTGGCCACTATGCCAAAAGCATTCTCCACATTCCTGCAGGGCCTGTAGTTGAAGACGCAGCTCAGGCAGAGTCCTTCCCCTTGGGAACAAGCTCAACTTTGTGCCAACGTGTGCCGGGTTACCGGATTGATCCAAGGTCCCTCCAGGGAACTCTGCCGTTGTGTCCTTGGGCAAGACACGTCATCCTCCTTGCCTCTCTTCTGTCAGAGCGCCCCAGCGAAGCTGTGGCTAAGATGTAGCTCCTCACCATCAAGAGTGTGAATGGATGAATAACTCACTGTAGTCTAAAATGCTTTGGGGTCCTCTGACTCAGAAAAGTGATATAAATGCAGGTCATTTATCGTTTGTTGATGTCTGGATTGCATCTAAGTTCCATACCGTTTGAAGTCTGGCCAAATGAGTGAGATGCTCCTGTATTTGATGCAAAGTTCTCAACAGTCTTGCAGGAACATGCCCAGCTATTGTCTCTGAACATTCCACTAGAAATTCCTGCAACATTTGTGCAACAACATAGGGAACTCCTGGAGAACGCTGACTCAAGCTGGTGAGACATTCATGCAGCATTCATATGGGATGTGCCATAAGCACAAATTCCATAAGATAGCAATTTAAATTTTCCAAAATTCACAGCCCAGTAAGGTGCCAGCTTAAATTACCCACTTAACCAGTATTTTGAAACTCAAGTGACCCCACAGAGTTCAGATGGGTAGAGATTTCAAACTATTGCAACCATTTTGGATTTTGATATAACTTCCTGCTGACATTTTGTTTTAACTCTTAACTTCAGGACTCTGTCTGTTTGCTTGTCTTATTTTAAACAGTTGATTTATTTGAGTTGTACGGCATTTTTTACCACTACTTAGTTTCAACCACTAAACATATAGGCTCCTGGGCACAGAAAGTTATTTATTTTTAATTACATTCCTCAACCATCTGTGCCTTTGTTCCTGTTGATCATGTTCCAACCAAATATCTTCCTAATCATGGTCGTAGGCCATGCCACATTTACCCTTTAATGTCTCGTTTTGAGATGCTTGACACACTTAATGAAACTTTCACTGTATTAAAAATAAAAACCTTTACAATCAAGATTAAAACTGTGTTTTCACAAGGCACCTCTCGCGTGTCGGCATGAATAACCGGATGAAGTGCAGCAGGATATTACTGGTAAAGGGCATGCATGCTCAGCTGGCCCTCTTGAGCTCCATAAAGGCTAGGCAATGACAATAAAACCTTACAGAAGGAATACTGATGACTTCCTGGTTGGCACAGCCCTGCTAAACCTTCTCTGAGCTAGGAAGAGTCCATTACCTAGAAAACCAAACCACCCTCTTGCAGAGATCAGGAAATGTTGCCAGAGGAATACTGCATGGTGCTGGTCTCAGCTTGGCTGTAATTCCCAGGGAGCAGCTGAGGCTTGTATTAACAAGGTTCACACACGCCTTGGAGCTCCATCGAGTTTAACAATTCACATTCCACTGCAGGGTTTAGAGGGTGGGGGTTATCACCACAGCAGCAAAGGAGTGAATAAAGCTGTACATCACTTCAGGATGTAGGACTTTATGTAATATCGTCTCGTCAGTGCACACATGCAAAAACGGCGTGTTTTTCTTCCTACGTTTGACTTCCCCAGGCTGGAACTCAGTTGGACTTGGATAAATTTGCATGCATTTAAATAGAACTCTCTTCAGTTTGTTATTCCTGCTTCGAAATGCCACAGCTGTTCTGATTAAGTAAATTTTCATAATTCTCAAGCAGCTGTTTCTGCGAGCGGAAATGTGTGCAAAATTTTCACAAGAACAGGATTTGACTGAAGATGGTGCAGAAATGGAATCAGAATTAGGAAAGAGAAATCTCCACTGTTCATTTTGAGAGGTAAGAATGTCTGATGGCACCACGGTGACTCAGGCTCACGGGTGACATCGCTTGTACTCATCACAGATGTGACACTGGCACACATGCATACACACAAAAACACACACCCAGACACAATGTGATGTATGAGCTCTTTCTTTTTTTACTTTTATATAAAAATGTCCTGGTGACAGCTCCCCCATTAGAGCATTCTGTGGTTGGGGAAGCATTTTCTTAGACTATGGTTTGTGGTAGGACATCTCCAGGAAGCAGCTGCCTCCAGACACACACACACACACACACACACACACACTTGCCCCAGATATAGCTCCGACACAGTACGCTGTGCATGCCTGTCTGCCTCTGAAGAATGAATATTTTGTTCTTTCTCTTTGTTTATTGGACTGCTCATCCACTGTCCCCCTTGATGTGCTGCAGTCGGCGGTTTTCCAGTTCATACATGACTCAGCCAAACAAACCTCTTGAGCATGGTTGTGTTTGCGACTCAGACTCTGCTGCTCTTATTGATCCTTGTATTCCAGCTTTGACTTGTCGCCTTTTATTTGTCTGTCTTTGTACTTTGTACCTAGTCTCACATTTTTATTTCACAAATCCGAACATCCAAAGCTTTGAAATAAATCCATGCAGCAGCAATAAAAGGAATGAATTCATCTCAGGATATTATTAAGATATTCAAATATGTGGACAGGATTTTCTGCTTTTATATTTCTGGTTACAACCAGAGGAAATATGCTGTAAAACCCAATCAGAGGCTTGGTTCCAGTGTCGCCTGAAGCCACAGGTGTCCTGGGGTTGTGTCAGGTTGTGTTAACATGAAAAATACCCCAAGGCTAGGTACAGAAGAAAAAGATTGCCTCAAATTATGGCTTTCAAACTGCTTTTAGAAGATTTAATTGAGTCATCTCATTTAAATATTTTCTAAAATGAACACAGTCTTCTATTCAGATGAACCACTCCGACATTCATAACAACAAAAGTAGGTCTTTAAGTCTAGAATGCACCACAATATAGTAAAAAATAATAATTGCTGCATGTTTACATGAGGTTTACATGTTTACATGCACAAAATGAGTTCGTTCTTAAAAAATACTAGGGGTTATCCTTGGAAAATGCTAGTTCTGGCTTTCATATGGTCATATGGGAGTATACCGATATATCGGTCGGCCGATATATTGGGATGATATTTACTGGTTTTTACACATCGGCATCTGCCAATATTTGTCCTTAGCAAAGCCTATTTAAAGACAGGCACATCCTCAGGCAGCCCTAAGTGAGTGAGGATTTAGGTTTGGAAGACAAATAGAGCTGGGTGTCATCCGCAAAGCAGTGGAACTGAATGTTAAATTTCCAGAATATGTGACCTAGCGGTAGAAGATAAATAATAAAGACAATGGGCCCCAGGACAGAGCCCTGGGGCACACCTCTGGTAACTGGGGATAGGCTGGATCTGAAGGATTTGAGTTGAAGTATGAACTGAGAACGACCAGAGAGGTAAGAGTTAAACCAGCCAGATATGTTTTGGGAAATGCCAATGGATGAGAGCCTATCAAAGTAAATATTTAACAGTTAGTTAAATTCAGAGTTTAAAAACTGATTCAGCTTCAGATATTTTGTGCATCAACTGATGTTATTAGTGACGTTTTAGCATGAAAATAGGTGGAAAATGTCTAGATATCGCCCATAAAAATCGGCAGTAGAAGTTTTTGGCAGCACAATGAGCAATCAGGGTTCAGTAAGAATGCTGTAAACTGTTTCTTTTAAATGGACAAACTGCTTTTTCAGCTCTCTATGTGACTCAGTACTGTAGTTGTAGTTTCATACAGCTGCACGGTGGGTAAAGATCTAATCACTGCTATAAATTCTCCTGCTGACAACCTGGGGATGCTTTAGAGGTCTACAAAACTTGGATTAATGGTTATTTTTGAATGACATCGATTTAAGCTCATTACTGCCGAGAGCCAGTGAAAAGTTAAATATGTCCTGTTGCTCAGATGGAAGCAAGTCTCTGCATGATAAAATAAAGCATCTAAATGAAGGCGGTTCTTTAAAAGGTGGTTGCCAATAAGCTAATATAAAATCAGCCTTGGCTTTTATTTTATTGAGCAACAAACCAATAAGCACAAATGGCTGCTAATTAGCAGTTTGTGCTACATGCTAGCAACAGAAAATACGATTTATTGTGATGATAAAAGCCAGAAGATATTTGGAATGTTTTAGAATGAATTTAATTGGAACACTCAGGCCAGAAGCTTTAAAGACACATGCAGTGTTATCGTGAGCTCTCGTTCCGTCAGAACGAAGGCGGTAAAAACTGCTGCCACCTAGCTGTCGGAGTTTGCATTGCACCAGACAAAAGAAATGCGGTAAATGATTGCTTGTAAATTCTCATAAAAAATGTTTTTTATACATTTGACTCTGTATCATAACCTGAAACATCGCAACATTTCAGTGTATCTATATTTTCTTACATTCCTCATGAGTTTCATGCACAGATGTATCTTTTCTTATCAATGTTTCATTAATTTTAGATTTTTGATATTTCTGACGATTGCCAAATCAAAAGCTCTGTTTTTAACCTTTCCATTTTGAGACATGTTAGGGTCACAAAGATTAATCTCCACCTTTATTCATGGTTTGAATAAGAGTAAACAGTTGAAGTGAAACGTATTTTGTTGTCCGAATCAAACAAGCCCCAATGATAGAATCATCCTCATCATGTAAAGTTAAAAAGTTCAGTTTTTCCTCTGCTTCGCTTCTAACAAAAACAAAAGTACCCAAGCTTTTGATTACTGGTGACTGTCCACTCTACCATCTCTGCTCTCTGTCTGTTTTAGCGTTAATCTCTCCCTCTTTGCCTCTCAATCTTCTTACATTACGCAGCATAATGAGATTGAATGCGTCAGTTTCAAATGCTGCGTGGTCTGGCTCATTAGATTAGCTCACTGACAGTTTCCAACCAGGCCTCCCAGTTAGTGCCCAGTGGCTGGACTTCTAGTGGCTGTATGTACGATGACAGAAAGGGAACCCTGAAGGATACACACACACACACATCCCAATGAAGAAGAGCACTGAGGCGTGAAGATGCCCTCCCTCCAACTGCCCTTCGTCATTTTACTCTGTAGATTCATCCCTATCTTCTCTTCCTCAAGGCCTTTCTTCCATCAATACTCCTCAGTGCTCCTCCCTAAAGCCTAATTAATCATGATGTCTTGTAGTCCAGATAAGCTCCAGGCTCTTAACAATTGTCAAGTGTCCTTGACTATATCACTCTGCTCGCTTATGCTGCTGCAAAGTTTCTGAGCTCTGCAAGGCTGCCGTTAAAACTTTGTCTGATTTCTTTCGTGTTCTGTTGTGATTTTTTTATTTTTTTTGTTGTTAACAAGGTTATTCGAAGGATGTTTGACATTCTTGACTGGATGTCGCTGGGAGACTCAATGGCTTCTGGTGAATAGCTTCAGGCCGGCGTGGCTCATCTGTTATGTATAAACTTAGCTCCAGTGTTCCTTCTCCTACGCAGCGAGTTAGTCAGTTAACAGAAGTGTTGAATGGAAAATCGGCTTGGTTACACAAGCAGGACTAACACACGTTAAAGAAATCGCAATCTTTCAAGTGCCCTGAGAGAAATCTATTACCAAAGCTCGTCTGCAAGCAGGCACTCGCAGAGACGAGCGCATCATTCACGTCTCATTGTGTGAGTCAGGGCTGTGTTTATGCAGCAGGTTAATTGAGGCTCCCCAGAAGGGTTTAACACAAATTATAATGGCTCCTTATTCTTCACAGACCTTGCCATGATTGCCTCTGCAGACACGTGTGTGTGTGTGATAGGTGGAAGTAATTCAGTTTATGCACTGCCTGAGGTGTGTGTATGTGTGTGTTTGAGTACAGTGTCTGTCAATAGGGTCTTACCTTATCTAACTTTGTCATCTGCAGAGCTCATTCGAAAAGCAGCAGCACTTTAGGTGATTTCAGGGTGCTGATCGGTACACAAAACACACAAACAAACACACAGCGCTGGGAGATATGGTTTATAGTCCAATTACCCGGCCTGCCTCTTTGATAGAAGGGGGCACTAAATCTTTAGATCCTTTTGTACACATAGAGCCTGTCCCTGTACTCACCCATCAGCAGTGGAACTGATCTCACGGTGCTTTGTCTATAAAATACTGTTAAACTATCTCTTTATCTCCCAATCAAAAGTTTTGGGATCATTTCAAAGGATTCGTTGAGTTACAAGATATTGTGAGAAGGGAGATCCCGCCTTGGGGGAGATCATTAAAGTCATTTTTTATGTTGGTTTTTAATTTTAGCTATAATTTCTATTGGCAGCGTGAGCTGCTAGATACACAAAGATAAAGCAATAAAGGGCTGAGCAGTGGTGAATTTTAAAGGCTAATATAACAGCAGTTTAGAGCAGGGATTACATAATAACCCCCCTGTCCCAATGAACTTTTTATGCAAATGAACTTTTAACTTTTAGAAAATAGTTTTAACTTCCAGCGAGAACAGTTTCAAGTTAAAAACTCAAATACTTTTTCAGATAGATTGTACTACAGGGTGTTTTATTGATATTGTGATAGTGCCACAGGTCTGTGATGCACTAGAGCTGCAGTATATCAAAAATGGATCATCATTGCTATATCAATATTACAAAGAACTGCCCTAACTCACAGGGTATTATTGTTAAAGTGCCTTCCAGCATTCTAATACATTATCTGGCCAATATGGTAGACTGTTAATCACGCTAGACACCCACACCCAGTTTAGATGATGCTGGCTGAGATGCTAAAGCACACAGAACATATGAGCATGGTCATGCCAGAATAGAAAGAGAGGAGTGAAGAATGTGGATATTTCATAACTTTTATCAATAATATTAGAATCTTTATAAAATAGTGCTAAGAGCTCTATCTATGTCCCTCACAAAACAAAACAACAAAACATCATAAAATTAATTAAAATCAGAAAACACAAAGTCATAAAATTCTAAGATGATAGAACAAATGAAAGATGATTATAAATTCAAGTTAAAGGAGACATCATGAAAAACCCACTTTTTTATCCCTTAATACAGTATTTTTCACATTTTAAGTGTCTAAGTGTGCAAAAAGTATTATATTATTCACTATAGTTACTATTTCTGTATTTAATTATAAAGTTTTGGTCATATTTGTCCACCGGTTCAGTTTTTAAATTTGACTATTACATATTTTTACTATGTCGTCACGATAACTTCCAAATATGGTCTTGGACCTCCGGCTACACAGAAAGTAAATCCGCCATTTTTTCTTCTCGCTAAGATTTTTGTAGTCCAACCTGGAGAATGAATAAGTCAGGAGTGGAGAGTCCCAAATGTTCGTTTTTCTGAGCCACACAAATTTTAAAGTTTTATTCCCTTTAAGGACGAGTGCTGTGGCAGTATTTTCACATGTCAGGCTGGTGACTACTGCTAAAAAACCACAGAAGGAGACGTGGACCGGCCGTGACCAGGCTAGAGCCGGCTGGCAGACGCGTACTTTCCCAGTGCAGGGCAGCAGACAGACAGACAGACAGACAGCATATGAAGTCCTCCAGCACAATCCGGAGAAGGACTTTGATCAGACATTCAGTCTTTTCAGAGTTTAACTGAAGGAAGTTATCTTCTAGCCAGCTAGTGATCGCTGATAGGCACTCTAGTAGTTCAGACAGCTTATAGAGCTCAGAATTCTTAAAGGAGCAGTACAGCTGAATGTCATCTGCATATAGGTGATAGGAGACATCATGAAAAGCATCAATTATCTGTCCAAGAGGGTGTATTTATAGTAAAAACAACAGAGCCTTGGGGTACCCCACAGAACAGATTGGTGGAACCTGACATGATTTGGTTTATACTGACACTGAAACTTCTGTTAGAAAGATATGATCCGAACCAGTCTAGAACAGTTCCAGAGATTCCCACCGAGTCACAAGTACTCCGCAATGATTTTAGGAAACTAAGAATGCTCCTTAACTCATTCACTGCCATTGACGACTATAGTCGTCTTTTGCATTTTTTTACGGGGCGGGCGTCAAAACGAGCCCCCGCACCGTGAGAACAAACATCACGTGTCTAAAGCGGATCTTCATCCGTGTATGTCATACATCACGTGATCAGGAAGCGGAAAATCAATGGATTACGAGTTTGTTTTGGGCTGCTGCTGTGAAAAAAACAATGCGCCGAACCGGAAATGCTTCTGCAGCAGCGCTTGGGCACCAGATTGTGAAAGAACGGATAACACGAGAAATACGGTGATTCTTCCTGATGTAAGAAGTGAGTCTACTCTTTCTTTTGGTAGTTTTGGCGTTTACATGATCATAGAGCACAATGTTCTGTGACTCTTCAAAAAACAGTAAAAACGCTCAAAAAGGCTGGCAGTCAGGGGCTTTCTGATCAGAAAACAGCTGGCAGTTAATGAGTTAAAAGCTGTATTTACCTGCCAGGGAACAGTCTAGTCCAAGTGAAGCATCGACTCATTGAGGTTCAACGCTTCCAAGACACATCTAGTGTTATCATGAGATCTCGTTGTTCCATCAGAACAAAGGCGGTAAAAACTGCTGCCACCTAGCAGTCGGAGTTGCACCACACAATACAAATACGGTTAATGTTTGCATGAAAATTCATGATGTAATAAAAAAGTCAGTGCACTTCTTGTAAAATCAATTCAGTATTAACACGAAATATCACGATATTTCAGTGTTTCGATCTTTTATTACATCCCTGATGAATACAACATACCAACACTGATGGAGTTGATCATAACAGTCCCTAGAGTTGGGCTGTGAGAGCTTTAAAAATTGAATAAAATACCCAAATGTGTGAGCTTAACCTTCGATCTTGCATCAGTCATGGTGTTACCTGAATGACATCACCACTGAAGACCACGATGTGTGTCTGAATGATGCAGCTCAGATAATATCACCACTGATCTTGTTTTTACTCTTCATGCTCTTGCTCCAACTTTGCTGATTTATATGAATGACAAAACAGATCAAAACCTACTAGACTTGACCCGGATGCCCCTCACACATGATCCACCCATCCATCTCTACTAACCTCCTCCTCCGTCCATTCATAGTTGGCCTTGTTGTCATGGTTACCGTATCCTCAGCATAGCTAAACTTTGGTTGTAACGTGTGATGCCTGGAGGGCAGAGATTTATGATATGTCATATAGACGCACACAAACGGGGGGGACTCGTAAATCCCTACGCTTTGACTCAGAGGGATTTTCATTCATGCATTTGGCGAGCTTAAAATTGCAAATGCACGCAGTTTCTCTGTCTCACACGCAGGCATGATTATAGCACACAGGAAGCTTCGACGGTAACTCAGACCCATTTATCATCTGTCTGTGCATTGTGCTATAGACAAGCCCGTGCAACCAGAAAGGGCTCTGATATTAGTTGCATGCTACACCGCCAACCTTTAAAAGCTATCGTAATACATTACCTCCAGAATAAACAGATATATTCATATGCAGCATGTGAAAGAGATGCATCCCATTATACGCCGAAGGAAAAGTGTGAAGACACGTAAGTGTTCCATTTATGAAGACAGAGGCTTGCAAATGTTACCTGGAAGCATCATCAGCTGTGCGTGTGTGTGCACGGCCTTGCCTCATGTATCACCTCTTCTCCTACAAAGAGGAAGCTGGGAGACGGAGAGAGGGAATGCAGTTGCCATAGCTTCACATTTATCCCTCTTGAGTTTGATTAAAGGAAATGTTCCTACCAGTCTCCCTCATCTGCTACATTTCTCATTAATATGGATGCTGAGGACTTTTTTCCTCAATCTTTCTCACTGTCTAATTATTTTTTAAATGCATACAAATTTAGTTCCCAATTCACTGGAAATTTTCTTGAATTTTCAGTATTTGCATTGCTTCTTTTCTCTCTCTCTCCCTCTCACTCTCGTTTCTTATTCTCAGCAATTTCCAAGTGTCACACCCAAGAGCTTTTAACCTTTGGCCCTCGTTGCCAAGACAACGGTGCTATATGCAACACAGAAAGTGCAAAGGTTCGACATTGTGCGTTATTTTATCTAAAGGCATCGGTAACAAGAAGCTGTGCAGGATTTATTTAACACTTTAACCAGTTGCTCTTCGATCATCTGACTGTAATTCTGACTCTTTATCAATTTGTTATGCCCACTTTGAAATGGCACCAGCACGATAATATTGGCAGCTTAAGAAAAGAGAAACTCGAGAGATTTATTAACCTTTAAAAGACTGTGTTTAATTTTCAGTTTCACTACATAAACCCATTTATTACATGTCTCACATTAATAATAAGCTTTAAAAACAAAGATTTGTTGTTTTTTTTTTTAAGATTTTGCTTCTTAATCTTTGGATGTTTTTATTGATAAAGAATGAAAGTTGTTTGTTTGATGGGGTCGTGTGAGGATTGGATGGTAAACAACAATATAATGGGATAATTAGACAGGAGTACAAACATGATACCAGCTGGATGTAATTTGATTACATAAGAAAAAGTGTTTATTTTACACAACACTAGTACTTCTCTGTCTAAGCAGCAGAAACATTTAAGCTAGAAGACTGTTTTTGTTCTCTGGTGATTAAATTACCTTGAGTGTGATGAGGAGAGATGATGGTGATGCTCCAGTAGACGTGAAGGTGTTCGTCCTAGAGCAGCATGCTGGTCAGCCACGCTGGAGGACCATCATCCTCCATGCCATGGATATCTAGGTATTTCCAGTATCCGATAGAATTCCCAAACATCCAACTTTGCTCTTTTAGATCAGGGAAAAGGTCACCTCCATTCAGCATACTCCCAATGTTATGTATAATTAACAAAATGAATGATTTGATCTGGATGTGTCAGTCTGGAAACACCATTTTGGAACTTTCTTTTGGAGATTTTCATGGTGAAAATTCCTCTTTCAGATCAGATTTACTGGGAAAAAAATGTCAGCTCAGTACAAAAGAGAAGCAGCATCTTTACTCTCATCCAATTTAGACTCCAGTCCTGTTGCACCACAGAAGAGGAAGACAAAAAGCCTTTCATATGACTTTTTTCTTTGCTATTTCCTACATTCTCATCAAATCTATGAATCTATTAATGTTTTGGTCCAGACAGCCATGTTTTTATTCAAATCATGAAATTTTAAATGGAACGAATGGATGAAAATTAGCTTCTACCAACACCTATGCATAGTCCCATTCAAAAAAAAAATCATTCAAATGGAACTGAGAGCTGATGGCAAACCAGGGTGTGAAAAGACATGTTTATTTTTATTTTTTTGTGTATTATGTTATATATAATAAATGCACAGACAAAAAGGCACTTAAACGTTTATAAAGTGATTATTTTGGTAGAGAAACCTCTGCTAAATTTGTTATATATTGTGATTATTTTGTCAATAGGGTTTTGTTTTTCTCCAGACAAAAAGTATGTTCAGTCGTCTGCAACACATTTTTAGATGCAAAAAAAAAAAATGAAAAGAAAATGCTTCCTCTATTATTTAGTTTTTTTCTTATCCAAAGCTGTTGGCAGACTGAATACCAATGAAATCAGGTAACAAAAGTTGAAAAACACTAAATAAAAAGCAGAAAATATTAGGATATAAAACTGTTTAAACAGGTTCTGAGATGAACATCAGAGATAAGTGATTCCAGACTTTGATGGTGTTGCAGGTACGTCTGGTGTTTCTGGACATGAACACATTTCCTCATCCAGCTTAGCTTTAACTCAAATGACCTCATTGTTTATGTACCAAGCATTTCTCTCTCTCTCTCTCTCCCTCTCTCTCTCTCCATATGTGTCATCTTCCTCTCCTGGCTTGCCTCTGTAGTCCTTCCCGCCTTCCCCGTCTCTTTATTTGACCCGTTTCTTCACCGTGTCTACCATCATGGACATTACACGAAGCCATTAGGCCTCCTGTCAGCCGGCTCAGCGCTGAACTGCCTATCATCTTTCTGCCATCCTCGCTGCTGCTATTAATATTACAGATGCCATACAGGATTTCCTGTAGCTCCAGTGCTAATCCTTGCGCTACCTCTGGGACACTTCCTGTAGCATCCTACCTTCACATTGTGCGATTGGTTGCATCTGCGCCGGCTGAGATGGCAGACATTTGTTGTTGTCGGTCAGTGATGTAAAAAATAAAAAAGTTCCCCTCTTTACCGTAGATGCGTAAACGAAGAGGATGAAACAGTTACTCTTCATTTCTGAACACTGTCGATGAATCTTTCTGTTAGATAACAGCAGCCACTCTGGCAGAGACAGAGATAATCAGGTTAAGCAGCTGGGGATTAAGACTGTAAGTATTTGCTATGCTGCTACTTCTGTTCTTTTCATGAGCTTTTGAGCAAGTCGATCATCTTGAAACTGAAAATTTCCCTCAATTTATGTCTTTTAATGTGAGCTAAACAAGATGACATCATGTTTTAGGATCCTATGTTGAAGGATTAACAGGTGAATGCACATGTGCAGCACTCCCTTTGCCGACTTCCTTTTTCTTCATCCCACCTCTGCTTTTTTCATATTCCGTCATGAGTCTTGGTTCTAACAACAGATGTTGCTAAAGGGTAAAAGGAGAACAAGGGAGAAGTAATGGTGCAGAGGAACAGATGGAGTGCAAAGAAGAAAATAAGGTGTGCTGTATGAAAGTTATATGGTACACAAAAGATAATCGAATGAGAGGAAGATGTTACAAGAATAATATTCTGCCTGGTGGCTCTCTTTGGGTGCATTATTTCAAATATTACCAGCGAGGATAATGGGGTTTTGGGTGGATTAGAGCAGAGGGAGACATTCCAGTCTTTTACCTGACAGATGTGGGTAGATGAGTCTCTGGAGGCAAGTCTGGACGCTCAACACAAAAACACCATCTTGTGATTTCTACCTTGCATGTAAAGAAATACAGTGGAGCTGTAATCCTAAATGCTTATGCAAAATGTGCTTTAGTACTGATTATTAGGTAACCAGGTGCAGCATGAGCTTAGAGTCTGCAGATAAAGTAAAGCTGAAACAGTTTGTTTCAGACAGCTACATAAATAACGGCCACCTCTGCAGGACTAAGTACCAGAACTCTACCAATAGTAACACTAAGTTGACTTAATAACAGGTTAGTAACCTCAGTTTTAGTGGTGACCTATTTTTGTGATGTGTTTTTGAAGGCTGAAGTTAGGTTTTCTTGTTGGTAACAGATTCTTGTTGTTTCCATTCCCAGTGATTTTGAATTTGGAACAAGCAGCATATTTAACTTCAACTAAAACTTCCTCGTGTGTTAGTTGAGTACCTACTTCAAGGTTAGAAGCTGAAAGTGGGATTTTGTAATATATGTTTCAGTTTCTGCAGTATGAATGGTGACGTGGCAGGGGGGTGAACAGCAATTTTGTAGGGGTGGCCATGCCCCTTGGGGGCACCACTGAGCATAAACAGGCAAAATATTCTAGTAAAGAAAATGTATAATCTGATTAAAGACTAGACTAAGACTAAAATCAGTTCATGTTGAAAAATGATGAAAGTAGTTGTTTTTGTTTAATCTTGAGAATATTGTTGTGCGCAGTTGCATCTAGCATAACTAGATTTAGCATAATCTGTTATTACCACATGAAAATCTACCGGAGGGTTTGTAAAAATTAACTAAATTGGAGCCATTGTTGTTTTTGCAAAAGTCAGCTGTCATTTTCAGAGGTGTTGACTCCAAAAGGTGGGCAGTTGCAGTCATTAAAGGAGACATATTATGTTAAGTTCACCTTTTGCATCATTTTGTGCTGCCATGTTGGTCTTTACGTTCTCTACAAACTCTCCAAATGTAAAAAAAAATCTGTCCATCTATTTTCTGTCAATGTTTGGTTTTAGGATTTATGAGCCTGAAATAAGCAGTTTCAAAAAGTCCCCTTTTGTGATGTCACAATTGGACAAATTAGAATGAAACCACCTCTCGTGTGTAAAAGAGATCTGCTGCTGGAAGAGCAGCCACTCTACTCCAAGCCCCTCCCTGATATAAGAGCAACCTGAGCGGGGGATGGGTGGGCGTGGCCAGCTTCAGCTTGTTCTCTTAAAGGGACAGAGCCCTAAAATGGCTCATTCTGGAAGGTGCTGAAAATGTCAACTAAAACTGCTGAAATCACTTTATGTGAGAGGGGTTTAGTGCAACGAACTCCATGTTTTGTATCGACCATAGAACCATTATAACATGTCCCTTCTCTCTATTCTGTGTGGTCATTGGGGGATTTTACTAACACAAGCAAAAACATCATTGCCTGCTTTATGCCTTTTGGTGGCACATGCAGTTTAGAAATGCAAACTACTCTCACCTTCCATTCCAGGGTTCAAGTGTGTGTGACTGATTTTTTAATCAGGACTTCGAACTTTATGTTTTTGTATTTTGTTTTTGAGTTTTAGATCCTGGATTTAAGGTTGAGGAATAGGTCTGTTAACAAAAAATGTTGTTTTATTACCAGTTTAGTGTTGTTTTCCAACATTTCTGAAGGGACATTTAAGAATGCAAAAGTAGGCGTCACTTTGAAGGCATTTTCCCAAAAGTTTGACTGAATTTCCCAGGATGTTGAGACTACCTCATACACCCTTTTCCCAGCATTCTCTCTCTCTCTCTCTCTCTCTCTCTCTCTCTCTCTCTCTCTCTCTCTCTCTCTCTCTCTCTCTCTCTCTCTCTCTCTGTCTCTCTCTCCCTCCCTCTCTCTCTCTCTCTCTCTCTCTCTGAGCAGCCAGCCCTGTCATGTTTTGAAAACCTGCAGGTGCTCCGAACTCCTTGTTTTCCAGGAAGGACGATAGGCTACACAGAGAAAACTAAAATAGTCTCCCAGCCTAAATGTCCCTCACCTCTTTCTCTCTTTAGGTTGCTCCTCACATGACTCACTCCTCTCAACCTTACCATCAAACCGAGCAGGTTATTATTAAACAAGAACTGGCTGTTGTAGGGCTTTGACCCACTTGACCTTTATTCTACGGGCACTCCAGCCCAGTCACCACCCACCTTTTCTGTTCTACTTTTTATCTCTCTTGGTGTAAGTGATGTCAAAGCCAGTGCAGGGATTAGGATGAGGCAGGGGCATGTTCCTACTTGGCTAAGGCTCATGTCTAAGGCTCATTCTTTTGGAGTTCTGGCCCAACACTAGCCCCTTGTGTTGACCAAAGAGCATTACACCTTGTCTGCCTTGCACCAGATGCATCAGCTTCTAAAGGATGTATGAGAAATACTAAATAATACCGTGAATGTGTTAAAAACGAACTAGAACTCCCACTTGTTCCAGATGTTGGTTTTTTCATTTTTATTGTGATCTTCTTATCAGATGGAACAAAAGGAAACTTCTACCTTTTAACACAGTCTTGATGTTCTGCAGACTTAAGATCGTTATCATCTGTTTCCTCCTTTTGGTGATATTCTAATAAATTTCCTTATTATGTAAAGTAGCTGCATGCGTTCCATCTGCAATTTGAGCATTAACCAAGTCTTATTCCTTCCTCAAAGAGTCGCGTCGTCCTCCCTCTTTGGCCCCGACAAATCAATCTGCTGCTGCTTTTACACATTTTTATAACTTCCCATTTTGGTGTGTGTGTGTGAGTGTGTGTGCAAGCAGATTTTATCTCTTGTGGTATTGCACACACACGGGGTTGGCTAACTGACACAAGCTGTGTATTAGTAAGACAATTGAGACTCACCAGTGACATGGAAACAACTGGACATGTGGAGGTTCATATTCCGCACCAAAGCTCATGCAAAAGAGGCAAGTGGTCAATCTTTGTGTGTGTGTGTGTGTGTGTGTGTGTGTGTGTGTGTGTGTGTGTGTGTGTGTGTGTGTGTGTGTGTGTGTGTGTGTGTGTTATAATGGTGAGGGGGGTCTGCGTGTGATGGTGGCTGTGAAGGTTACCGACTTCTCAGCTGTGAAATTAAAGAATCTTCCACCTCATTAATCATAACTCAGATGAAATATCCTCTTTCTGTCTAAAAATTGATTATGAATTTAAAACGTATGAGTCACTCTTCAAAATCCTCTATTTGTATTTTTTCCTACGACACAATGAGTTTCAAAGAGACTCATTTTAGTTCAACAGGATATGCTCGTTAGAGCAGCGTTGGCACTTTTGGTGTAAGATCAGAGTGGCGCGTTAGTTCGATATCGCTGAGATCTCGAGCGTTTTACCGAGGAACTCGGCTCGAGCTCGCAGGACTTATCGAACAGGAAGGAAGTGAGATCGGCTCAAATAAAGAGGAAGTGAAAACTGGGAGGGAAGAGAGGTTTCCTGTTACTGTGCGGCTACCATCACGTTAGTTTCACCCCCTTCTGTGTGTGTGTGTGTGTGTGTGTGTGTGTGTGTGTGTAATCCTAATAAAGTTAACTCCTCCATTAAATCGGTCCCTTTAGAACGAGTCTCGCATCACCTGGGTAGAGAAGGAGTTTGCCAATATTAGAGAGCAGGTAAGCTCTCACCTGTTCAAGCTTTAAACCAATCCATGCAGCTCCTCCTATCGTCTAGCTTTCATTAAGCATTTTTGTCTTTTTGCCCTCTGGATTGTTAATCTGCCAATCAAGAAAAAGAAAAGCATCCAGTTTTCAGACTGCATTGCAGATCTGGGGGAGCTCGGCTTTTCCACGGCTGACTTATTCCCTGCAGAATTATTGTATCAGGAGCAATAAAGAAAGTGATGCAGGGGAAGGACAATAGAGCCGTTTTAGGTGTCAAGGTGAGCAGGAAGGGACATGATTTTCCACAATTAGGAAATTGTCTGTCATCCAGCCAGAATGTGAGTTGTCCAAATTGTCACGGTCGTGAGGACACTTCATCCTTGCTCCCCCTCTCTCTTTCTCGCTTTCTGTTTGAATTGTGGCAAAAGTTAAAGCTGTGGTCCGTAGCGTGACGTCATCAAGGAGAGGAAGAGGAGATTTTGAAAATTGAATGACTGTAGCACCCACTCACGTTCCCTTCTGGAAGGAGCTGAAAACCACGCTTCATATAACGGACAAGTAATGTTTTTGATATGTTCCTGCTCAGACACCTGAGTCTAACTGCTGAATTATCTCCTCAGCCTTCATCATGCTCTTTAGAAACTGCGAACCACTCATTTTAATCAAATCTGCAGAGTTCAAGCTGGCTAGCATCTAAAACCAGCAGGAATCCGGCACTTAAGATGCTAGCACACTCCTGCTAACACTAAAACAGGTTAAAACAATAGACAGATGTAGCGTAAGGTTTAAACTCTATACTAGCTACGGTACACTAAAGATTAATCCCTTTTCATTCCCCTCCATGCTCTTCCACAGACTGACATTAATTCAATGCAGGTTGAGTTATTATTCAAGCTAAGTTGGGGTGCTAAGCTAACTGTGGGTAGTGCATGCTGGGGACTGGGGCACATTCTCATTAATTGTCGGCTCACTTGTGTTGATATGTAAATCTATTGGTCAATGCTCTAGACTCCCTGTAAATGATTCATTTAATTGTAGAGGCCTGTGGAGGGACTATCCGAGTCTTTCCACCGGACATGTAAGTGTCACATAACATCTGCAAAGCATAGTGTGTAACAATTAGACGCAGTCAAAGTGGATGGGTGAGTTTCAACCGGTCGCGAAGCGTCACATTTTGGACATGTCCAACAAGCATACACACACCGTGCTCCGCTAAATTTACTCTTCGAGTCTATTTTTTACACGCTACTCTTCCACAACGCGCCAAGCTCAGCAGTTCAGATCGGCCCAGACAGGAAGACAAACGCATAAGCAGTGAAAAACATCCAGAAATTTTCAAAATAAAAGTCCCATGCAGACTTACCGTGGCGTAATGAGTAAAAATAAGTGCGTCATTACCTGTGAAATCTCCATAGCCAAGGTATACGGAGCAGAAAATAAACTGCAGACCTTTTTGGATACCTGCTGTCGTCTATCTACTTGCATGCGTGAATTGCTGAAATCCCATGCAGTCTTGCAATTCTCCGGTCATTTTGTGACCTCGCGAGACCACTTGCCGTTTCCACTCTGGGTGGAAAGGGAGTTTGTGTAAAACGCTTCTATTACGTCCATTGGAAAGGCCGGATTAGGGAAAATATAAACGATGAAAAATTACCTTTTTTATGTAAAGACCAGGGTCAGATAGTCAAATTTAAGCATTTTTGAAGTTAGTTCAAAAAAATTAAACTACGTACCCCAGCTTTAAGATGAGGAAATACCTCAAGAACATGAAACTAAATGTTAGCTTTACTTTTTCAGTCTGATTGGCAGCTATTCTTCCACTTTTTCCTCTTCTCTTTTGGTTTCTTGCAATTCTTTCGTTCTGTTGCTCTCTGTCTCAGCCACAGATGTGTTTTCGCTCCACTAGTCGGATGCAGAACTGCGAGAATAAGAGCAGGCTCTTCCTTCCTGCTCGCTTTAGTTGTATCTCACTTCAGCAGAGAGGGCACGCAGGTCAAACCAGAACAACACAGATGAACAGGGAGGGAGGACAGGAGAAAGGATGGAAGAGAAAAAGAAGATGCCTTTTTACAAAACCAGGACGTAGATAAAATGCAGATGCTGAGGACTTGTTGCGTATTCACCTGCAGAACGAACGTTAACATGAGAGCACAAGAGAGTCTGAGTTGTGCTCGCTCTGACAGGACTCTGGGATGAATTTATGTGAGCTGCTGTGGCGGTCGCCTTGTGATGGATGCGGGTAGGAGCGTAAAACAGCATGGACAATGCTGAGATGGAAAAGGACAAGAAAAAGTTCAAGCTGAGCCGCATGCTGTCCCTTTATCTGTTCAGAAAGAACAAATCCCTGACTGGTAGTCCCGCTCACTGTAACGGCTGCAGAGCCTCAGCTGCAGCCGACAGCGGCGCTGACATTTCACCCGAACCGAGGAACCAGTGGACGGTAAAGTGATGCCTCCTCATGTTCACATCTGTCTAATCTTCAGCACTCTTTCCTGATTGAGCTGTTATGTGAAGTAATATGAGACGTATTGTCACTGCAAAGTTCAAATGAGGGTGTTTTTGTTGATGTTTGCTCAGAAGCAAGGTGCAGCTGACGGGCTGGTTTCCTGTTGTCACAGTTCCAGGCTCTAGTGGTCTGTGGTTGGTTTTAAAATCTTACAAGTAACATTTTGTTTAATAATCAAAAGGTTACACAAAAACCTGAATCTAATAAAATCCTGCACAAGTTCCTCGTCTGGGCATCAGATGATCCACCTTTATTTATTAATGGCTTCATGTTTTATGAGTTGGAAGTAGGTGCTTCCTCTTCTGGTGATCATTAACTAAAATCAATTTGTCTGTTTAAAAATTCTAACCGGATCCTTTCATAGGAGTGAAAAGCTCTTTCTCTTCTTTCATTGCTGCTTTTCAGAGTCATCATTTATGTTTTTCTGCTCTACAAACATCAAACTCAAGCGTTCTGAACTTGTTTTATCTTTTGACATTGTTTTTATGCTTTCAACAGTGCAAACGTTACTCCACCCAGAGATAAACCTGCACAAGTCCTTGATCAAAGAGCAAACTCTGTGGTTTAACAGCTCGTGTCCAAAAAAAACAAAACAGTAGACCCATGTTCCTTTTTGAGAGTTCTCTGGTAGTTCCATTTAACGCTGTTGTCACCATTAGTTCCAGAAACTCTATAACACTGCAACTCATTTATGAGAACCTACTCAGTGTAATCTCTTAATTTGCACACCAGTTTCTCTTTTTACTGCGCTTCCTCTTTCTCATGCTTTTATTTTGATAAACTGTTCTATTTATGCCCAGAGACACGTCTGCTCAGAAATGTGCTATTTGCAGTTCGACCATCATAGATTACTGTTTCAGCTCATGCACCTGCTTTATGCTTTCACTCTGTAGGAAGATGGAGACATCAAGGAGATCAACATCACCCACGTGGTCAAGGAGGGCTCAGAGAAAGCAGACGCCTCGCAGTTTGAGCTGCTCAAAGTTTTGGGTCAGGGGTCTTTTGGAAAGGTAACAACCTAGACTCACTTTGCCCAACTTTTAAATATTTTTCTCTCGTTGCCTAACTCCGGTGCTTTCCAGAAGCATAAAGATTGTTTTTTGTTTTGCAGGTGTTCCTTGTGCGGAAGGTGACCCCTCCAGATGCCAACCAGCTGTACGCCATGAAGGTCCTGAAGAAGGCCACACTTAAAGGTACAGACACTTGGAGTATCCCTTTAATCTTAAACAGCATAACTGCTAATGATGAAAATTAATTATAAAGTTTATTTTCTTGTGTTTTTTGAAAGGTTTCCTTTAATCTTTTTATTTTTGTAGTGATTATTAGTCACAGTTTCACATCTGCCAAATAAAGTCACATATAAGCAAAGACCACCCCAGCTTTCTGTGGGTTTTTCACACCGTCGTGCACAGATGATGTGGTCTCATATACTCGGCAAACAACAGGGCGTGCAAACTGTTCACACGGTCTCCCAGAGGGTTGTGGTTAGTTCAGGTCGTGCAAATCAAAAGTGAATGCCAACGAAGACATCTTCATCAGCTCTAATCAGTCAGTTTTTGCAAAACAGTTTTTTCTCTTTGAAAATATGGAAGCAAATATGCACCAAAGGTCTAATTAAAATGCACTAGCTGAAATGCTTTTTCATTTTCACAATACAACTGCAAAGAGAGTGAAAATGAAAAATTCTTATTCATTTTATTTGGGAGTCAACATTGGCAGTTGTATTGTGAAAATGAAAAAGCAATTCTGTGAATGCATTTTAATTTAATTTATGGTACATCATTTCTTCCATAGTAAATTAATTAATTTAGTCTTTATTTGTTCAGTAAGAATACATTTCCAGTCCAAATTGTGTTTTTTAAAACTTTATATTCAAATCTAGAATCTTTTTTTGTATTATTATTTCAAATTCCGGGAAAAAATTACCGTTTGAGTTCAATGTCACCGAGACACGATGAACATTTTTCTGCAACTTTTAAAACATTTTTATTCATGAAGGTATCTAAACTTTTTAAAGTGTGTTGCTGAGTTCTGTTCATTTTCTTATCTGGAAACAGGTTCTGTTTAAATGAATAAAAGAAACAAAGCTGTTACTCTTGTTGGTACTTTTTTTTTTCAAGTATTTTCTTTTCAAATAACGCAGCAGTTGAATATTTATATTCAGAAAAAATGCATTGATTTTTTCCTTGTGTCCTTCAGTCAGAGACCGTGTGAGGACCAAGATGGAGAGAAACATCCTTGCAGACGTCAACCACCCATTTGTCGTCAAACTGCACTACGGTAAGCTAGCTGGATGCTTTTAAATCACTTAAACATAGATAATACTATTAATATTACTGTTTGTGTTTTACCTTTAAGCTCTGAGCGGTGTACGTTTGGTGATTTATATTTCAATGTTCATCCGTAGCATTCCAGACTGAAGGGAAGCTGTACTTGATCTTGGATTTTCTCAGAGGTGGAGATCTTTTCACACGGCTCTCTAAAGAGGTGAGGGGAATCCTTAAAAGCACAGTGTAAAATATTTTTACTTGTTTACCATCAAATTCTGTGTATCCGTTCACAAATTTGTCCTTTTTTATTAATATTTCTCACCAACGTCTATTTTATGTATTCCTATTAGCTTGAAATTTTACATTTTTCTAAACATAAACTGTGGTAGACCCAACTCATTTTCCTTTTGCCTTTTTTTCACATTATTTTTTAATCACAATTTTTACTTTTATTTTTCCCTTTTTTAATATTTTTAATCATTTTTAAAAAAAAATTATTTTACTTTTTGTTTTTTGTGAAGCGCCTCGTGATTTTTATCTTGAGAGGCGCTATATAAAAGATTGTTTCTTCTTCTCCATACTCATGCGCAATCTTGAAATATGGTAGCTCTTTAGGGTCATACAAGATGTAATGCTTTGCATTTGTGCTTTGGCATTGCCTTTTTAATACGTTTAGGTTTAGGCTATCGTAGATGCAATACCAACCCTGAACTGTGTGGTGCTAAAGACTCCATTTTTTTCACTCACTGGGGCTTTAAATCAAAAATAAACTATTAAATTTATCTGATCTGATTTCTACAGTTATTTATCACTTGTATGATTTCCTCTTAGGTGATGTTCACAGAAGAGGATGTGAAGTTCTATCTAGCCGAGCTGGCTTTAGGACTGGACCACCTCCACAGCCTGGGCATCATTTACAGAGACCTCAAACCTGAAAAGTAAAAACACATTTTCTCATTAAAGCAGACATTTTCTCCACTACAGATGAAATTAACGTCCAGTTTTGATTTTTACAGCATTCTCCTGGATGAGGAGGGTCATATCAAACTCACAGGTGAGTCTTCTGCTCTTTTAGAACACACACACACACACACACTTAAATCTCCTCTGCCCCGTTGACCTTCATTACTCATCGCTCCGTGACAGCGTTATCTTTCTGACTGCACATATCTCCATACAGGCCCAGTGCATGTTTCCCCACATTAATTATTACACTTTATCTTATCTCCATTATGAGCCCCGCTGCCATTGAACCCAAGGTGACCCTCTGGAAGTTCAGGCATGAAACATAACCAATGATGAAGTGCTTCTGTTGTTTAATGCTGCACGATTGTTGATATTGTGAGACTGAGCTTTGCGTTTCTGTGTTCCGTGCAGATTTTGGTTTGTGCAAAGAAGCCATCGACCATGAAAAGAAAGCGTATTCCTTCTGTGGTACTGTAGAGTACATGGCTCCGGAGGTGGTGAACAGGCAGGGGCACATTCACAGCGCTGACTGGTGGTCGTTTGGAGTACTAATGGTGAGAAGAATCGATTATTTCAAGTTGTTCATTTAGGTCTTTAAATAACCAAAGTTGTCTCTCCCGTTAGTTTGAGATGCTGACAGGATCACTTCCGTTTCAAGGGAAGGACCGAAAAGAAACTATGAGTCTGATTCTAAAGTAAGTAAAAACCTTTTCATATTAAAGAAAACTCTCCAGGTTGCAGTATTGAAACCTTTACCTTAACGCAGGGCGCGCTTAGGAATGCCTCAGTTCCTGAGTGCCGAGGCCCAGTCGCTGCTCAGGGCTTTGTTCAAGAGGAACCCTGCCAACAGACTGGGTCAGTGTCAACTCTCTCAGGAATCATTTAAACAGTTTTACAGAAAAAAACGTCAATAATGCAAAATATCATCCTTGTAGGGTCTGGACCTGATGGTGCAGAGGAGATAAAACGTCACGGTTTTTTCTCCACTATAGACTGGAACGTGAGTTTCTGGTTTGAATTTTAATTGTGCTTTTTTTTCCGTCCAAAATGTAAAACATAATTTCTACATTTTTAGTAAAAGTCAATAAATTTTGCTTTTAGAAACTCCTCAGAAGAGAAGTAAAACCCCCGTTCAGGCCAGCTGTAGCACGTCCAGATGACACCTTTTACTTCGACTCCGAGTTCACCTCCCGCACCCCGAAAGGTCAGAGGTCAAAGTGCTGGTAACAGTAGATTCTTTTCTCTTTATTAGCTTTTCTTTCAGAAGACTGATGTAGTTTTTTTGTTTTTTAAGACTCTCCTGGCGTGCCTCCCAGTGCTGGAGCTCATCAGCTATTCAGAGGATTCAGCTTTATTGCATCAAATCTGTTGGATGAAGAAGGTTTAGTGGAGCCAGTGCAGCCCACACCACACCCAGTGGTCCAGGTCAGCTGTTGATCACATATGATACATGTCTGTATTGATATAAGCCAACAATGTTCTAGCAGCCCAATAGGAGCAGTAATTTCCTGCCTGATGTAGATTTAGAGACACCAGAGAGGAAGTTCCCCCACAGATAAATCCAGCATCACCGTCATCCGCCCTCGTCAGCCCTGTCAGCCTGTCACTCCTCCGCCTCTCTTCAAACTTCCATCTCCTTTTTCTCTGCAGCAGCTTCACGGAAAGAACCTTCTGTTCAATGACGGGTACATACTCAAGGAGGACATCGGCATGGGCTCCTTCTCTGTCTGTAAGCGATGTGTCCACAAAACCACCAACACCGAGTACGCTGTCAAGGTATGAATAGACCTGAGGAACGCCTGTCACGTACAGAAAAGAGCAGGCAAATTTCAGCAAAATGCCTGTGAGGCTCTGTTTTATTCCATGTTTCGGCCTAAAGACCAAGTTCACTCGTTTTTTCAACACATCTGCAGTGGTCTCGGGTATAAATGAATGCCTTGTGAGTCGATCTCTGAGGGGGGGAAAGCTCTGGCGCTCCTGTTTCAGCGCAACTCTACCACTGACTCTGTTTGCTTTGCAACATTGATGTTTTATACACAAATAACACAAGCCTGAAGGAGTTCTGCGGTATTGTGGAGTTGCTAATGCTAACAGTTAGCTTCTACTAGTCGAGACGCGCTCTGTTCTCTAAATCAACAACAGCCTTCCCCGTCACGAGCCAAGATGGGTGACTCCATGAATGTAGATCTGACTGACTTTTCTAATCTGAGCATTTCCCCATTTATTGTCTATCGGCGGCTAATGCAGGAAACATGGGTTAAAGACTTTTCACGTTCAGCCTGCATGTGAAACTCGGAGTGACCGATCATATTTAAAAAATAAGTAAAAAATGGTTTCTCAGTGAACTTGGTCTTTAGAAAAATACTAATTTGTATAAATCTGAGAAAGAATTTGTATATCTTACGTTTACAAACTGTTTTAAGACAGAGCTTTTATTTTGAAAGTATCCAAACTTCCTGTGAATGTTTTTGTGCGACAGGTGATCGATAAGACCAGCACAGATCCGTCTGAAGAGATTGAGATTCTGCTCCGATACGGACAACATCCCAACATCATCACGCTGAAGGACGTGAGTCTGAATCCACACCTGTTGGATTCCGGAGAGGCGGGAAGTGGAATCCTTCAGAGTTGGTAAAGCATTTTTGCGTGGGTGTTCCAGGTGTACGACAACGGGAAGCAGGTGTTCCTGGTGACGGAGCTGATGCGTGGAGGTGAACTACTGGATCGGATTCTCAAGCAGAAGTACTTTTCAGAGCGTGAAGCCAGCGCCGTGCTGCATACAATCACCAAGACCGTGGAGTACCTCCACTCTCAGGGGGTGAGCTTCCTCTTCACCGTCTCTAAACTATTTGACGTACAACATCCAACGTCCTGGTGTTTTCCAGGTTGTGCACAGAGACCTTAAACCCAGTAACATCCTCTACGTGGATGAGTCTGGGAACCCCGAGTCGATCCGGATCTGTGACTTCGGCTTTGCTAAGCAGCTGCGTGCCAACAACGGGCTCCTGATGACCCCGTGTTATACCGCCAACTTTGTGGCTCCTGAGGTGAGTCGGTGGAACTCCTTTAGGGATCAGAATTAGCTGAAACTTTATTTGGTGTGAAATTTTAACGCGTGGACATTTCTGCTGGCAGGTGTTGAAGCTTCAGGGTTACGATGAAGGATGTGACATCTGGAGCCTGGGAGTTTTACTCTACACCATGTTGGCTGGGTGAATGACGCAGATGCTTTTGTTTTACATGATTTCATTTATTTTTCTTTCTATATTGACTCTACTTTCCTCTTTCCTTCCACCAGCTTTACTCCGTTTGCTAACGGACCTGAAGACACTCCGAATGAGATCCTGAACAGGATAGAAAAGGGTCACTTCAGTCTGAATGGAGGCAACTGGGATACCATATCTGATTCTGCTATGGTAAAGCTGCTCTTTAGGGATGTTTTTGGTCTCTTTCTTACAAAATAACTAACATTTTCTGCTTTTTCTAGGATCTTGTGTCCAAGATGCTTCATGTGGACCCCCATCAGAGACTGACGGCTCGGCAGGTCCTCAAACACCCCTGGATCGTTCACAGAGACAAGCTGCCCAACAGCCAGCTCCCACACCAGGACCCCAAACTGGTCAAGGTAACAGAACTCTGCACATTTTTTATTCACCCTGGAGGGGGAAGAAAATATATACAGTATATTGCACTGCAAAAATTAATTTTCAAGAAAGTTTTAAAAAAGCTTGTTTTATCTTATTTTTAGTCATAAAAAGAAAACAAATCTTATCTGCAAATCAGCACAACTAAGGTAAATATTCTTAAATATGATCCAGATTTTCTGGTTTTGAGTAAACAAGCATTCCTTGGCTAGAGTTTTTTAAACTAGCATAATAATCTAATGTTTTTATTTTTGCTTACCTCATTGGCTGATTTTTTTTACTCAAACAAGAAAATTTGGATCATATTTGAGAATATTTACCATACTTTTAAGCAGTGCTGTTTTTGCAGAAAATAAAGATAAAATGTCCAATAACAAGCCTTTTTTTTTTTACTTTCTTGAAAATCAGTTTTTGCAGTGCGGAAACCTCCATTTCTAAATGTTTCTTTTTGTAATATTTATTGTGGCCACAGGAGGGCATAATGTCATTTAAATGTCTTCTTTTTGTGCTCATTTGTGTGTTGTTTTTTTTTCTTTCTTTCTTCAAAACTTTGCTTATAAGTCATAAAGTCAAACAATTGAGTTTGGTCAGACTTTGATAGTGAAAGAAAATTACAAACGCTTTCTTTAATGAAAACACAAATTATTTAATAATTTCCATATTATTATTATATTTTTATTTATTTTGATCATCACTATTATCACGCCACACACCGTCAGTGGGTGGCTGTGAATGGTATGACACATTAGAGTCCCATACTGTTGCTTATATGCAAGTATACCACCAGCACCCACTTATATACCCAACCGTTCACTAAAATGACCACTAAGCATGAAATAGTTATGTTTATTAGCTCAGGATGGGTTCAAATGTCCTAACATTTCAATTTCATTCAAAGTGGTTCAGTCAAAATGGATTAATTAGGTCTTTAGAGTTGGATTAGTGATGCTTCGCAGGACTAATTTGAAGCGGTGCCACGAGACTCTACAGATCAGCAGAGTGCCTTCAGGATTTACTACAACTCTTGTTATTGTTTACATCCAGGGTGCAATGGCCGCCACCTACTCCGCCCTGAAGAACTCCCAACCCCTTATGGAGCTCAAGCCCACCGAGAGCTCCTTCCTCGCCCAGAGGCGTGTCAAGAAGCTGCCGTCCACCTCCCTGTAGAGACTCAACAGCTGATCAGGTCACCGGGGGCACACCGTCGGGCTCCACGCAGCTTTGCTTGGGGATGTAGCGTCCGGCCTCCAAATGAAAAAAATATGAATATTAAAAAGAGAGAAAAAAACAGCCAAGGAACACCAACTGTGGTCCTGCCCTCATCTTGTGACATCCTGCACTTGCTATCTGTGTGTGGGCCGATCTGATCGGAGCAGCAAGACGTCCTAATCCTAATGATAGATGGGGGGGGGTGATGTCTTAGTGCCGTGTGGGTGAATGACATGTGAGCGAGTGTTTGCATGAACCTGCAACAGTTTTTGATGGTGACATGAACGTTTTCTCTCCGGATCGTTGCTGTAATTGGTTCTCGCTGCACGCTTGTCCGTCTGCCTGTTCCGTTGTCCGTCTGTCTGGTTTTCTTCTTTTTGGGGAGTTTTTTTTTTTTTTTTGCAGAGTTGATGAGCTTTATATTTCTAAATGTGCTGCCAAATCAACCTGCACACACACACACACACACACAATGAAACCACTGTACTGTTCAGCTGCTGTTCAATGTTTTTCAAAGAGCATACCTACATATAAATATTTAACCTCTCTGGCCACGAATGCCTCGCTGGTTTTGGTAAAACCAGAGGAGGTGAATTCTGGGGAGGAAGAAAATTAAATAAACGAGTACTTGCTTTTACAGAGTGATTGTGTGAGTGTGTGAGTTTGTGTGTGTGTGTCAGTTGCATGACTTGCAGTGTGTGTCTGTTGTCTTGCGGGATGCTGCAGAGTCACGTGCATGGTCTGGTGACGTAATGATGTCATGTGGCTTCCTTGTTTTTTCTGCTCTCCCTTTTCTCAGCTTCGTAAATCTGTTTGCAAACATTTGAGATGTCGACTATTTTTATGACTATAAAACTAGTAAAGTAGGTGGCTTTCCGTGAAAGAAAACCTGCCCGAGGAACAATGTGGCATGTTGAAGTTTGCTAAATGATTTTTTTTTTCTCCCACAGTTTTTCTGAAAGATGTATTTTGAAAGCTGTTTCTTGTGTTTTCAGCTTTTGTTGTTTTGTTTTTTGTCTCAAACTGGGGATTTAAAACGGTAAAAGACATGCTGAGCTGATCTGTGGACTTGTTGCCTTGCAGGTCTCTTCTTCTGTTGTACAAATATAAAAGTTTCCATCATTTTAAACAAACTGAGCTCTCCAACTGCAACTTCTGTCCCTTGACTAGTCAGAAATACCACACTGACCTGCCCTTATTGTGGGATTTCCCTTTTTACACTATTCCTGAGTTTGGAATTCATCTTTTTTTTCTTTTCCACTCGACTGACCTTGATTTTGAGACGTTCTGAAGAAGTGCATCTCAAACCGATTCCCGTTGGCGGGTAGGTCCTGCTTTCAGCTCAGTGCCTACAGGTGAGGAAACGTGTCTGGAGGAGAAAACAGGATTAAAAAGGAAAGATCGTTGAAGAAGGAAAGACCTGTAAGGCTGAATATTCTGTTAACCAGCTGTCTTACCTCAAAAGGGATCAAAGTTCTGATATATTTCTTGTTTGGTGTTCTTTTGACTGATGGTATTATGGTAAGATGTTATTGTATGATAAAGATGAAGATTTTTATATCTTATGATATTAAAGATTGAGTTGCTATGATCAAATGTCCTGTTTTTTCTCATTTCTATAACAGAAGAAGCTCAGAATTCACCTAGAAAAGGCTTAAATCTCCTCAAAGGTTTAAGAAGAGGAGTGGATGTTTAAACTTTCAGTTCTGTGCACAAAAGAGAGGAAACATTGATACAAATCAATCTTCATTTTAATCAACTTTGTATGATTTTGAGAGAATTTTAAATAATTGAGCCACAACAGTTTTACCTTTTTTATATTTTAATACACTGAAAATCCTCAGATGAATCATCTGAAATGACTTAATTATTTAAGCTTTTCAAAATAAGTGTTTTCCTACTGTCTCCTTAAACAAACACTAGAGGGAGACAAAGTGCAAATGTCTTTGTATGCTCAAAATCAGACTTAGTTTCATAAACCCGGGATCATATTAGTGCATTTTTCTAAAAAAGAAAAAAACAATGTTGCTACTATTTTAAATGTAAAGTTGCATTTAATTGCCTCCTGATCTGAACAATCCTTAAATTCACATCTTCGTGCATTTTAGGTTTTTTAATAATGCATTCAGCCTGACATGTAACATCAGTGCATAACCTCCTCGCTGTCTCCTCATCTGCAGCACCTTCTCCTCCTATCATCCCATTTCTCTACCTGTCTTGACCTGCCCCTGTTCACACAGCAGCCCTCTCCTACATACCTGACCTTCTTGGCTGTGGCTCACTGTTTGTACAGCAACGTCTGAGAGATGCACCTTCATGTGCACACAGACACACTCTGATATTTTACCACCAGCAGGCTCTTTGACGTCATTTTACCCATAATTCACACTGCAGTGAATGACATGCACACACGCAGGCTGATTCAGGCTGCAGCAGCTGAAAAAGAAAACTCTTATTGATTAGAGACCAGTGGAAAAGCAGCTCCATCATTTGTTTTCTATCTCAGAAGATGGAATTTGTGCAGTTTTCATTTTTGTTCCATCTTTATTTGAAGATTTTGTAGAGTTTTAGGAATTTCTAAATTCAAAAACGCTTTCATGACAAAAGAAGAATGCATATTACGCCAGGTGTGCTGATGAAGGTTCTCAGTCTTCCAGGTCATGGTGATCCAAAGGGGTTCAAATGAAGGCAACTGGACTTCTTTGATTTCTTTAAGACATTTCACTTCTAATCCGAGGAGCTTTGTCAATTCTGACTGGAATATGGGAGAGTCAAGCTTATAAACTGTCGCTGTCTATTGTTGTCCCTGAAGGACAAGGGACACATTCTGGACAGAGAAGATAGATGGTTCCAAGAGGAGTGAGGGAAGCTATGTCAAAAGGGAAAAACCTACATTAAATAGAGGCGGAGGTGATAGGTTTCACCTTTCCAGTACCTATAATGCAGCTCTGAACCTAATCCCCAAACAGTTTCAGTCTAAGTCACACCTTCTTGCATCTAATCAGTTCAACAATTCCCTCACAATAGAGGCTAACGACCCCTACAACTCATCAGGAGGTAGGGAGGAGAGGTATTCATAGGTAGTTTCTGCTCGATGAGTAACAACAGACAGCGACAGTTTATAAGCTTGACTCTCCCATATTCCAGTCAGAATTGACAAAGCTCCTCAGGTGAGAAGAAAAACGTCTTCAAGAAATCAAAGAAGTCCAGTTGCCTTCATTTGAACCCCTTTGGATTACGCCAGGTAATCACGCAGCCCAAAAGGAAGCTACGTTTTCATGGTTACTAAATCCTTCACCATAATTCCTTCATATCTGCACACACGTGCAACCTAAATGTAAGATTTACAACATAGTCTACAGTGGAGACTTTTCAAGTCCTGTAGGATTATAATCCATGACAATGTACTCTAGTGTGTTACCAATAGTAACCTTTGCTACTGTGGTCCCATTGACCAGTTGCCCCTGTGTAGTTCTGGGTTGTTTCCTCACTGTTCTCAAGATTATTTGTACCCCACAAGGTGGGATCTTGCATGGAGCCCCAGGTCGAGGGAGATTGTCAGTGATCTTGTATTTATTCCACCAAGCTGCTTGCCTATTGTAGATTGGCTCATCCCAGTGTTGTGTAAGTGTACAATCTTGTCCCTGGGGTCTTTAGACAGCTCTCTGGTCTTGGTGGAGGTTGGAGTCTGACTGTTTGAAGGTGTGGACAGGTGTCTCTTAAACAGATAACGAGCTCAAACAGGTGCCATTAATACGGGTAACGGGTGGAGGATAGAAGCTTCCTAAAGAAGAAGTAACAGGTCTATGAGGGACAGATTTTTGGTTTGTTTGTAGGTGCTAAACACGTATTTTTTGCAACATAATATTAGAAAAATAAATTATTTAAAAATCATATAATGTGTTTTTCTGTTGTTTTTTACATTCTGTCTCTCACAGTTGAAGTATGATGAAAAGACCTCTCGTCTTTTTAAGTGGGACAACTTGAACAATCGATGACAGCCAAATACTTTTTTGCATCTGTGTATAATTTTTACAATGAGACTAAATTGTTGTTAAAACCTTTTTCTCTGATATTACAGTCCAGCTGTTTTAAAAAGGCAGATTTAGTTGCACGAGGGTTCCATTTGTCCCTCACCTCTGCAGCTTTCACTTACTCAACCAGACAGATTATGCAACAAGCTGAGTGCAACTATCCAGCTGCACACATCTTTGTTACCAAAGACGAACAGCTGAGAGCAAATATGCTTAAGCCCAGTATGGATCGGATGACGTTCTCCACACGTGTGCACTAAAAATACAAACACAGGACACAGATTAATCCGGAACAGAGGGTTTGGTTGGAGAGATTTGAGCCCAAGCTTCAATGACAGTTTTTATTATAAAGGTGCAGAGGAGAGATTTGTTGAAATAGGGTCAGGGATAATTGTATTTTGGAAGAATTTGGTTCCAATTATTATAATAACGGTCAATAGAACTAGGGTGTGTGCAGGTTTCTGCTGGTGGTTGAAACTGTGGGGGAAAAGTCAATATTTCTGCTTAAATTTTGTATTAAAGTATATATTTTCCAGACTTCCTGGGATCTGAAGGCAGGCCGATTGTCTCTGAGAGGCTTTCAACTGCATGATGTCTTGCAACAGTTTTAGTTTTCTAAAATTAGGAGTAATAAACAAAAAAAGTCTGAAATATCTTGGTTTCTGCTCCTAAAAGCTTACCCAAGCAGGAGTATGGAAGCCCATTCCCGCCACTCAGATAAAAAAACATATATATATTATCTCATAATTATCAGATAATTTTTTTATCTGAGTGGCAGGAATGGGCTTCCATACAGGAGTATTAGATCTGCACATGGAGCATATTTTATTTGTCTTTAATTCTGTTCTAAAAGTTTCTTTTCTTTTGGTGTTTTTGAATATGATCTTTTCTGTCTCATCCAAGACCAACCTGTCTGGGCTATTTTCTGCACCGCTCCAGAGGTCCGTGAAGCTAAAAGCAGGAACACGGCTAATGCAACTCTAGTCCTGAGATAAAAGCCAGGCGCTAAGTGAACACTCAGATATGTACGCAGACACATCACACACATGCACAGCGCCACCTCTGACCCGCTAAAAGCTTCTCTTTGCTCTAAAGGAGGACTTCTATTCACACCGTCACGGCTTCAGATGCTTTGTGTGTCTCAATGTTTCGTCTTTATCTGCATCCCCTCGGTCTAAACAGAGAAGATGGATCACTGAAGCAAGAAAAAAATGAAGATCTTAAATCATGATGATGTAACTGATGAGTGTCCAAAGAGCAAAGCTGTTTTATGTTAATGCTTGTTACATAAAGTTAAAAGATTAAATAGGCAAGATTCTGTTTTGGTTTGTAGAAGGAAGCATTAATGACGGAAGGCTTTTAATCCTCATAACACACTAAATCACTATATCTAATGGATGTAATGGAGGTAGGACATGTGGATTGGGATTTTTGTCCTGTTTTAAATGTTTTTATTCACCTTGTTTTCAGTGGAGATGTTCACCTGCTCTGGCTAATGAGCTACACAATAAATTAGAGGCCATTTATTGTCAAAAATGCAGTTTTCCAAGTCAGTTTATGGTCAAAGGATGAAAATTCTCCTTCAGGATTAATTCCTAGATAGTGTCAGCAAAGCTGCCCCAGACCATCACACTACCACCACCATGTTTGTTCTATATCTGAAGAAGTGGTTAGTTTCACAGCATATGAGGTTTTTTTCCATCTCTGCATCCTCTGACTGTAGCTGTGAAACTTCTAGGAAAATGATAAACAAGGACGTCTCAAGGTCTTTAAATCTGCATCTGGAGTTTTCAGGTTATGCAACGATTTTGTCCTTTGTTTTCTCAATTTGTGAAGAATTCTGGAAAACATTTTTCCCATTTATTGAGGAATATTTGGGGAATTTTGGGGTCAGATTTAAATGACTAGATAATAAAAAATAAGTCTGACAAATCAAATGAAAGGAAAGCTGAGGCACGTGAAACCGGAGAAGCAGGAAAGGGTGGTGTAGCGTTGAGCAGCAGGGTGATTAAGGGAGAGATAAAGTAGAGCATCACCCCTCCCTTCTGCTTATTGCCATTTGATGTGAAGGCTGTGTTGCTATGGGCAACCATCCGCCCAGTGAAAGAAGAAAATGAGGAGACCAGCTGGTGTGGTGGATGGAAACAGGGAGGCAGCGAGGACATAATGTGAGTTGGAGTCAGAAATGGACTGAAGTGAAACCTGAGCATCTTTCAAAAGCTGATCAAAGCAGAGCTGCAGATGATGACGACCAAGCATTCGAGTGGAGGACACGACAGCTTGTCAGCATCAGCAGCACGGTGGAAAAGCTGCCCAATCATCAGCTGACGTGCTCAGGAGTGCAACAGCCAATGAAACGCCAGGACGCACCCTCCCCAGCACAAACAGTCGGATGCAGAGACTGCACAATCGCAGCTCGGATGTCTTATTAATGAATGGAGCCGTTCCCGAGCTGCAGCTCTGCACGTCTCTGTCCTCTCTGCTCGGCTCCTCTTTCACCTGACACGAAACGATGGAGAGGAACGCTGGTACCAACAATAAGGAATGTAGGAAAAGTCAAATCCTGGCCATGAAGAGACAGCAAAGTATCACAGAAACCAGCGATGAGGACACGGCCGAGGACACGGCAGTACCCCTTAAAGGTATGGACTCACAACCAGATCTCCATCCACCGGAATCATCATCCCAGTCGTCATCTTCCTTGGCTCTCCCTCTATCAGCCATGCCGGCTTCTACTTCTGCCTCTGCTCTCCTGGCGCTAGCGTCTCCTGCCACCAGACGCTCCATTTCAATGGGAGACTTCCGGAGGGTGACAGGGGCTCTGCTAGCTGGCTCTGAACCCACATCACGGTCTGCCACGGCCCCCTCCTCCAAACTGGTCACCCCTAGCTCCAGCATGGAGTTCGAGGCAGCTCGGCGACGCCTCCTAGAGGTGGAGGAGCGGCAGCGTGTCGTCAGAGAGATGGAGCGGCGACTGGAGGAGCTTAGGGAGATGTTTGTGCGCTCGGAGCAGCAGGTGGTGGTCCACGGGGAGCTGGTGTCGCGGATATCCACCTCAGCCCAGCAGGGAGAGCTGTACGTAGCAGAGAACACCCAACGGGTGAAGAAAGGCATGAGGTTCAAGAAACATCGACCCACCATCGTCTTTTCCTCCATGCTCGGACTCCGCACATGCCTTCCCTGGCCTGTAAAGCTCAAATAAGACTGTAACCTTTGAATTTGAACTCAAACTGTTCGAAATGTGCTTTACAGAGCTGGGAGTACAGACCGCCTTTGTTTAGCTAACTCTCAGTGACATGGCTGCTCTCCAGCTTCGACCTTACTGCTCTTGCATCCCGAGGCTGGTCCTCCACGGGTTTAGAGTGCCTACAAATATCACAGAGGCTAGTAAGGAGCTTCCCGCTCAGTGTGTTTTCGAGGAAATTCAAGCTAGCGCCGATGTCATCGTGTCCACGGCGTTCTCACAGATCCTTTGCTGCTTGCAGTTAGTCCGCTTGCTTCATGAGGGATTCAGTCTTGATGAGTCAGGTGATGTGGGAGGAGAGGCTCAGACTGGCCTGAGAGGTTTATTGTGCTTTAGCTAACTTATATAAAGTCAAGAGAATTAAAGCAGGAGAAGAAAAGATGAACAAAAGCACGAAGCGAAGGGCAGCATCTATGTATAGATCTGTACGGTTCCATAAGGAAGCAGAAACAGAAAATGTGATTTTGGACCTTCGTTAGAAAACGTGCCTTGGCTTCTGTGACCCACCAGTCCCCCCCACCACCCACCCACCTTGGCATCTGGGTTTGGCAGCACAAGTAAAGAAAAACAAGACCGCAGGAAAGACATTCATGCTGAGGATGACTCCACCTGTGGCCTCTTTTAATCCAGTCACCTAGCAACCGCTCATCCCTCCATCCAACATACAGAATGTATCCAGCTGAGAGCTGCAACATTATGTGACAACCGTGGCGTGTTTCAGTCAAATTACACATTAAGGTTTAGAACTCATCAGAAGAAATCATGCATGTATCAGATTTTAGGATTTTAAAAATCACTACTTTATGTGTCTTATTTATAGAACAAGCACTGAAATTTGCTTTTTAGAACACAAACAGGACTTAGTGTGCACAATGTGGCAGCGTAAGGATGCTTGATTAGTTTTATTCAGGGTTTCTGAGAGATCAGCTGCTAATCAATTTTAACCTGTCGTGCACAAGGGGATTGTCTAATTTTATATTGTTTTCCACCCTAGTTCCTACTTTCCATGGTGGAAGCATCTCTCCCACCACTCTGTCTCTTCGGGATGCATTTCGTGCACAGCTGATGCACAAGTGTTATCTATTTTGGACATTTCAAGGTTACAGCAGCGAGGCAGAGATCCATTTTAACTGCAGCATTTTTTAAAACTGTAATACGACTATTTCAGAGGATGATCAGGGATTTCCTGACGTTGCCTTTTTGAAACTGTTTAAAGGAGAAGCACATAATTTGATTGTAAAATCACTTATTTAATCAAAATCGTATTTCATTTAAGATTTCAGCAGAAATAAGATGAGAATCAATGTGAGAATAAAAAAGCGAATGCATGTAAACTAGATAAAGTGCATGAGTTTAAAAGCATACGTAAGACGTAGGGTTGCTTATTTTCTTATTTAGACTTAAGGGCTTAAATATAGTTTGTTAAAGCAGCTTAGGAAGAGTTCAAGTGTGATTTTTAAAGAGCATAAAGAAGAACGAGAGTGCCTCTTTAATTTAATCACTAAAATGTTGCAGTTTTAAAGTTTTTTTGAGCTACTGAAGCCATGAAGACTTTTCTCTGTGAATGTTCCACAACTGCTTACTGTCTTTGTGCACATATATACCAAACATACATCTGCTACGGTGGATACGGAATGATTTTAGGGTCTTTAGGATCGTGTTTCTGCTCTTATAGCTGATGTAATACAGGATTTGTGGATTGGCATTAAGAGAAATTATTGTTTTTCCTCCTGAGCAGAAAAAAAACACTTAAATTCCGTGGGATTGCACCTGTTTTTTCTATGAATGACATATAAACAAAAACACTAGTAGACATTTCCCAAAGATCTCTGGGCTACTTGCAGAATGAATGTAACGCTGAATGTTTTTGATTTCCTGATCACTGACTAACAATCAGATAAATCTTGTTTGGACTTGTGGTTGGCATTAAATTCACTTGAATTTATTTATTTTATGCCTCCAGGAGGACATGCAAGCATGGAAAATTTAATTCATTTAACAAAAAGGTGTTTTAGGAAGTGAAAAGTGTTGTTCTCACAGCCCTTTATTGTCACAAATGCTGACTAGTCACAGGCACAAAACACTTCTGAAATCTTGTTTAATTGTTTGGTGTTGTCTGCATCGTCCCCCACATCAGGTATTTAATAACTCTATTGGTAGCTGGGTTTTTATAAAACCAAATATGTTCTAGGAAAAATCACTTGGATCTACGTCCTGTTTTCAGTGAAAAATCCTGCATATAATGAGGTACATTCATGTACTGCCTGTAGGTGGCAGTAGTTCCCAAAATCTTTGGCATCTTTGCCTAAAAACATTCCTCGGACGTGGAATAACTCGGTGGAGGGCAAAACCCTTCGCCTGGTCTTCTAGAGCTGAAGCTTATAGCCACGCCCCCTCATGACCTAAAAGGTTAAGTTTTAATGTGAAAGGTCGTATTTCGAGCCCTTTCACCTAATGTGTCTGTTGCTACTGCCTCTTGGCCAGATCATCGTTGTAAATGAGTTCTCAATCGACTCATCTGGATAAATAAAGGTTAAAAAATCAGTGAGCAGCACATGCAAAACCTAAAACCATACGCCAGTCGTTTTTGGTGCTGCTTATCTTCACTATCGCGTGGACGACAGGCCAAACCGTAGAAAAACATCTTCGTTTTGTGGGATGCTGGACTACGTGTGTACAGGGCCTTACTGACTGAAGATAAAAACTTTTGCAAATTTTCGTTCAGATATGGTTAAAGCAGAAATCTGGAGTTTTTTCTCAAAGGGCACCATCTAGAGGTGGAAAAAATGTATTGCACCTTGAGCCCCTTCCATACGTCCATGCACACACACACACACAATAGACTTATTTGTCCATGAGAAATGTCACCAACTCTGCATCAGTCTGGTACTTTTGCAAACGTGCGTGCTCTGGGATTAACATCTGTACGTTAGCGGATGTCTAACGCTATTGGTTAAGCCTACATTATATCACAGTACAGGATAAGAGACTTTTATGGATTTCTAAAAAATCAAACATAATTCCTGAAAGGGGGAAAACTCCAGATTTCTGCTTTAAGGCTGGGTGAAAATTTTCACTTTTATACATGAAGCAACTTCTTCTATTGACACATTTCAGTGTCCCTGATGTACCTGATGTGGCGGCCATGTTTTTAAAGAAAACCAAGCTTTCTGCTAAAAAGTGAACGCTCTGCAGTTTTATGCTTAGTTTATATAATTCTGCACAAAGTTAAAACGTGTAAAACAAAAATGTCACAAAATCTGCTTTCAGGCTATTCCTCATTTTGTAAGAATCTTTTTCTCTGTGACTTATTAGAATAAACTCACTACATTACTTGACTATTGCAGAGATTTTCTTTTACACGCTGCAAACATAAAGAGCTACATTTCTTAGCAGCAGAGTCAAAGGGAAGATCTGGGTCACCTTCCCAGCTGGCGTCAGGCCCGGTCAGCAGAAAGGAGCTGTTTGACGTAACGAGATGCTCTGGGCCATGAGGAACGGGGTGAAAAAGCTCATCAGATTCAGCGTGAGCTCTTTCTCAGCTGATGCTGGACGACGCTGCGTTTAGGGGCAGAATTAACGGAAACATTTTAAGTGCTTGAGTTTTTAAAGCTACATTAAGCTGCAGATCATAAAAAGCATCAGATTGATTTCCTCCGAACAGATCTCCGTTTCTTGGAATAGAAAATGAATATACCTACTTATGATTGTAGAGAGAAATCAGAATCACATAAACCCAGACTTCAGTCTCCGTCTTAATGGAGCTAATGTTCGACCATCTGTGCAAATGAGTTAAAAATGAAAATTTATAAACGGATTTCTGACGTTTACTTTAGGCTAATGAATGGTTTATTTGAATTAAAAGATTTTAGGATATTTTGTCATAAGGTTTTTTGTTTTTTTGTGTATTTCACATTCTAATTTTAACGATCTATTAACAGAAAAGGTGGTGAAACTGAACCTTTGATCCTGGCATTTTAAGAAATAGATATGAAATGATAAACAGGGTGATAATTCATACTGAGGGCCTTAAAAAAATCAACTAAAATGTTCTCAAACCTTTATTTTAAACCTAAATTTAGATTTTTCTATTTTTATTTTTCAGAATTCAAACTTTAAAATCTAAAATCACTGATTTTTGAGAAATTGGAATTTAATTTTAGTTTAATTTAACCCATTATGCACCTTGAATTTAATCTAAGCGTGTTTTTTATTGCAGGACCAGAAATGCATCACTTCATTAACAGCATTCGTGCAAAATGCGGTGTTCCCCAAGGCTCGATTTTAGGACCTTTGCTTTTTAATCTTTATATTCTTCCTTTGGCAGCTATTTTTAGGCGACGTGGTGTGATGTATCATTTGTATGCTGATGACTGCCAATTTTATGTTTCTTTAAAATCACTAGACTCAGTGCAACCGGTTGTGGATTGCCTGAATGAAGTGAAGGGCTGGCTTTGTAACAACTTTTTACACTTGAACGAGTCTAAGTTGGAGGCTCTTTTATTTGTTCCTCCCTCTCCCACTGCAGTTAGCCCTGCCCTGCCACCCTGTTTCTCCAGTTTAGTGAAGCCAACCATCACTAACCTGGGAGTAGTGTTGGACCCAGAGCTGCAGATGGACTCTCACATTAGTCAAGTGGTTAGATCATGCTTTTTTCAGCTTCGCCGGCTATCTAAGATGAAGTCCATCCTGACTAGACGCAACTTGCACACATTGACCCATGCATTGGTAATTTCGCGCTTGGATTATGTGAATTCCCTTTTTAAACATATTTAATGTTTATGTTACAAAAGAACTCAATAAAACCAGCTAGTTAGTTATTTACAAACTAGTTCACTCACACGTCTGCTAACCCATAATCAACACTGTAACCAGTCCACAGCAACACAAAGTGCAAAGACTCGTCATTTTCTACAAGAATACCAGTTCAGTTTCTTTATACATCAGATTGTTTAAAATACTTTGAATCTTCCCTTATTTTATAGTTCAGAAAACTTACAATTCAAAAAAATGAGTAACACTGCCCTTTAAAATGTTAAATTATACATGTATACATCAGTTTTACTCATGTATGTACAAAAAAGCTATGTAATGTGAAATGTGTAACATGTGAATGTTTAATAACGGGAGTGGCGACGCTTCTACTAGGAAGCATCCTGAATCCTGGAAGCTTTTTTCCTGGTAGGAGAGAAAGTCTTTCTTTTTCTCCTCCATCCCATCATCTCTGCTCCAGGTTCTCTGGAGACGGATGCCTGGAGCCGGTAGAAACTGGATCCTTCACTCCGTCTGCGGCCAGCCAGCTCGCCCTGCAGGTTTCACTTTTCTCTCTGGGGCGCCGTCGTCTGGGTTGAAGACGCGCTGGTTGGGACATCCCAGACCGGGCTGAAGCAGACACCGTTCCGGATTCCAACCACAAGTCTTCTTATGCTGTGATTTAAAATACTAAAATGAGCAACAGCTCGGCTAACGCTTCAGAGGCTTCCTCTGAATTTAAAGTGCCTTAAAGGGGTTCGCCCTGCAGGAGTTCTGTCTCTATGTACAAGTCCTACACAGAAGTCAACAGCTGCAATGCAAATGTTTGGTCATGAGAACATTAGAGCAGATTACCCACGATGCTTCATCTCTGCTGCAGCTGGAGGTTTATCACAACAGTTAAAAGCTTTCCGTTTCCTCGTGACTTCCCAAGGTGAGTCAATGATTAAAGAGTAATATACTCTCTGGAAAAGGTATCCTCATGAAAAAACACTTAGATCCACGATTACAAGTCTCTTCCTGCTGATAAGTCCCACTTGGTGGTAAAGTTCAGCCAATCAGAAGGACATGGCCGTCAGTCTGTTAGTTTGTGTACATAGTTGACAGGAAAGGTCCCACTCCTCGATGGTTCTCCGTCGATGTGCCCGACCTGTCAAAATAAAAGCATTAAGATATTAAATCCACATGAACCGTCCATGATGATGCCAATGTGTAATTCAAAACATAATCCATTAGAAGTGCAGGGAAACGTAAAATGAGAAATAATGTAGTTCCACTTACCCACCAGTAGGGGTCATTAGTGGCCGTGACCACGATGACCTCATCCTTAAAAAAAGCCAGCTGCTCGGAGCTGACTGCTCGGCAGTCCACCAGAGCTTTGACACGCTTCTGCGGCCTGCTGCCGGACACCTGAGGAGACATGGAATCTGATTCTCACTGCTCCATCAGCAAAGTCACATCGCCTGTGACGTCCCTCTGGACTAGGTTTTTCATTCTCCTGCTAAACACTGAAGCTAAAAAGTGGTGAGGATTCAGTGTGGCGGTACCATAGCGTTCTTGCGGGAGCGTGGGGGACAGGTGATGGTGGGAGAGGATGAAGGAGCTGGAGTCGGAGCGGCGCCGTTTCCCGTTAGGCTGCAGTACAGCTCCTCCTGGCTGCCCACGCACTTCCCCAGGCTGCTTCCTGTGTTGAGGGTGCGACGATAAGACGTGGTCTTCTCTGAGCTGGAAACAGGAATGATGAGAATTATTAATAACATTTAAGCGTTATTTCACATTATCAGTGTTTTTATCCTCACCTGATTGGTCCCACGTGATTCTGAGGGGATACTGGTGAAAGACAGTTTTGTGACCCAGAACTAGCACCGAGCTGGCCATCCCAGGTCTGCCTCTGTGTCTTCAGGAGATTAGCTTGTCCCAGTGGGGACCTCGGGGGTCTCATCTGGCCTGGATTCTCAGAACTAGGTGAAGTCAGTTTGGTTTGTGTCTGAGGACCGGAGTGGGCAGCTGGGTTGGAGCTGCGCCGCCGGAGGTGTGCTGCGGCTGAAATCTGGGGGTCTGAGCGGCCTGTGGAAGCCAGGAGAATAAATTATGCTATTTATGCAGAACAAGAACTGTATTTATGTCATGCTGGGAGATTAAAAAATGAAAGAATAAAAAGATGATTGTGTACCTCTTTGGATTGATTTAGCCGGCAGCGGCGGTGGCGCTGATGCTCCAGAGGGGGCGCTGTTGGCTGGAGAATTTTTATACAAGAACTCTAGGTTCTCATATGCCTGACAAGGCCTGGAACTCGTGCTGCCGTTCCACAGAACAAAGGCTGATCCGCTTCCTTCGCTTGATGATGCAGGAGATCGGTTCTTGGGTAACGAGCTCACCTGGAGATGAAATAAAAGTTATTTTCACTGCTCAAAACTCCCAAAGGTGCACGTGCATGTGCGTTATTTACCTTCTCATCCAGGTCATCCTCACTGTCGTAAAACTCCTGAGACTGGGTCTCCCACATGAACTCCACATGGATCTGGGAGTTGAACTTCCCACTGTGAGCCAGCTCCAACTAGAAACGACACTTTTATCAACATTTTCTGCTTTTATTTAAAGATAAAAACTCATTTTCTGCCACGTGAGGAAAGAAGATGCACGTTTCCTTTGAACCTAATAGGATTTTTACTTCCCAGTTTCTATAAAACATCCTGTAAAAGCGGGATGTTCCGGATCAAACAGGATATTACATAAGGCAGGTCTGATGGCCGGTATGAAAATAAAACCCGTTTATAAAAGATGCTCGCTGGGGCCTGGTGGGGCTGCGTGGGGAGTTGTTTTAAGGTCGTGTTTCCAGCTGTGGAAGTGGTGTTTTGTTTCTGGTGACGCGGTAACTGGATTCCTCGTGCGAGATCACCTCGGAGTAAAACTCAAACAGGAAGTGGGGTCTCACCAGCTCGATGCACTGTGTGTGCTGAAGCTTCTTGGCCATTTCTAACGCCGTTTCTCCGCCTGAATTCACTACAGGAGACAGAAAAGCGAGGGTTTTTCACGTGTCCAGGTAACAAAAACACAACTGAAGAGTGAAACGTACCTGTGTGAATGGCTGCTTTTGCTTTCAGCAGCAACTTGAGTGACTCCGGCTTGTGATAAAGGACGCTATAGTGAAGAGCGGTGTTCCCTTCCGTTGTTTTCTTCTCCAGACAGTTGCTGCTCCGTGCACACACGGTGTTAAACACACAGAACTTCTAGTAAAAGCAGTGAATGAGCGGTTTTAGTCGTCTGACCTGTTCTGACAGAGGAAATCCACCAGCGCCAGGGAGCTCTTCTCCTCCAGACGAACGGCGAGATGGAGCGCCGTCTCTTTGATGCCCTAAAAGCGGGAACAACAGTTACTTATAAATCACATGCATCGAGACTCTTGGTGCAGCATCTCTTCAGCGTTTAAAAAGTGAAAACACTCCAAGAGTGTCTTCATAATTCAATGAACCCGTCTCATTTGCTCTCTGGTGACGTGAGCTCTGACCCGAAAGCTGAAATAATAAGGCAGAGCCATCCAACACAAACAAACAATCTCCTACACACACAAAGTAAATCACACTCGGCTCGCCGCTGGAGCGGATCAGGAAGTGCCCGACGGGAAGGTTAAAGGATGATTAAAGAGGAAAGAAGAGGCGTTAGAGAGGGGCGTAGAGGAGGGGAAATGGAGAGAATATGGAAGGAGAACGTGGATTAGAACAACGTGAAGTTCTGATTGTCTCTAAACAGGCAGGAACATTTTTATTCTTCTGCTTTTGCTTATCTTAAATGTTTTAGAACAGCAAAAAACTCAATATCAAAGATTCCCTGACTAAATACATTTTCAAATGATTTCATTCACTAATGTGGAAAAGTAAGTGAACCTAAAGCTAACGACACTTTAGCCTTAACTCAGGGACGTCTGCAGGGCTTTAGATGATGTTCTGAGATTACAAACCTCAACTGGGTGCTGCTGAGGTAGAAAACTACGTTTCTATCGTTTAGACGAGCTTCTTCTCGTTAAGTAGATGTGCAGTTTGTGTATATTGGTACACATTAAGTATGTTTTTGGAACGAATTTGTACCTGGAAGTGCCTGCAGATCCGGTCCCAGGTCAGTCTGGTTCAAGGGGGAAAATCGATCTTAGGCCTAATAAATCGATTTTGCAAAATTTTTATGAAATCGATCCAAAATCGATTAAATCGGCCCTAATAATGATGTGTTGCTTTTTGAGATCTTTTAGCCTACTTCATGTTATCAATCACTTCCTGTGACATCAGTGTGTCTGCAGAATGGGAACGCTGCCGTCCTGCAGCTCGGTCTCTTCGTGTTTACACTCAGATCTCTAAAACGAACCGTTCATGAAACTCTCACATTGATGATGATGAAGAGGAGGAAGATGTCAAGGCGGATCCTTGAATATAAAACATTCTGAAATGTTCTAATATTCTATATTTGACCTGAAATTGTTAGATACATTCAAAGATATCCTACAGTAATCTGATTTTATAAAATATTCTATGATGTATAATAATTGTAAAATATTCTGTATTATTCTACAGGGATGATCCGATTATTCTAGTGTCTTATAATATTCTATTTATGCTTATTTAACGTGTTCATGATTTTTTTACCAGAACAGGGAAAGTGACCGTATTTCAGCATGAAAATAAACATTTTTGAAAATTTTGCCACAAAAACACTTTAATAAGTGCTCTTTAAATGGTTAATTAATCAAATCTTTATTTTAAAAATGCATTCAGTGAGTCGAGGCTAATGGCTGCTCACTGAGCCAGGTTCTGCTGCAGGTTTGTTCCTGTTAAAAGGGAGTTCTCCTCTCTACTGTCGCTACATGCTTGCTTAGTATGAGGATTGCTGTAAAGTGACTGGATGCAATCTGCTGGGTTCCTTACAGGAAACATAATGAACTTTACTTTGTGAAGTGCCTTGATATAAACAAACTGAAGTATTTGTACTCAGGTTATCTTTGTTGAACCTTTAGATTTGTACACTGATCTGAAACATTCAGGTGGGACAAAAAAGAAAAACAAAGACAGAAGTCAGAGCTCTACCTGTCCCTCTGGGAGCGTGAGCGGCTTAGCCAGGTCTGCTCCCTCGGCGTAAAGCTGCAGGAGCGAAACGAGGTCTCGGCTCATCACGGCTTCATACAGCCGACACGGACTGGCCTCCTCTTTACGCAGGACGTAACGGCGCTCAGCATACTTTGCCACGATGTACCCCTTCCTAGCATTCCTGAATGTTAAGGAAACAGGAATAAAACACTTAATGAACATTTTAAACAGTTCGGACCGACGGCTGATCAGATACTCACATGTCGCTTTTTGGTAACGGTTTGACGGAGTCGTTCGGGAGGTCGGCTTCCATGATGTCGTTGAACCTGGTGTTGCCGATGCTGACGGCCAGCTGAGGCAGCAGAGACATGGAGGTATGTCAGTGGAAAATTAATCATGACCACTACTGTTTATTTTCCATGAATAGTTTCAGTACCAGTAGCTCAGAGGTGCTCAGCAGGTCCAGAGTCAGGGACTGAATCCTGGAGTAGTGGACTCCAAGATCTCTGTGGATCCCAGAGCACTCGATGCACGTCAGGATGCCCAGGTTGGTGGACAGCCACGTCGGGTCTGAGTGAGACAAACACAAGAAAAATATCTTTTAAATGAGGCCTGTGAATTATTTTCTCTCTCTACATTCATTAATTCTATAATAACAAGACCTGGAGCTCCACAGTCTGCACACGCCTCGTTGCCCGGCATGTGTCGAAGATCTGCAATAACAGCCTGGGAGAGTTCCTGCAGCCCGCTGTCCTGGAGGTGAAGCTGATCTCCTCCCAACGCCGTGTTCAGGGCCTCCTCTTTACTGTTCTGCAGCACCGACATCCAACTGGAAGTAAAAACAAACAGATGTGTGTTAAATAAGGCTCCTCACATTTTGACACATTTGGTAATAACTAGTGAGATGATGAGGCAGCAAACATTAAAGCTTCTGAGCCATATGCTGGGCATGTGTTTCCAAATCACTCTCACTTTCTCTGCTTCACTAACACTTTCTGTGAACCTAAACTCACAGAACGCATCGAATCAAAAGAGTCTGCCTGCAGGCTAAAACACAAGAGGAAGGCAGGGGGTTGATGCACCCCCCATCAGAAAACCACATCACAACACGGATCTGATTTGTCATGCGTGGCTGGAAGGCCCACCTAGAAATTTAGCTGATGTTCTGGTTAGCTAAGGGTGCTAACGCTATTTTTGTGTTTTATTGAACACCAGCAGCCTGACTTTAACTAGTGAAAATATGGCAGCAAATGGTTTGGTGACTTGCGACTTCAGCGATTTTCTAGGGGCGGCCATGGCCACCCCTGGCCACCCCATGGGGGCGCCACTGATGTACTGCCGATTTTCATGGCTGATTTGTAGACGTTTTCCACCTTATTTTCATGCTAAAATGTCACTAATAACATCAGTTGATGCACAAAAGTTCTGAAGCTGAGTCAGTTTTTGAACTCTGAATGTGTTAAAGTCAGACACCTAAATAAAGTTAATTTAGAGTATTTATTATGCAGATGTTACTAGTGAATGTAAAAAAACGTTTAAATTCTGCAACAGCACCGGGCTGCCCAACGATGTGCCTGACTTTATAATCGGCTTTAGGACAAATATCGGCCCGATATATCAGTCTACCCCTAGTTGTTTGCATTATGAGAGGGCTAACCTTACTCTGAACTACGGAAGCCCAGGAGTGAAAAAAAAATCTAATTTTCCCCCAAATTACATCTTGACAAACGGCAAATTTGAATCAATCAATAAAATCAATTCATCGCCCATTCCTGTAGCAACTCTTTCATTTCAGTCTCCTTTTTCAACGCTTTCTTGGTTTTTAAGTGAATATTGCAAAGCTTCTTTCCCACACAGGCTAAAAGAAGCCTTTAACAGCTTATTTTCACAAATTTAAGTTACGACAGCAAAACTTAAACAATGATAAGCCGTCGCCTTTGATCATCTCAGCGCTCACATCATGCATTCCTGCTCGTCTTCTGCCTGGAAATGGTACGTTCGGTTATCTGGGAACAAAAGAAAATATTGTTGGCAGAAAACCATAAACAGCACTGTTTGCACAACAAGCTTCCAAACAGCTGCCTTTCAGATGAAGACGAGATCATGAAAACTAAACTTACGAGAGACCAAATCAAAGGTCCTCTTGTCCTCCGGGTCAGGCCGTACCTGACAGGTCAGCAGGTTCAACTTTGCTGGTGGACGGTTGATCTGAGACCAAACATTTGGGAGGGTTTTTACAGAAATGAACGAACAGATGAGCCAACATGTTCAGTTATTAGTCCTTACCGTACTGTGGGAAATAGTCAGGCATCCAAATTTCACCCCACATTTCCTCTTCTGCCAGACTTTTCTGATTCTGCAAGAAAAAGGTTTCTGGTTTAATGAGGAGGTTCTGACATTGCTCTACTGATGTAGCACCACCACTCTGGGTGTTATGTTCAAACCGCTGAAAAAAAACACAAAAACACTGAACGTGGGTCTATTTTAATCCCACTGACAGCTCTCATCTCCTGGTTTCATCTTGACTCAATCACAGTAAACATCTGAGAACGTGCTCTGTCTTCTGTCACTGGCCTGGTCCTCCCTTCACCAGTGTGTGTGTGTGTGTGTGTGTGTGACGTAAAAGTTGGACCAGCTCCGTTAGCCGGTCTGCCAAAAGACTCTAAAGGAGGGGCCCCTGCTTGACTCTTCATCTCACAGTAATGAAGACCAGATGGGGCAACAAAGCCCTTCCCAGTTCATGTTAGATTTGCTCTCTCAACTGATTCTGATCTCTTCTGCTTCTTTAAAACGGGGTTTATCACTTTGAAATATTAAAATATCCTAAATGCATGCATGTTTCCTCTGCTGAAGCTGATATTTGTCACACACCCGTCGCTCTTCTTCAGCAGGAAGCCAGATTTCTCCGTCCCATACTTCTTGTTTCCCTGTGGCTGGTGGATGCTGTACCCGTTGCCAGAGTTTTGCCTGTTCAGGTACTCCTGGGAACCAAACATGGATTTAAAATTTCATTTTAAAAGCATCAAACTAATTCTATAAAAGTTTTAAAAACGACATAGTATCTGTGACTAGAAGAAACAGAACTTTAAACCATCTGCAGTCGTTTTTGGTCTTCATATGATGCATTAAACCGTCTTAAAGTGATTTATTAGATAAAGGACTCATTAAATAAATAACAACCTCTTTTCCCTCCACTTGCAGAAGTAATCTGAGAGAATCCCTCAGCTGGGTGAGCTGTTTCACCTCCTCGTCCTGTTCCACGCGCATCTGAAACACACACGAAGGCAAATCAGAACAACAGAATATTATGTGCTCTCATTGTTCTCTATTTTTGTTTTATCTGGGTGTGGAACATGTTTTGGTTTTGGTCTAAAACGATGCAGAAAAGAGGAGATTTTTCTGTTTCTATTACAAACACGATGATTCTAGAATCCCAGTTTATCTGAATTATTTCAGCTCTTCTCTCCCCTGGTATCATGACTCAGATTTGATCTGCACTTCCTTCTTGATGAGGTCAGGCATGTCTGAGCGGGTCTGTGTTCTACCCACGAAGAACCAGAAAAACATCTAACACTCCCAGTATCACAGTCAACAGTCTGTTTCCAGAGCTCTGCCCAGGAACGTGAAGAAAGCAAAAGTTGTGCAGAGTGGAAACCGACTTCGAGGCTGGTGGTCGGAGAAATAGGAGCGCAGGAAGGAAAGTATGAACAGAGTTCTTAAAGAGATGGAAAGAGAGCTGAATAATAATTTATGTGTGGCCTGAATGCAACTGTGAAAGCAAAACTGCTGCAGAAAGAGGGAACTAAAAAAGAGCTTTAAGGCACTTTTTCATTTTTGTGATTTAGCAAGACATGTGTATATATATGTGTGTGTGTGTGTGTGTGTGTGTGTGTGTGTGTGTGTGTGTGTGTGTGTGTGTGTGTGTGTGTGTGTGTGTGTGTGTGTGTGTGTGGCTTTCTGAACAACATTCTGCCTTCTGAATAATGAGCTCTATTCCTCTAAAATCAGATCAAATGCAGATGAAATCAGATTTTAATATTTAGTATAGGGTTGCAAAAAGATGCACAAAATAACTTTTTTTTTCCCACTATAAAAACAAGGAGTTTTCTTCCATTACATCATCATTCAAAACATGGAACTTCAAATGAAAGGAAATTTGTGTGTTTCTGTGTAAAAAGATATAAATACACACAGGTAGCATTCCCATAGAAGAAAATGAAATTATAACTTACAGGACTGATAAGCTAACAGCTAGTCTGAGGATCTTGGGTCACGTCCAGCAGGAATTTTGAAAACGTTACATGAACCACTTTGAAATTTTGGAGCTGTTTTAAAATTATATTAACCCACTTTGTTCTTGGCTGAGCTCAGATTAGCCGTTAGCTCATCTCTCCTGTTGAACGTTAAGCTAATTTCTCCTAAAAAACGAAGTTCAGAAAGCTCTAAACTGCTGAAGCAGACTGGTTTCAATCGATCTCAAACCATAATCAGCACATTCCATTTTCCCATTTCTAATTAGGTTGAAAATTATAACTCTAGAAGTAAAAACTTCCACGTCGAAGATCTGCTATTACTAGAGCAAATGATCTCTTAGCAATGGTGCGTTCACAGACCTGGAGAAATGTAGTACTTTTTACTGCTGCTTAGCAAAACGGAGTTTATGGACTTAAAAGAAAGAGCTCCAGATTGGCCAATCACCACCTAGCTAAGTGGACCTTTTTTTTTTGTTTCATCTCTAATAATTATTTAGAACTTTTACACAGAAACATTTCAGGATGGCTGGAAATCCGTTTTAAGTTTGTCTCAACAAAAGTGTCATCAACTTCCTGAGGAACACCCCGACCCTGAACCGACTCCGGTGGTGTCAAGATGTCTGCAAAGCAACAAAAACCCCCCACAGACTAAAACAGTGCAATTGTTATTCACTCTAAAAAAGATCAAGACACATTTAGTGAAGGACATGAACTGAGTCTGCGTGAATCCCCCTAAATGTGGAGCAGGTGTGGAGGGAAATTCCCTCTAACTTTAAAAGCTCTTTTATCTACTTGGGTGCATAAAGAAAACCGAAGGAAAAGCGAAAAGCCCCACAGCAGCAGCGACTTACCGTGTGAACGGAGGAAGCAAGTTTCTCAATGAAGGGAACGAGGTTCTCTGCGGCTTTCAGCCCGTCCTGAAAGAAACTGAGATCAGAAAAAGACGGAACGTTGAGTCATGATGGGATGACCCGAAACACACTCAGCAACCAAAACATCACATGCTGATGCTGTATAAGCAACTCTGCTCTCACATTAAGCCTTTGGCTTGAATAAAACGGGTAAATGGTTGACCAGAGAGCCTTAAATAGTGTTAGAATCCCTGACTGACCTCAAATTACATCCATGTGATGTCAGAATGTTTTTAAACAGCTGCTGAAGTTCTGACCTGAGCTGGGCCTGGAAGTATTTGATGAGGCTTTGCAGAAGATCAGGACCCTTACGCACCTTCAGCTCCTGGATCTTTAGGAGATACTAAAACACAGAAAGTTTAAAGCAGATCAAAAACATAAAGACCCGAGAAAGCTCCTTTATAAGCAGATAAAACATCCTGTTATGTGTTTCTGATTTCAATAGGTCACTGCATTTTGGTGAAGGAAACTAACTTCACTAAAACAGAAATAGTTTCATTTTGTGATGAAGAGTAAACTAGATTATATACGACTGTCTCGATGGTTAAAACAGCAAAGTGTTTTTGTTCTGTGTGTGAAAGCAGAGGGAAGAGGAAAGTCTGACCAGAGGGATTGGGATGCAACAAGTGGAAATTCCATTTTCCCAGCCTCTCCGTTTGGTCTGAACAGCAAGATCTGATCTATTTATTTATCCTGATATAAGTGGAGCCTCACACTCAGGAACAAAACCTCCAGTTCACTAAACTTTTCCTTAATCTGGTTATGAGCTACACGTTTTAGCACAAATATTCTGCTTTTAAATGAAGCTTTATCTTAAACATTAAAGAAAAGGTTCTACTAAAACTCTTCTGAGACTGATGCATTTAAATCAAAACCTTTATAAAAATGTCTTTTTAATCACTCTGGAGATTAAAAGCAGCAATGACAAGGCAGACCACCCATGTGAACTAGAAAATGCAACTTCAGGTAAGCAAAAGAACTGGGGAGGAATTTTGTATTTTGACTGGCTCCGATCCCCTCACCTCACACATTTGCAGCTGGAAGATTCTTCTCTCTCGCTCCATGTCCTCCCCCCCATCTGATCCCACCTCGGTCCTGATCAGGCCCAGCTGTTTGGTCTTCTCTTTCCTCTCTTTCTCCAGCTTCCCCCTGACAGAGGAAGAAGGAAACACAAAGCAATAAGACAAAATAATTATTTCCATGCCCTCTCACAACCGTCTCATTTTATCTCAAGAACTATTAGAAAGTTTATTCTTAAAGTGGTCCTAGAATTCAAAACTGCATTTATCTCATTGTTGTTATTGACTATAGGTGTCTTGGGGTGTTTAATGTAGCAAACCATAAAGTCTGAGCTGTCTCCAACCTGCTTTCCTATGTAAATGTATAATGTAGTAATGGCCACGGAGAAAAGGGTCGTTCTAGGAAAAAGCTGGTATTTCACGACATAAACAAGACACACCACCTTAAATTTGCACGTCCCAACCTTTTGCAATATCTAAATGTTGGTACCAGTAATGCTAACTGCAAAAAAACGCAAGTCCGAGTTAATGCTAATGCTAGCCTAAGCAGTAACAATAAGTGTCCCTTTCTTAATGTTACTTAGTGCATTATTAAGCATTAATTAACTATTAAATTAAGTATTAACAACTGCTTAATATTAAAGTTATTAAGTAATGCATTACTAAGCAGACACCACCCCCCGGCCCTTTGTCGTAACCTTAAGGACATTTAATAGTTAACAATATGGCGAACGTTAATTAAGGGATCCTTTGTTTATTAATGCTTAATAATGCTCTAAGTAACATTAATAAAGGGACCCTTATTGTAAAATGTTACCGCCCTAGCTACCGCTGATGTTAGCCCAAGCTACTGCTAATGCTAGCCTGAGCTATTGCTAACGCTAGCCCAAGCTAGTGCCAGTCCTAGTGCAAGCTACTGCTAACGAGAAAAACAAAGAATGTCGGAGCACACGTGTAACGTTCCAGGATGTACTGGGAATACCCAGACTTTGAATGAATGCCTGATAGGTCCATAGCTTCTCTATTGAGTTATCCAGATATCGTATACAGTTGTACACAAAGTTTCTAGCTTTAGGCACTGTCATAGAGTCATCGGGGTAAACCGGCCAATCAGCATGCAGCTCGTTTATTTTTATGTCCTACCCGAGTGGGCGGGGCAAACCAGTCTTTCTATTGGAGGGCTTTATTGTGGAGTTGTGTTTAGCCATTTATCAGAGCTCCTGGGCCATTTTGAGCCTCGACAAAAATTGATAAGATATATAATAGCTCAATGAGCAATTTCCAATTAAAAAAAAAACGTTCTAGGACCCCTTTAAATCAAGTATTGTCCTTCCTCAAAATAAGAGTCTGGAGGAAAGAGGTGTAACTTCCTTTATAATATGATAAAACATGTTAAATCATATTCCAAGGATCAGATTATAGCTGTAAAGTGCAGGTGTGTCGGCGAAATTTCATAGCAAGGTAATACAGAATTGCCATATTACCTTACAGCAGCTCCTGCTCCTAAAGCAATCACGTCTGTCTAATATTTCAGGTCTCAAACAAAACAAGAGAATCAAATGTCACTGATAAAAAAACACAAGGTTAATTACAATTTTATGTCGTAATCTTTCCATCTCTTCTCCATATTTTTCTTGAGCTCCTGCGAAAGAAGAGAAACAAACTGTTACGGCACAAAGATAATTATAATTCATATTAGGGTAACTTGTGTCCCGTCTGGCTGAACAGGATTTTAGCGGCACTTTGCCAACTCTCATAGTAATAATGAGGCTAAGTACAGCAGTAGAATTGGCTCCTTTAAGACAGAGCAGCGACAGGAGCTTACTAAAGCTTTAGTGTGTTATTACGGCTCTGTTGGCAAATCAAGAAGACCAAATACTGAGCAAGATGGATAACGTTGGAGCTAGAACGCAGCTCAGTTTTACTCAATCACACTTAATCTGCATAAATAACCTCCTATCATCTAAAATCTCTGCAGGCTCAACAGTGACTACAACCCAGACAGACTGCATTATCTACTTAGGGAGAAAACAAAGGTTAGATTTAATTTTTTGGGCACGTATATGCCACAAAACAATGGTCTAATTGTCCACCGGGGTGTTTTGCATCAAGGTACGTCATACTCACCAGTCTACCATCCCGGAGTTCGGCCTTCAGCACGTTCTCCAGAGGAAACGCCATGATGTTGTTGAGGTTTTGCACCTAAAATATGAAAACAAGCTTCAAAATGACTGAAGAAATGTCAAACATCCCACATAACATCACCTTTCCACTCAAACATGAGCGCTCTGTCTCACATGTTAAACTAATTTAGCGCGCTCCACCACATGGCTCAATTGGCCTCACGTTTCTGGGAATGAGAATGAGCAATCCCCAAAACATGGCGATGCAGATGTTTTGAACTTGTGATACATTAAACAAAAATTCTGGGAATTACAGTGTGCCGGCACAAGTTTTGGATGTGATGCAAGTTACCGCGTGAATGAGTTGGTTTACAGTAAAGCGTGACGTGAGATGAAAATCAGGTTTGAATGGAAATAACACAAACTTGTTACTGGAGATGAAAAGGATAGGCCCGTGTCCGCTAATGGAACGTCCGGGTAATTTTACCAGACCTTCCCAGTATAAACATGTGTCCATCTCACTTACCGGGCCATTTGAGGGACCAACCGAGTCCCTGAACTGGGGTATGTACTCAAAAATGGCCCGGAGTTATGGTTAACTCATGCTGACTGGTTGTAACTCAGTGGGAAATTATATCAGCTAGGGATGTAAGGGAATATCGATATGGCAATATATCGTGATATCGTCTCCCCTGTATCGTGATACGTATCGTATCGCCAGAATTTCACCAATACACATCCCTAATATCGGCAGATGTCACCAAAAAAACGGCATTTGTAAAACTGGAAGAGTTTCTAAACTAGAGGTCGCTTGACATCGTTTTTTCTATAGCCGATACCGATCTGTGCTGTGCTTGGCTGATTTCTAGATGTTTTTCATCTTATTTAAAATAATAATAAAATAACATAATTTGATGTATAAAATTTCTAAATCTGAATCAGTTTTTGATCATTGAATTTAACCAACTGTTAAATCTTAATTTTTTAAAATGCTCAATATTAAAATTAGACATCAAACTAAAGTTAATCAAACAAATCAATTAACTGGCCATGTATTAAATATTCAAATCTGGTAAATAGAGTTGAAAATATTTTTTAGAGCATTTATTATGCAGATGTTATCCAAGAAATAAAATATGCGTTTAAATGAAATTCTGCAGCAGCTTTGAGCTGCCTGTGGATGTGCCTGAATGCTTTACCAAGCAGGTATACATGCCAATGCTGATTAACAAGAAATGGTAAATATTGGTCCGATATATAATGGCTGACCGATATATTGGTCTACCCCTACTCCCGACGCCATAAAATGCGACAGAAATCTCTCCGCGACGTCAGAATTTACGCCGCTTTATGGTCTCCTACAGAGCGCCGTAAAAATCAGCAAAACTTCTGATCACTGAACGCCACTTTTTACGTCACACACAACAGGATTCATTTACAGCGTACTTTGACTGAATCGTTTTTTTCTGTTATTATTGTTGGCGGACACCTTTTGGTGCCGACATGCAGAAATTGTCACGATATGCTGCCGTCTTAGCAAAGTCTAAAACTGGCTGATTTTTTATGGAAACACACCGGCTGAGAGAACCGAGCCAGCGTAATAGGATGACCCCAGTCCTCGCAGCTCAAAGCAACTGGATCCTGACATGTAGGTAACGTTAATCATTAACCCCCTCATTAGTTCCCAGGTAACCAGAGGTTTTTTTATAAATGTCACTGCAGCCTTTCCGGGTATTCTGCTAAATTACAGTCAAGCTACTTTCCGCCCTTTAAGATAATGTTCCGTTATTTCCGGGAGCTGCCTGCAGAGCTCACCTTGCACATATTGACACAGAGGCCCAGTAGGACTGCCTTGGTCGGCATCCAAACTTTGAGTTGACTTGTTGATAATAGTTCTTGCACAGGGAAGTGCAAGCTCCCAGTGTCAACATGAAAATCTGATGCTTCTATGCACACAGAGTTGGACAAGGCTGATTTAAACAAATACTTCTTTAGAGAACTCTTGCTTTGGTCTTTTGGGTCCACTTTTCCCATCTGTAAGACCTTTTTTCAGCTGTGAGGCTCTGATTGATGAACTGGAGGGAGTGTGTGTGGTGTACGGTAAATGTGTGTGTGTGCTGACTCACGCGTGGAGGTCTGGGATAAATTATCATCGCCATAGAGACAGTGGGAAGGTTCCGGACCAGCCGGGGTGAAAAGGCGCACAAGTTCAGATTTCACCATGATTTGATTTTGGAGCTTTTTGTCGTTATGAGCCCCTCCCTCTCGTGTGTCTCACAGCTATAGAGCCTGACCCATTTTACCAGCGTTCTTCTTCTCCTCACCAGATTTTTGAAGAGAGCCGTGACCTCTCTGGTAAACACAGCCAAGTTGAGGAAGCCTGTGGAGATTTCATTGTTGTCCTGGGTCAGGTGGCTATTCCCAAAGACCTCCAGAATCTCAATATAGTGCTCCTTGTTTTCCACATGGGCTGAAATCAAAACAACCAAAAGGAGTGTGAGTATAAATGCAGACAATAATAAAAATGACTCAGACTTTGGTTACGAGTGATGAAATCAGACAGAGGCAGACGCACTCGCCCCGTCGTCTTGGGAGTATTTCAACAGGACAAACATATGGGATGGATTAGCTCGGGTTTACACCCCTTATGGTGCAGGAGACGCTCTTGGGCTTATGGAGTCAGGACCTTTGCAAGTTAGAATTTTGTTTAGTTTTCATGAAAGTAAGTTGATAATAACAGCACAAACAGCAGTTAAAGGTCCTGTATTATGAAAAATCTTTGGAGCTTTTGACCATGTTCTATTGCTATTTCCTCCTGAAAACACCCCCAAAAGTGGTTTTTGGCTTCACGGGTGTAAAATAGCATGATACAGGTCCTTTAAAGCAAAGAAAACTGAAGAAAAGAGGTCTGCTAAACAGGCTTTTAACATTCAACACCAACTTTACAGCAAATCAACACCTCTGAGGTGTAGGGACATCCTTTCAGAAAGGTTCATCACTGCACAATCAACTGGAAAATAGGAGACAACCTGAACAAATGAATATAGTGAAGAAGCAAGCTAGCATTAGCCTCACTTTCAGCTAACTCTTCAACATGAAATCATGTCAGCAGAAGAGAGATGTGAGTTTATGAAAAACGTTGTAGTTAAAAATGTGCAGAATGAGAAAATGACCACAATTCCATAATAATAATAAACAGGGGCGGTTCTAGGCCAAATTTTCTAGAGGGGCCACAGTGGGGCCCGTGTTTTTTCATGGGGGGCAGGGCTGTTGAACTTCCAGTGTCACGACGAAGCATGTGGGTCTGTTTAGGGTAAAATAAGATCAAATAAATGTATTACTATAGGAACCGTGGCTAGTGAGCTGTTAGCTTACCGCATGCTAATAAGCCCTTTTTTAGCTCAACATAAACATGACAGTAACCGAGGGGTGACCACAATATTGAGTTACTTTTACAGTGAGCAGCTCAAGGCAAAAGGCAGGAGTGCAGGTGTGTGTGTGTGTGTGTGCGTGTGTGTGTGCGTGCGTGTGTGTGTGAGTGTGTGTGTGTGTGAGTGTGTGTGTGTGTGTGTGTGTGTGTGTGTGTGTGTGTGTGTGTGTGTGTGTGTGTGTGAGAGAGAGAGAGACTACATAATTGAGAACCACTGCCCTAAAGCACAACGGATCATTCTGTGCAACAACCGGAGAACACAGAACATTCCATGTTAACATAACTCCAGAACTATTGTGGCAGCATCGAGAATAAACTCCTAACACACAAGATGCAAACAAGTAGCTGAGTCACGGCTGAGTCAGAGGTTGGTTTTACAGCTGACCTTTAACAGCCATCAGGGAAGCTCTACTCTCCAACTGGTCTCCTCGAACACACACAGACTCAAAAGCCACCGCACGCTGGCAGAACACTTGTACTTATAATTTACTGGAAGAGAAAATGAAACGAGAGAATTCCTCACAAAGTGGTGTTTTTGCATGTGTGACACATTATGAGGCTATCGGGAGCAGGTGGAGCAGTGGGCGTACGAGTCCATCTGTTCCTGTTGTGCATCAGATCGTCCATCTACAGCTAACCTCAGGAGTAAAACATAATGAGTGGGGGAGAACTAGGCCTCCATTCACCATATTAGTGAGGAAACCCACACGACTCTACTTAGATACACAGGAAGAGGTAAAGGAGACAGAATGGGATCCATCTGGCTGATCTCAGCTAAAATCTATGAGTTAACAGTGACAGATCTGCATGAAACACACAGACCTGGAGGTAAATCTAACTACGCTCGTTGGTGCTGTTGTCATTTACCTCAACACTCATATCACAAAATCATACTTTCTGTATTGTCTATAAACACCATCACCTACCTGGTCCCTGTCTCATAAACACAGCTGCCTACTCAGGCTCCACAAGTAATAAACTTGTGCAATATTTGTTTATTCTTCTATAAAAAGTTCAATCTTAGTTTGACAAATAGGAAAAAACTTAAAGGTGCATTTTCACCATTTTCAAGTGTGTAAAGGTTATACTTAAGTACCACCTTACCTTTATTAGTTAGATATCTGAATAGCCTGTTGGGAAAAACAGTGTTTACATCCTACAAGACTGATGAGCTAACGGCTAGTCTGAGCAAAGCAGCTGGCTTTAGTGTCTAAAATGTCAAAGTTAATGCAAAGTTATGTAATAAACCTTTACAACACTGTCAATGTCGCCATTATTTATGTTTACTTTTGTTATTCACAAGCATATATTGGATAAAGGACCTCTTTTACATTTGGTTTTATTGTTTTGAGATGTAGTTTTTATTGTCAGGACTGTTCCTGTTTTTGGAGCGCTAGTTTTTTTATATTTTTTACTGCTTTTACTAGTCCTATGGTTGATTTGACCATTTTTTATTGAATTACTGTGTGTGTCTGGTTTCTGCCTTTTATTGCTTATTTGGGTATCATGCTATTGCAATTGTTTATTTCAACTTGTTTTTCAACTGTAAGGCGCCTTGTTCAGCTCTCATGCTGTGTTTTAATGCGCCAAACAAATAAACTGGTATGGTATGGTATGGTATGGTATGGTATATTACACCAGTAGCAGCACGCTGCAAGGCCGTTTCTTCCGGTACTGACCCCCATTTTACAGCGGGTACATGAGTTCCAGTTTAGCTCCATGCTAACAGCGGAGCTTGACACGTTCTGTCAGCATGGCGTATCGAAAATATAATCCAAACGTGTCTTTAGCAGAGCGATGTGACAACATGCACTTCTGGGACGCATCTGAAACAAGCCACGATGTGTCATGCATACACCAAACTACAGATTATGACAACTTCTATCAGCTGCGGAGACGTGCCACTCACGCACCTGGTGTAATTTAAGCTAAGAATCCGTTAACATTGTGATTAATTATTAAATAATAATAATTCTGATGCTCTTATGTGTTGTGTTGAGTGACTGCTGTTAATGCAAAGGTAATCTCACACAAATGTATTATTGTTATCTGTTTTTTTCTGTCTCCGGACCGCAGACACACTCATGTGTGTCTATATGTAGTCAATCAGAGATAAATTAGAATTTGCTAGACCTCATCAATAAACCCTACTCAGAAACACTTCAAACTGGTCAAATAGCTCCGTAAGACTGTCTTTAATCAGGTCTTCTTGCCCTTAAACTGAAAACATATTGTGTGAATGACACTTTATCTCTTCTGACACTTACAGAGTCCAGAGGTGTGGATAGCTTTTAGCAGCTTCTTCATCCTCTGCAGAGTTGTGTTGTCCATCTCCAGGCACTGCAACAACACAAAGACATCCAAGAGAAATTCAATCAGTCAACAATAAAACACTCATTTGACAAGCTGGCTGAAAAAAACACAGATATTCTCCTTGTTTCACACACTTAAAAAAGTTTCTGCTCAAATTTCTCACGGTGTGAGTCAGACAAACAGGTTTCACCCAGAAAACAACCGTCATGCACAGGTCCAGATGATGCAAGAGCATTTCTTTACAACTCTACCTCTCCAGGTCGAGACAACTTTCTCACTGTGAATGGAATGGGATTTTTTTACTGTGCAGACACGATGCAGACACCGTGGGAGAGCAATCAGACCCAAAACTACTTCCTGTTTGTCCTCACACACACTCCTTGTTGCAATAAGCCGCGCTTGCACCAGTCCACCTACGTTGCAGCAAAAATAGCTTTAATTAACCCGGCGAGTAGACTCAACGGAGACTACTACATAGTTTCGAATCCCTCCCAGTTATTAAGTCATCCCTGCCAGTTTGAGTTCATTAATGAAAAGGAAGGGTGAATAATGCATCACGTGAAGATGCAGTGATTGGGGAAGTAATTCTCTTGGTTGATTAGGTGTCAACGACGCTGAAGGGATTTGTTAAAATAAATTTGCATGTGTAGAAGATGCAGAGCATGCTTTTGTTTCAAAGCTGCAGGGTTGGTTTTAGAGTGCTGCATCTGCAAGGCTCATAGCATCATTTAAAACTTCACATGTAACCGATCCGTTTATTTTAACTTGAAGGACTCCTAGTCTAATTGTGGGCTTGGATTTGTTTATGTGTTCCAATTTGACTCTAATCTAGACAAATAAATGACAAGCTTGGACATGTTTGAGAGGGTTAAACTGCATTCTTTTCTAACCCAGACACATGCCCACATGTTACCCTGGTCATTAATCAACCCTGCTCAGCAGACTAAACATTAGACCCATAGATGCATGGTGCACATGTGTAGGATTCCAGCATGACGCTCCCCAAACAGATATTCTAGTTATGCATTTTCCAGCTTGTTAAAAATGAACATATGCTCAAAATGAATGCATCAGACAGCTGCTTGGGACTGATGTCTTTATAAAAACTGGATTCTGAAGGATTGACCAGGAGATTTGAGTCTTCTTCGCTCATCTGTAAGAAATCTCTTTCTTTATCACCAAAAGGACACAGAGGAGTGAGGTCCTGCTTGTGTGCATACTCAGATTATTTGTTTTATGGCCGAGTTCATGGCAGCCTCTCTGTTTCCTCCCTTTGCCTGAGGAGCTAAGGGAGGAGACGTTTCAAACAAACACAAACTCACAGAGACCTGAAAACAAGCCTTGAGCCAAAGTACCAGATCAAACAAAAAAATGACCTTCACAGATGTGCGTGCAAATATGGTCGAAATATGGTCATGTTTGTTGTGACATGCGACTTTGGTTCTTTTCCTTAAACTTTGGGAACAAAGACTGATTCACCTCGTGTAACCTCTACTTTCCTGCTGAACTGGGCCACTGGAGCACTCTGGATGCTGAAATTATTTCCTGAAGACTGGGCACGAGTGCAGAAATCACACGTGTGCATGCAGCTCTTAAAAATAAGTCATTAACTGTTCAGATGGACAGCTCAGTACTCTGGCTTTGATCACAAGTTCCTCTAGAACAAGCACAACACAGGCATTCATGCATGAGTAAAATCCAATATCACTGTTTGCTGATGAATCACTACGGTCTTATCTGTGTCCTGCTGCAGGTACTGGCTCCTGGGGGGGATTATAAGTGTCCATGTTTTATTCAACACCTTAAATGTGAAAAGGTGTCAAGCTGTCAGAAAACAATATATCCCCTGGTAGGGTGTAGATGAGCGTTTCCAAAGGCTGGAGTTGGGAGCCCACTGTGGGTCATGAAACGATGCATTCAGGGGATGATCTTCAGAAATCAAACAAAACTTTATAAAAATAATAAGAAGAATAATTCTAATTGTATTAATGTAAAAACTGAACATAAATGCTATTAATGGAAACAAATCATACAAGTTAAATCTATTCCAGCCCTTATTTATCTAGCATTTTAGCAAAGTTGTTGTAGTTTAACAAGAGATATTTGAGGACCTTTAATGCTACAATATCCACAAATGAATCAATTAGATCCAGAATAAATATCATTAAACCACACTGCTAGGGGGAAACTATCTAAATATAATAATAAATCACAACAGAATAATCAGTTGTTTACACCTGCAAGGTAAAAAGGTTGTTAAAGTCTTATAAAGCTTTAACTGCTCCTGAAAGTGTCAGAAGTTAAACAAAGAGGCAAAGGCCGGTTAGGCAGGTGGGTAAACATCCATCTAGCGCTCGTCCAGGTGAACAGGTAAACAACACAACAAAGGTGAGCGTCCCCTGGCCCCTCTCCTCACCTCTTCCACCGCTGACACCGTGTTTCGACAGTCGCTCATTTTGGACTGGAAGCTGGAAGTTCCAGGTGAAGACAAATCCTCGTTTGTCAGCACCACAAAGTCCGAAATACTTATGCGTTCCGGCATGTTTCCAGAAAAACGGCTCCGACATTCACCGAGTAGAAAAGTGAGCCAAACTTTCAACCGCGCACGTAATTCCCATTTGAATAATAATAATTAAAAAAACAAGAAGCAAGGTCCCGTTTTCTTCCTCTTGTGTGGAACAAGTCACCTGCTTCTTCAAAACAAGGTATCTGAGACAGAAAGTTGTCTAAAAACAGACCTGGGTAAACTCCACTCGGCTAATGCGCGCGTGGAGACTCTCTGGTGCGCTACTGAGCCTCAGAGGAGGGCGGGGCTAGTGGGTCCGCTCCTTGCCGCTGCGCCGGCGCAACGAGCGGACGGTCTCTCACAATGATCCAAATTCATTACGTCATCACTGGTTGAAAACACAACTAAAGACACAACCAGTTGTTAAATTACCTGCTACCTGTTAATTGAACAGTAAATTTGATTAACCAGTATGAATGTGGTGATGACGTTTGGATCATGTATTTGGATCATTCAGCTATTTTTCAACAAGTAAATTCTTCTTGTTTTAAATGAAAATGATTTCTGAAATAAAATTATTCCCAGTAAAAACTAGAATTATTAACACAGAGACATAATTACATGTTTCCAATAAGAACATCCATCCATCCATCCTTTATCGTTGGACGTGCCCAGAAAACCTCACTAGGGAGGCGTCCAGGAGGCATCCTAACCAGATGCCCGAACCACCTCAACTGCCTCCTCTCGATGTGGAGGAGCAGCGGATCTACTTCGAGCCCCTCCGGATGACTGAGCTTCTCACCCTATCGCTAAGGGAGAGCCCAGACACCCTGCACAGAAAACTTGTATCTGTGATCTCGTTCTTTCGGTCAATACCCAAAGCTCCTGACCATAGGTGAGGGTCGGAATATAGATCAACTGGTAAATCAAGAGCTTCGCGTAATATTACCCTATTTTCACAAACTCCACCTATTGGATACACCACTGCGTACACCGGGTGTAAATGATGCGCACCCACAAACCTTTGTGGGAACTTTTTTTTCTGGGCTCACAAGAGAAAAAAGTGTATGTGGGTCCTTTATCTGTCTTTCATTAATACCTCTCATTTCTATGCAAGCTCCACAGAGCCTGAAGTGCGTCTCCATGGTAATTCAGAGTGCCTCATTCACGAACTAAACTGAAGGAGAGGAATTTCAATGAATGAAGTGTGGGAGAAAGTGCAAAATATATATCAAGTTTTATTATAAGAGTGTTAGATTCAATCTGAGATTTTATTTAAAAATTCAAACATCTAAACAAAACACGCTATCCCTCATTGGCTCCTTCATCTTTTCATCTCACAAAGGAGATGTTTTCTTTTGAGAGATTACTGAAGTCCCTCCCCCTGCACTGACATTTCCTGAAATCATCTGACAAAGTGAAAGCCCCTGAGCATTGGAGGGGTGGGGAAGAAACTGTGCAAGGGTATTATCAAGTCTGTCAGCTCAGAAAGAAAAGAGGCGTATCAGTGAACTTTGCCTCAGGTTGAGCGGTGATCCGCTGTGAAGTGCAGAGAGATGATTAGGAAGCAGCATCAAATAATTGTCTTTACCACAAAACCACATTGTTACCCTCACTTAACTGCAGGATGTAAAAGGAAACACTGAAATTTGATCCTATTTTGACCAGATTAATTCATAAAATGCTTTAAATAGCTTAAACATGTCAGAATGTGCATCATCTTGCCTCCAACTGGTGTTCTTTTAAACAAGGAAGCATTCAGAAGATGTTCTCATCAAACTAGATGTGCAAAAAGTGGAACATTCCCTGGAAGACCAATAAAACAAATCTCCCATGTTCCCACATGAGCTCAGACTACATACGATGGACTAAAGTCTGCAGAGAAAATGCTGTAAAATTCCCTCTTTAACCGATTAATCATTATGAAAAACACCCACACTTATACGGAAGTGGTAGCAGGACCCAATTGGCGGGGTCTGGTTCAATTGTTTCTCTATCGTGAACATTCATGAGGGGAATAAAACTACGCATATAGATGCAAACATCTTCTAACGATGCATATTCATGAGCATGATGCATGTGCAACATATTTGGGTCTGCATACTCATTTAGCATGCTCACATGCATTGGGTTGCTGCATCTCAACAATACATCCCTTCATCTCCGTTGCTGCCTCTAGACAAGAAACCGAGTCATTGTGTGTTTGCCAGATTATGAGCCCGAATCTTATTGGGAAGTTATTTGAGAATCCCATTCTGCTCAGGCTGTGAATAAACATCTAGCAAACATGGAGCTATGTATGAGGAGAGGAGAAATGGACTGTCTGGGAAGGAAAAGTGGATTTTTTTAAATTTAGCAAATAAGGCAGGAAAAATAAATCACACAGGAAGAAAGGACTGAAAAAGTGGGAAATAGATTGAATCAAGCTTTGATGTGTGTGTGTGTGTGTGTGTGTACACAAACTAAAGTGACTCATTTAATGTTTTCCCTTCTTGTCTCCTCCCCCTTATCCTCTCCTAACACGTTTTACCTCCATTGTAATTTCCCGTATCAACAAACCCTCTCCTGGTGCTGTTTATGGCAACCTTCCACTTTCTTTAATATTAACAACCGAAGAGGTAAATCACGCTGAAAAACAGCTTCTTTATAACTCAGCATGGAGACTGGAGCTGCATCTTCCAGTAAAAGATTATAATTGCCAGGATTTCCTTACCCCCTCCCTAAAAAAGAAAAATCCTTCTGTCCTGCATGGCTTTGAATGTTGACTCAGCTCCACAAGTCCTGTTATCAATTTACTACCCATGTCATGGCAGGGGGCCCAGGCTTACCGTAAAATACTCCAGCGCAGATGACTGAAAACAGAAGGGGGAAGAAAAGAAGGGGAGAGGGGATTCATGAATAACACACTAAGCCAGTCTGCCTCAGAAACACATAAATATGTGTACTGAGCAGGGTACGGAAAGGACTGGCTTTAAGACCACAAATAATTAAAGGGGATATATAATAACTTTTTTCTAAAGTTATAATAGTTCTATGGTTTATAAAAAGTTCTTTGCACAAAATCCCTCTCACATAAAGTTACTTCAGCAGTTTTATTCTTGACAGTTTCAGTACCTTCCAGAATGAGCTGTTTCAGGGCTCTGTCACTTTAAGAAAACAAGCTGAAGCTGGCCACGCCCACCCATTCCCCACTCAGGCTGCTATAAGCTGAGAAGCGCTGATATGTGGGAGGGGCTTGAAGTAGAGCAGCTACTCCTCCAGCAGCAGCTCTGTTTTGCACGTGAGGAGGTTCTATTCTACTTTGCCCGTTTGTGACATCACAAATGCGGACTTTTTGAAACGGCTTGTTTTAGACACATCATTTCTAAACCCAAACACTGACAGAAAGTAAATTTACTGGTTTCTTCATGTTTGGAGTGTTTATGGAGGCAGTAGAGACCCACATGGCAGCACAAAAGGATGCAAAAGGTGAGTTTTGCATAATAGGTTCCCTTTGAAGTATTTATATACAACGGCAAGAGTTTCAAACTTAAATTTTATATGTTGAGAAATGATGGAGATATAGTTTGGTCAGATCTTGCAAATAAAAATATGTGCATTCTCACAGAATATTGCGATGACTTGTCTGTGCACAGACAAGTCACTGCAGACAAGTCATCATTGAATGCCATTCAATGACCACCAGAAGAAATGTTAGCTCAGTATCTGTAAAACTGACATGTTTGTGTTTGAAAATTTGATTAGCTGTAGCAACTATTTTAAATTGGACTGACTTGAAAAGCGATTCACATCTAGATGTGCATTCAGTTGTCACTTCCTGAAAGTTTCCTGAAAATGTGTCTGATGGTTCATGAGATATTTTGCAACCAGACAGTGTTGACACCAATACTTGGTGGCAACGTTTTAAGCAGAGATGTCACTGAATTTTATCTCTACATTTTTTAAATTTACTGTTTTGCATTTTTTTTTTCTCGTATAGGTAATGTCAATTAGCAGTGGTGGCCATCTTGAATCACAAAAACACTGGAGAATTGCAAGATCACGCGTGATTTTCCCTGTTAGCGCAAAACAAAGCAAGAAGAAAGATGGCAGCATGTTTCTAAAAGGCCTGTGGTATATTTTCAGTTCCTTTTACTTTTGACAAGGAGGCGTCACAAGTAATGACATTTTTTATTTTATAGGAATGTGTTTTACACGGCTCCCATGTTTGATTCCCTGTCTGGAAGCCGAAGAACACATTAAAAAAATAGACCCGACGCATAAATTCAGTGGAGCAACACAAAGCTTCTGGGACATGTCCGAGATGTGCCACTGCACGCTGGGTGGAACCAAACCTATTGACTTTAACGGCGGCTATTAGCTGTGTATTGCACTTTGCGGATGTTATGCACCGATTACGCTTTCCGGTGCAAAGCCAGGATTAGAAAATAAAGAAAAATTTTAGGTTTAAATAAATAAATAAAAAATATTCCACAAAATAAAGAGAGAAGACAAGATCAGAAAAAGAGCTTACATTCCTGCACAAACTGATTTTGTTCATCACAGAACAGCTTAAGGCATATTTTATGGATAAAAAGTACAGGGGGCACCTGGGGGGGCCAAGGCTCTACAATAGGGGGCAGTTGCCTCCTTTCAGATCCACCCCTGATATGTCTTTAAAATGATTTATGAGATATTTTGCTTTCTCTCTCTCTCTCTCTCTCTCTCTCTCTCTCTCTCTCTCCCTCTCTCTCTCTCTCTCTCTCTCTCATACACACACACACACACAACGTCATTGCCTGCCTTTAACTGTTGAGCAATAAAAAGTTCTGACGTCACCATCAGCATTTGTCATACAAGTTCTCGTTAGCATCTTTTTTTCCCGGTAGACAATAAAATGTTTCTGTAGATAAACCCTGCCTGTCCATAACAGACAATAGACTAACGAGTGTGTTCATACAGCTGGTATGGTAACAAAAAGTTCCCCAAAACAGGTTCTCCAACTCGTTTTGTGATTCTTTCAAAGCTGTCGTCACAGAACTGGTTACACGTCCCTCAGAAAATAGGAAGAAGAAATCTGCAGCTCGTGCAGATTTAATGTGTTTGTATGGATCAGCCTGGGGCCCTAAAATACCAGAGGGGTCAAGATGTCCTGCTCTTTAGAAAAGTAGCACCTCATTTAATTGGAAACATCAGTGTTTACCTTTATTCCTTATTGTGAGAGCAATAACGAGTCTTATTAAAGGTGCTGTAACTAAAGTGAATCATCTGCTTTTTTAAAGCGTATAAAACAGAGTTAGGTCTACATGTGATGACTGGGACTTTAGTTCACGACCTCTTGTTAAACAGAAGAGCTGCTTTCAAACACCTGAGCAAAAACTGGTAGCTGGATGTTTGTTATTCTGGCTCATTAACCTCCACTTATACATAAAATGGAGAAATGCAGCTGTATTTTCTACTTTTACCCAGAATGCATTTGCAGCTTCATCCTGACCCACTGAACCATGACCTTCTATTGTTCTCTTCCTTTTGTGTGCTTGTTTCCAAGGCAACCATTTCAGAAAGAATGATAAGTGTTTACGTAACTCTGAATGTGTTCATAAATCTTTTCCTGTCAATTTATTTTCTCTCTTCAGGGACTTTGACGTTTTTTATTAACTCGTTATCGATGCTTTTGTGACCCCCCCCCCCCCCCTCTCTCAAGTGATCCAAAACAAAAGAAAAGTTAATCATAGCAAGAAAACTACACTGTAAAACTGAATAGTTGTCATGACACGTTTAAGAGAACTTACCCAGTGATGGAATGGAGCAGAGTACAAGTACTTTGTTTCTGTACTTAAGTACATTTCTTCTGTATCTGTATTTTACTATAGTAATTTTCTTGGGGCCTACTTTTTACTTTTACTCCATTTCATGTTAAAGCATTAATCTGTACTTTCTACTCTAAAAGATTTTCTAAAAAGTTTCAGTAAAAGTACTTTAATGTGTGTTTTGTCCGACCGCCACCCCATCCTCGATCAGATGGAGACCGGCGCCAGACTGCAGATCCAGAGGTAACAGTACTTTAATTTGCCCCCTCCCCCTTGGTCTAAAAGCACATTTTAACTCATGCAATGCATATTTAAATATTAGCTAAATACATTTACTTTACTTTTAAGAATATCTGAAAATACACTACCTCCTGTGGTCCTAATGGGGTCGGATGAACCCCAGGAGATTTTTTTTATATTTCATTACTTTTCCCAGTTTCTTCACTAATCCAGATGTGACAAGTCCTCCTGTGAGCATTTGAAGGATCTTGGTCCAAATTTTGCCCCTTGCAGTCCCTGCGGGGTCCAATGGACACAGTGTGCACTGTTTTGAGTTTTGCTTGATTTTCTCTGTTTCATGACTAATCCTGCTGCAGCAAGCCCTCTGCTCAGAGTTTTGGCTGAAATGTAGTGTTTATCTCTTTTCTTTTTTCAACCCACCCACAGTCCTAATGGTGTCCAATGGACCCCAGGTGCTTTATTGACTTTTGCCACGTGGACCCCAGGGGATAAACCATCAACGCTGCTTAACCATGCCGTGTTCTGTAGGGATTAGCGGGAAGGTTAAGACTTTTACTTAAATCCATTTGGGTACTTCCACTTTTAAGACATTTTTTCGACCACTTTACCTGTACTTTTACTTAAGTAAAAAATAAAATCAAGTACTTCTTCAACCACTGAAGTTACCCATACTAAAATGAGCCCCTAAATAGATTTAATAAATTAAAATGTAACTGAAATTTTAACACAATTGAACTCGACATATAGTATAAGGTGTGTAACACACACACGATTCAACTTTTAGCTACCTGCTAAACCAAGTATCTTATGCGTGAGCATTATTAGGAAAATGATTGGAAAACCAAGTGTAAACAATGGCTTCAGCATTTATTCAAAACTTCAAACCGACCACACAATATTACAAAAACATTAAGTGCTGCAAGTCGTACAAAAACAGTTCAAACTTCTGCACAAAAACAGGCATAAATACAAAATGATTTATGTACAAATACCTCAATTCTCATTGAAAAAACCTACAAATTCAGAATTCACACTCCCTATTCTACACAATAAAACACACACACACACACACACACAACACCCTAGCACCCAAACACACATTTTCAAGTCTTGTTAGGACAGGGCAATTAGCTTATCTCTGTAGTGTAGAGGGAAAGCCAGAACGATATTTAGCAAGGAATGGAATTCATAAAAATCTCTAGAAATGTCCTGAAAATAAGGAACGGTTTAAAATTTAATGGCTGCATTAAGAGGTGAAGCACCACAAACGTGGGGGGAAGAACAAACCCTAAAAAACTCAACAGTACAAATATTATTTCCTCATTATTTATTCTCGTCTTAGGCAAAAAATGTATTTCATTTCAACACAAGAGGAAGAAAAAATCCTCCAATTAAACACACCTGCAGCACATGTGCTGCATTTAACTGATTTGGACTTATTTCCTAAGAAATACAGAAGTCGTTTCGCGCTTCGAAATCAACATTTATCAAACTTGGAGCTTCTGGATTTGAAATGAAGCCACCATTATCAGTCGCTAGCACCGTTTTGGGACTTTTTTGGCACGCCGGACAAGTTTGAGGCCTGAGAGGAAGCTTTAAAGTCATGAAAAGAAATCCTGATCCAACAGAAGCAACATGAGCACCTTTTAGAAATCAGTTCATCCAGTCGGGATGCAACCAGACTGGAGTTAAACCACAGCTTCATTTGGTCAGCAGGAAACACACCTGGTTCCTAAAGCGTCATCCAGTGATTGAATCCTGCAAAAGCTGCACGGTGGTTAAAGCTGACATAATACAAGACTGCCCCCTACAGGTCAGAAGGTGGTAGTCTTCTTTTCAAATTTTGGAAATGAGGCAGAATAAAGAATTCCTGAGATAAGACTGCCCAACAGCCACATTCCTGCTTTGATACTGAATCCTATTTTATGATTTTTTTTTCAGTAGTCTGCGTGGAAATCTAAAAAAACAACTCCATGCTTGTTTTAACTACGTTTCCACGTTTTAAATCATCTTTACATTATGTACAAATGATTTGTAAATTACAAAAATAAAACACGAAAGGAGGCGAATGCTCCAACTGCCAAGGCTAAAACAGGAAATGGCTTCATAGTGTAAAAACGTCTGAATATTTACCCCCCCCTCCCCCCTCATGTACATCAGCTCCTCAACAAGTCCCCCAGATCGTAGGTGTCGAAGAAATCCGACACGCCCTCGCCATCGTCCAGGCTCCAGAGGTAATCGTCCTGGTCTAAGGGGGGGGAGAAGCTCACGAAGGGGGTGCTGGGGTCAGAGGTGAAGGAGGTGCCGGGGAGCTGGTCCTCGGTGATCTGAAGAAGGCTCGGAGGCAAACCGAGGAGACCCTCAACGTCGAGCAGAGAGGAAGTGGAGGAGGCTGGAGGCGCCGTGGAAACGATAGCTGTGGAGGGGAGGGGTTAAAGCTTCATCTGATGGAGTAGAGGAGCATCTTCATCAAAATAAAACAACCTCACCTTCAACAGGCTCCTCCTTGATGCTGTAGCTCTGTGGGGTCACCGGTGTCGCAGCCGGCGGCTCCGGGCTTTGAGGACGTTCCTTTTTGGGTGAGATGGCGATCTTCACAGGACTGGCATCTTCGAGCACCTCCTCGGGACAAAGGTAGACCTCGATGGGCCCGTTGCTGCTCTTTAAATAGATCTGCAGTTTGCTCTGCTGTCAGAAAGGCAAGAAAAGGGTAGAATAGATCTAAACTTCAACAAGGATAAAGACTTTCTGCTCAGATGGATCGCCTCACCGCTGCCGTGTCTGGGACCTCCAGCTTGGTCTCTGCAGGAGCTTTGACAGCGATGACCGTCTGGTCCCGGAGACTGGCGATGGAGCGGATGTCCTGGTACGTCACGTAGCCCAAAGTGTCAGGTCGTCAAGGGTAACAGCAGAGTGTGTGTGAACAGCTAGAGAGTAAAAACGCTGTGTGTGAAGGATATCTCTGGCTGTCTTTGCTCTCCGTCAGCTGTTTGAGCTGCGTGGTGCTGGACTGGATCAGGTCATCCAGGGAACGCTCGGCTCTCTCCAGGTCTCCCAGCTCTTCCCTCAAGGCACGAGCCTTTACTCCTCCGCCTGTACCTCCTTCAAAAACATCCCCCATGCTAGAAAACACAGAAATATTCATAATTACTGTCTGAACATATAAGCAGAAGCTGGCTTCCACTAGGGGGCAGCACTTTAAATATTGGGTATTAGACGTTTTCCCTCAACATTGTCATTTTTTATCTAATCTGTTCTTTTATTTTCTAGATTGTTACATTTTATCATTAGACACCAAATCTTGTTCAATTGGATTTAATGTGGCGTCAAATCAAAAATTTACAAACTGCTACAGGATTTTTTTTACGCTTCAGCTTAAGATATTTTACTCACAGGGCCCCCTCAGCCTCTGCAAATAGAAATGGATGATCTTATTTATGCAGGGGCGCAACCACTCTGAGGTAAACAAAAGTTTCCTAAAATAAGCTCAAAACAAAATTTTCTACAAATAAAATGTGAAAATCACTATTTTTCCTCCCTTTAGCAACATTTCTTCTTTCTCTGAATGAAAAGCTGGACACCTTCTCCTCTAGAACACTACCACCTTGTGGTTGATATGCTGCAATGTCTGATTTCTAATAATCCGGTTTTCCACATGCAGCTTTCACACCATTAAATAAAACTTTTGGACAAATACATAAAATTGAACTGGTATGGAGTGAAATCTGATGGATTATTCCCTTTCCTGGACTCACAGCCACTGGATGTTGTTCTTGGACTTCTTCCGGATGAGCTGGACGCCCTCGAGGACATTTGTGATGTCATAGATGCGCCGTTTCTGGACTTCCAGAACATCGGTGGCCCAGTTGAGGTCCAGAACCCCGTCTGGAGACTCGGCAATCAGCCCTACGAATTTCTTGGTCAGCAGGCCCAGGGAGGTGTCGTACCGCGTCCGCTCACCTGGAGACTTTGGAGCTGAGGAAGAAAAACAAAGAAAAACTTCATTTCTTTACTGATTCATGTCTGTTCTTTAGCTAAAATTGAAATAAATGGTTCTAGTTATAACTGAATGCATCAAATCAAGCAAGCATAAAACCTTTTTTTGCACGTTAGTGGAACAAACGGCAAAAGCACTGATTTCCTCTGTGGTTTTGGGAATATTTGTGGTGCATTCTCCATTTTTATGGATACTCTGCAACACAAGTTGGTGCAATCCTCTAAAGTCTCCTATCCTATTATCGTCCCCTGACCTCCCTCTAACTCAGATTATTGCTAAGTATCCTCAAAAAAAAAATCATCTCCTTGCATTTTCTGTTACATGTGATCCATGAAGCCTACTCACTCAGTGGACTCGGTATCGCCGTAACGCCGCCTTTGCCTTTGGGAGTTCGGAACTCCGGCAGGTACAGAGGGTCCTCCAGATCCAGCTTCCTTTTAGCCTGGATGGAAAAAAGAAAAGAAAATACACCAATGAGAACAGAGCTCTGGTTATTTTTGTTTAAAGGCACACTTGGTAGTTTTGCTTGTTTTTAGCACCCCCTAGTGTCTGTTTAGTAGAACCAAAAGTGAAACTTATCTCCTCGCTGTGCGTTCATCTTTTAAACACCTTAATCTAACTGCTGAAATGTCTCCTCAGCCTTCATTAGTGTCTACAGGAGCGGTTCATCACTAAATCAAACAAATCAGCTGTGTTCATGATCTAAAACATGCAGGAAACATGCTGGAAGCAGACTGCAGCACCAGGCATGTCAGCTCCATTTTTTTTCTAAATCCGACAGATCGGACCGGCACTCTGAAGTTGCAAGTGTGGTATTCTGGCCACAGAGGGGGGTGGGGGTCTGAGTGACATTTCACTAAACCTGTAAAGGGTCATTATAGCACATACTGGCTCAAGAAAATGATTTAAAAATATGAAAAAGTTGCATAGTATGGCTTTAAACTCCAGGATCACTTGGAAACAAAGAATCTCCCTAAACCGTGAAACCACTGCTAGCAGACAGGAGCTGAAGCAGGGGCTGGTTGGAAAGCGCTACGTCGTAAATGTGCCAACAAGTCCTCAAGTGCTCCCATCACACTTTCCCAAGCCTTTCTAGAGGGGTGGTGTGTGTGTGACTGGTGAGTTTCAGGAAGTCCCTGAAACCAGTCAATGACCTCTCTTCTTCCTGAGAAGCCTCAGTGCTGCTGCAGGGCGCAAGCGTTCTGCACACACACACACACACACACACACACACACTCTCTCTCTCTCTCATGCGTTAACATCACACTGGCTGGAACGCAGCACATGTGACCTCTGAACTTTAGCAGGACCCACTCGGCCCTAAATGATCGTTAACTTTTACAATGCCTCACATAACAAAAGTGAAAGTCGTGGATTGAACTACTGTTGTGCAAATCGACGAATGCATTGTGGACATTTTGCAAGTCAGTAATTGTCCTCCACAAATTCACAACCCGAGCTCAATCCTTGACCCCCCCCCCTCCAAATAAGCACCAACAAAGACCCACTCTGTAAAAACTTGATCCCAAAGTTAGTTAAGGTTTGAGCAACTGACTTCTGAACAGCTCCACCATGTGTGGATGCGCTTATTTCTGAGAGTGAAGCCACACATTGTCCAAACGTGTCCTGTGACACGTCCACCTGTCGACTAGGGACATCTGGAGCAGTTTGGCAAGTGTGTGTGTGCTGTGTGTGAATATTAAAGCTCATCCCTGTATATTATGTTACCAGACTTGGTGCCGTTGTTTGTTTTTTGACAGACTTGTAAAAATCTAAACTTTGCCACGTTGGTGAACTACTGTAAACGTTTTTCAGGACAATTTCCGCCACCTGTCCTCGCTGCAGCATCTCGATTTAGTCATGTGTTGTTTAGGTTTGGGGGGGCTTGGTGAAGGGGCGTGCCTGGGTCTGTGATTTTGATCAGGAGTAACTAATGACCTCATATGGTATAACGCTAAAAGAAAGGAAATTTTTATCGACCCGTTATTTTTCTATCGCACCACACATCAATTAATATATAATCAATAAGTCAAAAATGTTAAATTGAATTATCGGGAACAAGAATTGCACGTTCCTGTATTCTGGAGGCGTGGCTTAGGGAGGAAAGGGGTTGGACCTTTGGATTGTGTATTTTCAAATAGTAGCTCGCTTGAACAGCAAGAAAAACAGCGATCCCACCTTTAATTGTTCCTAATCCAACGTCAAAAATCCAAACCATCTCTTTCTAATTGCACACCCATCAGAACCAAGTCAACACATTTAAATGAGAACATCTGGAGTTTGAGGCGCACAAGCGTGGTGAGAGGGCGACCAACCGTTTCAGCCTGCAGCTGTACTGGTTAGGTCAGGGGCTTGGTGACACCTTTGTGCACGAGGGGTTTTTTCTAGTGACTCAACCGGTTTTACACAAAACACAAATCCATATACAGGAAAGACATCAGATTCACCTCGAGTCAACTCCCCATCTCCATGGGTTCTTCGTCTCACTTAGCTCACATAACCGTTGCCTAGGAAAGCGTTTCAACTCTTTGGATGTGGTGAAACCTCCAAAGTGGTGTTTCACACACACACACACGTCACATGAGGGGCTGGTGCAGTCTGATCAAACCAACAAACCTGACCGGTCAGACCAGGACAAGTTACAGTACGCCTACGGAGATCTACCTCGCTCTCAAAGGGCAGATTAAACATAAAGGTGCTGCTTTGTCGATGGTCAATATGGCTCCTATGGTGAAGAGGAAGGGTGGGGCTGTGTTTGGGTTGCTGATAGGGGGGAGGAGGGGGGAGGATTTGAAATGCAAAACTCCCTGTTGAGAGAAGAATGCAGCCCAACTTCAGGGAGTGGTAAAACTAGCAGAATGACTGAAGACTGCATACAGGTGGTTGTCTTGCCTCCTTCTGGGGAGGTGATTTAAGTCTTTACAAGATGTAAAAATAAACTTTAAGACTGTTTTTACACATTTTGTATGAGGTTCAATCAAAAAATAAAGAGGAAGATCATTTCTGGCTTTTATTACGGAGAGGAACCAACGCTTGGCTCTAGAGAACATCATCAGTCTGATCCAAAGACTGTATATATAAGATCCCAAACATGCTAGTTCATTCATTCATATGAGAAGAGCTGCAACACCCTCACAAGCTCACGGATGATTCTGTCAGTCTGGATCACTCGTAGATGAACATATTTGGAGATCTTCAGCCTCTGCCTGCTAGTCAGGCTTGTTTTTGTGGGTTTTTAGGTGGGCTTTGCTTTTCAAAATGCCACAAAAAGAAGTGGTGACTGTTGCTCTTAAGGGAAGTGAGCTGCACATAACAGGCAACGTTTCCTGTAAGCATAGAAGCCGATAAACTGAGCATGCAACAAAGCTGCAGAGTCAGCAAGACCATAAGGAAAACCAAACTCCCTTCAAGAGAATCAAAATGAACGCTTTCCTGCAGCTGTGTTCTAATACAGTTTCTGCAAGTGTGTTTCAACGCCTAAACACTTTCAGCTTTCCATGACAGGGAAGGACAGGTGAGAATATGTTGAGACACTGGAAATAAAAACGGAACTGTTAGTCATGCAGGTGCATTCTTTTACAAAGTGAACAAGTCGGACGTGTTTCGGCCCACGATGCCCAACCCATAACAGAATATCCCTCGAGATTTTCTTCCTCGAAATACGGGTTTACTGGATTCACGTGAATCCGTGACATGCAGAATTTACACTGCACAGAGATGCAAAAATCCCTACCACACATCCAGACTGGTCTGGAGCAGTTCACCTCAGCATATGATGAGCAGGTGGTAGCCTATTTCACTGTCCTTTAAATCCTCTTATTAGTGGTCACAAGTTCACAGTGCAGGGGGGTCAACATGAGACACTTTATAACCCCGTCAACAAGCCTGCAAGACTTAAACCAGCAAAACAGAAGAAAAGCAGAGTGCGATCGAGTCTTCTATAATCATTGACCCTTTTATATAAATGAATCTTTGCTTTGACCTTTGCCCCTTTCAACAGGATCTGCAGCTCAAGGAAAGGTGCAGATGCTCAAAAGTGTGTTTGCATCACACGGACCCCCAAACTCTACCATGTTACCCCCCCTCTAAAAACCCATCAATGCATGATGGCCTCCAGACTAAAGCAGGACTGCAGGGGGAACAAAGATGTGTCGTCACACTTTTTTTATTTTACAGGAAAAACAGAAGAGCTGTATTCATGTCCACTAGCTGCTGCTGCAGCATGCACACTGGCCCCTCTGTTAGCTTATCATATATGAATGCTAAGTGTAATCATTATTCCTCCCACATGCACACAGCTCCCTGAACAACGGATCGCTCAGAAAACCGTGTGTAAAACATTGTGTTCTGCAGGGTGTGTTTGATTGTGTACCGGCAGCCGCCCGGAGGACGATCTGATGGGCTTCGCCTCGGGTCCGTGGGGGGTTGAGTACAGGCTGTTGGCTCTTTGTTCCGCCACGGTGGTGTTACCGATCTGGGTGAAGTAGCCGGCTGGAATGATGGAGCTCATCGGCGAGCTGGACAGTCCGGTGCTGAACAAGTCCGACTTGGACAAAACACTCAGCTTCGGCTGGGAGCAGGAGAGCCCCACTGGTGGCCGGGCCGGTGCCGGAGAGACGCCTTTAGGCATCCGCATCATGTTCCTGAGTAAAACTAAACAGACCGGGCTGGTCCGGTCCGGAGAGAAGCGAGCTGCGAGCAGAGCACAGGGATGAGTTGTTGTGCTACTAAGCTAGCTGCTACTCAGAACAATAACAAGAACGAGCTCTTAAAAAAAAGCATTAAAATGCGCGTCACTAGCTTCTAATAAACACGTTTTTAAATAACATTAATCAATGTTTGGTCATTTATCCTCAAATACACTGAAAAGTTGCCTTACCGGTTATAAATAAAAACTGCTTCCTATATAGATAAAACATCCAGTATCAGAAAGAGCAGATGTGTCTCCGGGTCTCTTTAGGATCGGGTTTGGAACAGGAGGCTGATAAAGAGACTCCCTCTGGAGCAGAACACGACCCAGTTCGAGACCGCTGTCCGTCCGCTTCAGGCTCCTCTCTCCATACAAGGGAACAAGAGCTGGGGACAGCAGTCTTTTTTAGCGCCAAACTCCGTCCCGCGAAATTTGGATCTCCCGCGGTTAGAGCTCGCCTCTGATTGGCTGCCGGCACGTTCGGCTTGTCACATTTGCATGGAACAGTTGCAGAGCAGGGGCTGGTGCTCTTAAAGAGACAGGAGCATCAACGCGACGAGAGGGGTTTGTGGTGGGGATGAACTTGAGGACAAAGAGAAGTCAAGACAATGTGTTCTTTTCAGTTTTATTGATGTAAATAAAACATATTTTACATCATTTTCTTATTGCAATAAAATAATTTTAAACATACAGGCTGATTTATTGTACAAAAGTTGTATTTATCATTTCAACAACTTTTGGTCTCACATTTTTCTTTAAATGCACAAATTATGGATGAAATCTTACAGGAAGAAAGCATCTACAAATGTAAAAGAGCTTATTTTATAACATTTCTCTTTAATTTAATATAAATATTTAATAATAACCTACATCCAGTCATACATTCATAAAGAAGAAAGTTGCTTTTTAGTGCAGTTTGTCACACATAATAAAATTAATATACAAAAAATGGGAGATTTAACTTAATACTTAAAAAAACTAAATGGAGATTTAGTTTTATTATTTCTTGTATAATGAGAGAACAGTGTGGCCAGCTATAAGGTGCTGCTGTGAGTCTGTCACTGATAATTGGATTCACCCAGGACCACTCTTGCTTATTGGCTCACAAGAGATATTGAAAGAAAACACTCCCTCCCCCACATTCACAGCCACAACACCCAAGCCATATGACTTGACCCTCATTGGACAAGACAAAGTAGACTCACAGCCCTTTGTCATCACTTCATCTGGGCTAAATTCCAAACAAGGGTCATTTCTAAAAGCTTTATTGGGTCTTTATAAATGAATTGTGTAGTTGTTTTTAAATAGAAGTCTATGCAGACTTTAAAAGGTCAACAGGTGAAAGTGTCCAAGTGTAGCTTTGATCCAAAATCTTCTCCACCCCTCGTTTCTTTCACTTTTATCTCATGAGCAGCTTTTTGCAGATTCCATTTTAATTCGTACATTGCCCAAGTAAAAGCCATACACACACACACACGTTACGTTTATGTGCAGAAAAGTACATGAAATTGTCAGAATTAGCATGCAGCCGATGCTAATGTTTGCTATATTAGGTCAGATTACTGCACAAATTTAATAACTACAACTTCCAAAAGCGTAGTTATGTTTTCAAATTGATTTTAAGCATGTTGTATTATTTTGCCACATGCTTCTGTTAGCTGAGTTATCCCAGGTTTGTCTTATTGTACTCCTGCATATTGAACATCTGGCCCTGCTTTTTCCTGACTTTGAGGAAAAATGATGTAAACGCAAAATGCTAAATGTGCATTACATGTGGACTCTCTCTGGACATGTTGGAAAGGTCAAACAGTGGCGTGCCACATTTGTGCATGTCAGGGTCTGAGTCCTAGTTCAAGTCCTAACTTTGCAAGTTGACTTGAGTCCAGACTTGAGTACTCCTGTATAGGATTTAAACAAATGTGGTACAAAGTGAAAATTGATTTCGTATTTGATGATCTACGTGATATTTTGATATGTTTTGGTTCCCAGGACACGCTGGAGGGACTATGTCTCTTGGCTGGCCAGGGAACGCTTTGGAATCCCCAAGCTGGCCCAAATGGCTGGGGAGAGGGAAGTCTGGGCCTCCCTTCTTACTACTTCACCCGCTACCCGACTTCAGATAAGTGGAAGAAAATGGATGGAAGGATGGATGGATGGATGGATGGATGGATGGATGTTTTGGTTCATGAAACACAACTGATTCAACCTCCATTGATATTTCACATCTAGGCATGAATGTTGCTTTCTCTTGCATTACTTCAAATCAAGTTATTATGTGTGAAGTGTATTTGCATTTACTGCATGTTAGTGCAGCACATCTTGTTGCATCCAGGTCCAACACCTCCATCTTCTGGTGTGTTTGAGCATTTGATGATCTTGTATATTTTTATGTAGCAATAAAATAAAGTCAGATGGCTACTGTATCATGTCTTAACGTAAGTTTCTTTATTTTACTTTATTTATTTATTTGCACACTTCTGTTTTTAATTCTGAATTCAAGCAGGCGGCATGATTAAACAAAAGAAAAAGGGAGGATTAATAAATATTAGTTTGATACATTTGTCAAAAATCTGCAGTTTGCAAATGAATCCCATATTCCCAGAGTGAATTTTTAACATGACTACAGATCTTATTTTATGTAATATCAGAAAGAGATCATTTATCTTCAATGAAGAAACATCTGATGATGCGTGGCTGTCACAAGCAGATGCACATTCGGTTCACTTCCTTGATGTTTGGTTGCAGTGCATTTGGAAAAAAAATGGCTGACTTACATGCTTCCTTACTTGCAGCTAGAGTTTGTCACCCTTCCACTGCCACAACCTACATTTACAGGAAACCAAGTTTGCCTCAAACCACTTCTCTTTTTAACTGTGTCACAAAATTCACTGTGTGACAAGGTTTCAAAGCCTCCAGCAGAACAAATAAATCAGTTGTATTTAGCGATGGGATCATTCGTTTTACACTGAACTTTTCTCTTTACCCTGCTTCCTCAGAGACTTATTTTGAGTTCCTCCTTCTGTGGGACATTGTTACAATTTTGTATTTAGTGTGTTTTTTGGGAGCAATCACCATGAAGGTCTGTTGTGGTGAAGATGCAGACTCTGTTAGGTCAACCTGAAAATAGTTTATTGTTGTGGGTTGTCTTGAATATTGAATTCAATTAAATCAAATTCCACTTTTTGGCAAACTTATGAGTGGTGTTTCTGTAAATAGCAATATACCTAAATGTATGTATATTGTAAAATTTGCACCAGTTTTATACATTTTTCTCTCAAATGCTTAAAATTAAATGCCATGGAAGCGTCTTCTTCTTCTTCTTCTTCTTAATAATAATAATGATAATTTCATAAATCAGGCTTTAAAGAGTTAAATGCAACTTTTTAAATATTTCCAGCTCATCTATCTTTATTATTAGTAATAACTAGAATATTCAGCTCCTTTTCTCAAATCAAAACTTTTATGCATTTGTTTATTTGGGTGAACAAGACGAACAAAGAAAATATTCCTGTAAGTGGAATAATGTTTTTTTTGACTATTTTTAATTATATTAATACATTTATTTGCACCTATGTCATCAGAAATTCAAGTGCATGCTTAAAATTCGTATGTGTAATATTTCTGTGCTGCTGTAACAAATTAATTTCCCTACTGTGGGATCAATAAAGTATATTCCATTCTATTCTAATGCTGATCATATGTGTAATCTATGTATTACGCTGTAATTCCTGATTCTACCACTAGATGGTGGTATAATGTCATTATTAGCAAATAAGCTGAAAGTTAGAAGTGGGTTATCTTTTTCATGTCAACAAACAACTTATTTTTTCAGTTTGATGATCTTTTATGGTTTTAAAACAGAGTAGAAACAGATAAATCACAGATTTATCTTCAGTGTAACTAATAATCCTGATAGAATAAACTTTTCTTAGATTATCAGGTTATCAGCTTAGCCACTGTATTATTAGATAATTGACTCAGAACTAGACGTACGAGTCTATAAATAAAACTTAACAAAATGTTCTCGTAACTTTTTGAGATGATGCTCTTCATCACAATCCCCTAGTTTGTGTCATAATTGACCTAATTATGATTTCTTCTTCACATAGGATGTTCAACTGTTCAAACTGGTCGTCAGTCTGTCAATGGAAAAATAGAAGCACTCACAGGAAACTCCCTTTGTTTGATTTCCAACCACCCAACCTCAGAATTCATGATTACATCCTGTTGTATCAGCATTTCATCGCCATCCGAAGCCCAAAAAAATCGTCATCGGCGTCACCGGAATCTTTTCAGAACCACATTCACTCCTTAAAATAAAAGTCTCAACGACCAACGCAGATTCACATTATTACTGTTTTTTATTCTGAACATACATACAAAGAGATCTTTTATAATAGCGGGTTTATGAAACCCATAAGGTGTCTGTAGAAATAAAAACAATCCCCACAAACGTTTGGAATAAACTCTATTATAGAGTTCGGATTAACTAAAAGTCCCATAAAAAAACACAGACATCCCAAAAGGACTCACGCCGTATATGTACATATTTACCAGAGTCTTGTTCTACATTACTGGAGGGGAAAAGGGTTCTGGGGGGGATTAATATGCGAGGTGATGCAAGACTTGGTTCATGAGTCCATAAAAAGTCTGGAATGCTTTACAAAAAGACATTTTTATACATTTAAAGAATGTCCAGGTGTTCACGGAAGACCGTCCACGTTCCAGTCCTGGCTTCTGCTTTGGTGTGTTCATTTGTCCATCCAGGAGCCAAAGAATGAGTCTGTTTTCTTGCTCACGCACTGCTGTTGATCCACTCATCTCCACGTTTCTGTTCTTTTTCTTTTAAAGCCCTCCACCTCCTCCTCTTGTCTTCTCTTCTCTTCCAAATACCTATCCCACCCTTTCTGCCCCTCTTGTCCTCTTGCCCGGAGTGAAGTGGAGACATGTGTTTCCCTGCACCTGCGTGGAGAGAAAGGAAGAAAAGTGAAGTCAGATCTCTCCTCCTCCCCTCCCTGCAGAGGGGAGCAGACAGACTGGCGCCTAGCGTGGAACTTTCATTAACCCCAGGCAGATAGCACAATCACTGGCCTGTCTGAGTTCTGTCTTCTTTACTTCAACCAAAACTAATCATTTATGCTAAAATCAAACATGCTTCTCGTTTATGTGAGCACTTTGAGCAGAAATAAGCACGGGATAAATACACACCATGAATAATCCATCTGCATCTTAGTGGCACAGCTGATCTTCTTCTTTGGAGAATTCGCGACTTATATCTGCAGTCTGGGTGAAAGCAGCAGAGAATAAAACACAACTATTAGTTTAAATCACGAGCAGAGATGTTCACCAGAACTTTGTCCAATTCAAATCAGAATTTGGGTTTTAGTTAAGAAAATCAACAAAAAGGGCCTCCGCGTTGCCTCACCTTTATGGATAAAACCATCTCCAGGTCGAAGATGTAGTCGATGACGTGCTGCAGGATCTCCACCTGGCTCACCGACTTGTTCTGCGGGATGCTCGGAACCAGCTCCTTCAGCTTGGAGTAGCAGTCGTTGATGTCGCACAGCGCGCCCACCGGCTCGTCCACGCACGACAGTTTATTCCGGTTGATGGCGAGGCTCTGGTCCGACACGCAGCACACGGCCCGGTAGCAGCTCCTCACCGAGCGGACGGGACTGATGGCTTTCATGGTGGCGAGAGAACAACGAGCTGGTAGCTTCGGTAGTTTCGGTGCTTTTCCTGCTTCTGCTTTCTGTTCCGAGTTGCTTCAGAGAGCTGACAGCGAGGTACGGGCTTTTATAAGCCTCACGCGCCTAAGGGCCGCCCTCTTTTTTCGCATCAAATTCTGATTGGTTAGTGTAAAAAACAAGCGCGCTCTCATTGGCTGAGACCAGTTTGTGGAAAAAAATGAGGAAATTAGGATGGGATCCACAAACAGAGGAGTGGGGGCTTATTTTTAATGTTATAGGAAACAGATACATTGAGGAAAATTGAGAAAGTTCAACAGTTAAACCAAAACAGATTATTTATTCAAATATCAACATTCTGATGTATTTATGTGCTTATCTGATCTCATTTTTATTGCACAATTTAAACTATTGGATTACTTTTCAAACTCAAATGCTTGGTTAATACTTTTGGGGTCAAGGTTTGTGTCATTTTAACCAAATATTAGATTAAACTGTTTAATCTAGCTATTTTTTTCATAAGCAATATCACCAAATTTGTAGTTTTTACCTAAATATAAATAAAATGTCTCAATTCTTATCAAGCTTTTACTTTTTTATATATTAAATGTGTCATTTTTACTGATTATGTGCTGTTATTAGTCAATACAAGTCTTTTTCAAACATAATATCCTGTTTTTTTAATGAATCCCCAATTTTTAGTCCTGTAGCTGCAGCTCAACTACTCGTTAGAGCACATTTTAGTGATTCTGAACTTAAAGAAAAAACTAAATAATTTTTACAACTATGAGAACAGTTGAATGAATAGTTAAATAACATAACATTACAGTTTTTGCCTTATTATTACCACCATAGATCGATTGTTATTGTCTCAAATTAATTTAAAAATGGATAGAAAAGAAAGAAAAAGTCATTGCTTCTTTCCTGGTGCAAAACTGTTATTGCAGAATAATGAGGGATTACTGTAATATATACTCTTGTTGTAAAAGTAATAAATACACTGATAAAACATGTCAAATAATTCCATTTGAGTTGTTTTAAACTTTTTTATTATTAAAATGAATATTTCTCCAGGAGTTAGCGAACCTTTTCCTAGGGATTTAGCTTGTTTACTATCCATCAGGACATCGTGATTCTCCCTCATCCCAGAATATTTAGTGATCAGTATCTCCTTCACTCCTCCTTGCAGAAACAGAGCAGTGAAGTTGAGTGAAAGTCAAAAACCCAGCCTCCACGTTGTTAAACTATCTTAAAAAGTACATTTGACCAAATCTAAAAGTTGCTCCCTTTTAGTTCACATCAAAGCACGTCCCGTTCTGCTCCTATTTGGGACTTATTTTTCCTCTTTTCTCACAATCCTGTTTTGTGGAGGAATGCAGGCCCGAGCCAGCTGTGTGTCCTATCCCGGCCCAGCTGTGTTGATCTAACGCGCCAGTCCCAGACATGCTGGCGCCAGCCTCCCGACGTCATCCATTCACCCCGACGCGCACTCCCCACCTTGGCAGACGGCCCGCCCTCCCCCAGCAGAGGCGCTCAGAGATCCGATTGGCTCACACACGCTGTCACTCACAAACCTAACCCCATTCCAGCCCTGCTCTGCCTTTCTCTCTGCAGCTTTAGAGAAAAATTAGCTTGTAAAATGTTTTTCCAAATGAAGCAAAATTCAAGTTTTAAATGGAATAAATGAAACATTTGCAGTTTTATCTGCCAGAGCACAACTGGAGCTCTTTGAAACTGATCACGTGAATGCAAATGTTTTAAAAAAAAATGCAGCATTTTGTTTGTGTGCCAGAATGGTAGTCTGCAGAAATATGTTGCAACCTCTCAGAGCTGAGGCACAGGACGAACTCTTCCCTTTATTATGTAATGTTGCCTTAATTGTAGCAAACTGGCTCTAAATTTAACCTCCCATTGCCTCACATGCACAAAAGGAAATGAATAGGACCACGTTACAGCTGGGTAAAAGCACATCTTATCTGCGCGTTTATGCGTAAATACGCACGGCAGCAGATATCCGTCCAATTACGCGGAGGTTTTAACAGATGTGTGAGCCGCAACTGCCTCCCTCTGACCCCGCGTGACAAGTCACTCAACGACCTCACTTTGGAGCAAAACATAATATTGAACCGTGAGACAGGACTTCGATCGAGCGCTGTTTTAAAGACGAATTATGCGAGTGGCGCCGTTTATCCAAACAAAAACTTTGACCTTAAATAGCTCTTTAGGAGGAGGAGGAGGGGGGTGCGTCAAAATTCCCGGATCTGCTGGGAAAATGACCGCCTCAGTGGATTGGGAATGTTTCAGATTAAAAAAGAACATTTAATAACAAATTTACTGTATTTGTTCGGAGCTAAATTGACAATAAAGGGCCTGTTTACAGATATCAGAGCTCTTAGATGTGAACGCGCACACGCAGCACCGTGTCTGGGCAAAGATCAGGTGCTTGTCGGAAAGGCCCCGGACACAATCGAGTCTCTCTTTCAATGGATGGGAGAATTCCGAGGCCGGCGTCAGTGAGTCTGCCTCCCTGCCCGCCCTCCCTCTCCCTCTCCCTGCTCCTCCGTGCAGCTGGACGCAGACAATCAAGCCATCAACAATCGTCACGCATAATTAGCCCCCCTTCTCTCTCTCTCTCTCTCTCTCTCTCTCTCTCTCTCTCTCTCTCTCTCTCTCTCTCTCTCTCTCTCTCTCTCTCTCTCAATTAAATTCGAATCCATTGTATTTTATTTACACCCACCCACTTCAAAGGGAATAAAAGTGTTTTCTGGAGGAGCTGACCTCATGGATAAACGTGTTTCCACAGCTGCTGATCAGACTCCGTGTTTTAACACCTTTTCTTAGACATAAGCAGAGTGGGAATCCTGTTGCAAAGGACAAGCAAAACTGTCATGGAGAGCCCTTTTCATCCTCCTCAAGTGCAGGCTCGTCATGGAGGAGGGGGATAATTAAGAAACAGTGAAACTTAATTCTTTGTGTGTGCAGGATTCCTCCTCCTCTTCCTCTGCTCAGTGTTTTCCCTCTGTCCTTCATCAAAGACGCCTCAGTCTTCTCTGTCAGCTTTGTCAGCTTTGAACAGCCTACAGATCCAGAGCGTCCGTCCCTCCTGACCCAGGCAGTGACATGACATTTTATCCACACTGTTGTTTTCCATCACCCGCTTGTTATTAATCATAGAGGTTCTTGTTGAAGCTGGAATATGAGATGAAAGGAATTAAATTTGTGCTGCGTGTGGGCCTCTACTGCCTGTATAAACACTCCAAACATAAAAAACAAGTTCTTTTGTCTTTGGTCAGTGTTTGGTTTTAGAAATTATGTGCCTAAAACAAGCCGTTTCAAAAACTCCCCTTTTGTGATGTCACAAATGGGGAGTTTTTAGAATACAATCACCTCCCACCTGCAAGAGATCTGTTGCTGGAGGAGCAGCAGCTCTACTAATGGATATCGGAGCTTCTCAGCCTGTAGCAGCCTGAGTGGGGGATGGGTGGGCGTGGCCAGCTTCAGCTTGTTTTTTTAGAGTGACAGAGCCCTGAAACGACTCATTCTGGAAGGTACTGAAACTGTCAAGAACAAAAATGCTGGAATCACTTTATTTGAGGGATTTTTGTGCAAAGAACTTGATGAACATGTTTTGTATTGACCATAGAACTATTATAACGAAAGAAAGAATGTCATTTTTTTGTCGGCTTTCAATCTCCACACCTGGGGAGGTAATGGTTTCGACTTGTGGGAACTGCGCTGTTGTTGTCAGGTGACTCAGCTCGTGTCCTTGAGTCTAAAGCTTTTAAAACCTTCTCTCCACGCAGGACTCAAACGAGAAGCTACGGCAGGTGGGACACAGCCCACAGAAGGCCATAAAGCCCGTGGCCGCTACACTCAGGCAAAACAATCCTGATTGTATCATTCTTGGCTCAGAGAGGAGGCTGCCAGGTGTTGGTCACACCGTTGTTTTGTCGTTTTCATCAACTTACTGGAACAGATGGTTTACGCTGCGGCGTCTGATGAGGATAAACATCTGGCTTTGTGTATGCAAGGCCAGACTTGGTGACTGTGGATGGGACCAGTTTGGTGTCGGATCACAACACCTTCCCTTCGTCCCTCCTGAGCAACCTCTAATTTTCAATTGCAATGTTTTTGCAGAACCCTGATTCTTTTCCACTTTTCACAACCCACTTTCTGTTTTTGTGCAAATATTAAGATGCAGGACAATTAATGTGATTTATATTTGTGTAACTCCGACACCTTCTGCAGTTTTGCACAGATCATTTTGAATAAATGTCACTTTAAAATACCTTGAACTTTAACTGTGCTGTGTGAAATCCCAGAATGTGGCTTGGAAATGAAACTAAATCACAGATAAAAAAGGTCAAATGTTTGTTTTCCTTACATGCATGCTCATGCGTTCTATGAGGGTGAGACATGAGTGTGGGATTAAGATGGAGACATGCAAACAGGAAATTAGTTTTAGGATAATCAGAGTTCAACGAAGAGCACAGCAGCAGAGAAAACCAAGAAGAACCAGAAAAGTTGGGGGTGAGAGTCAGAAAGATGAAGGTGAGGAAGAGCGAGAGGGCGATCGAGGGCGTGGACGGGTCTGATGCGGTGGTGGCTGCTGCAGCGGCGGGATCAGCTGGTCACAGAGACACGGAGAGGGTTCGGTCCCTGGTGAGTATCTTTGCACCTGTGTGTGTGTGTGTGTGTGTGTTTCTAGGTCAAGTGGGTCCTGGAGATGTAGTGACTTTCTCCGTCTGTCACAGGGGTTGTTTTCTTCATTACTCTGCTCCCCCACCCCTCTTACACACACACACACACACACACACACACACACACACACACACACACACACACTAATGAATTGAAGGCTGAGATGCACAGCTGATTCCCCCCCCCCAATCTGGGTCAGTGGGGTCTGTCTTGGTCACCCCTGCCGGAGCCGTCCAGACGGGGGGGCAAAGTGGTTTTGGGCTCTCGGTGACCTGAATTAAAGCTTTTCTACACACAATGGCTCTCCATACATGAGACCTGCTTCAGATCTTCCTGCTGCACCTCTCCTCCGTCTGCGTGAACGGCATCCATCCTAAGAATGAACACAGTTAATTAGAGAGGCTGTGATGGGAGCAGCATTATGGGATGGACATGCTGCCATCTGGTGACTTCTACACGTTCAGGCCTGAAGGACTAAATCCATCACCGTGACAACTCTGCTGTGGTTCTGTTTCATTTGTTACAGTAAAAGCAAAATTCCTCAAAACTGAATCTTCCCAAGAATAAAAGCAACACAAGCGTGAGTCATTCCCAAAGAGAGAGAGAGAGGCGATAAGGAAATCCTCCTATCCGTTCAGCCTTGTTTGGCCCGTGTGTGTTGTACTACGGACTCTTCCTGCTAACATTCCCTGGTCACTCCGTAATTACTGAAAATATCCTCACTCCACTGAGTTAGGAATCTGGCCAAAGCCACTCGAGATTTCTAAAAAAATCCTTCTTCTTTTTCTCAGGATGGTCAAAAAGGAAAACAAAAACAGGTTCTCACAAACTCAAAACGCTGAAACAACAGATTAAAAAGTCATTTTTGCAGGAAATAAACCCTGAAATCCACTAAAATACAATAAAATGAAACTTATAAAACATGATCAAAAAGCAGAAAGAAAAGCAGAAGTTAAAGATAAACATGTCGTGTGTCTTCAACCAGGAATATAATCCCAATCTGTAATATGGGATCCAGATTATTTGGATGAATCTGCATAAACATATGTTCACTAACAGGACTGAGGTGACAGAGTTATGCAACATCTTCTTGAAAAAATTTTTTTTATTGTGAATAATTTGCTGCTTTCTGCTGATTTTATGATTAGAAAATATTCATGTTGATGTTTGTGACTTCTTCTGTTTTTCATGGACCATAACATGAGTTCACTAAATAATCAGAAACAGGAGAGAATTGAGCCTGACTGGCTTAAATGTTATCAGATGATCCCAAATAAAGGAAAAATCTGTTCTTTCAGTCCATGAACGCATCATCGACATGCAGAAATAAACAGCAAATCAGTATTTTGTGTCTGGTCTGTGAACTCAACATCAGTGGTGCCCCCAAGGGGTGGTCAGGGGTGGCCATCGCCACCCCACTGTCCACACCCAGGGAAGACCAGTGTTCTTTAATAAATCATGTTAATGTTCACAAAAACCATAAATGTATGGAAATAAATAAAGGAGCATTTATGGCATCACCACAGGCTAAACTTTACCACAAGGATCAATTTGTTGTGCCACCCCAAAATTTTCTCTGGCCCCATGGCCACCCCTGTGAAACTTTTCTGGGGGCGCCACTGCTCACCATCAGTATTCGAACAGGAGTTCCACGTGGAAAGTGTTAAATTCTACTGTTTTAAAGACCAGATGAAAAGAATTTAGAAAGAAAAACATAAAGAATGAACTTTTATAAAGTTACTTCCCAAGTTTTCTGATATTTTAAATCTCAGCAACAATAAAAAAAAGATAAAGCTGCACAGTTTAGAACACTTTGATAAAAGCTTTATAAGGAAAAAAAAAACCTTTTTATGTCAGACTTGTACGTAAAACTTTACAATTAAGGGTCCCTTTATTAACATTCCTGATATTAACTATTAAGTGTCCTATAGGACAAAGGGGTGGGGGTGTCTGCTTAGTAATGCATTACTTTATATTAATATTAAGTAGTTGTTAATACTTTATTAATGCTTAATAATGCACTATAACGTTACTAAAGGGACTCTTATTGTGAAGTAGACTTGTATTCTAACCCGTCTTTCCTAGATCATGTTTTTTTTTATGACTGCCGGTGGAAATTCACACAGAACTCTGCAGCTTTTACTTTTATAGTCGCTTCTATTTTCAGCTTCAACAACCACCTACGACGTTCCAAGTTTAGTTTTGGGAACACCTACGCCATTCCAGACCCAGAGCTGCCGTTTGCCCTCACGTTCCCACTCGGGAGACTCTGATCTTCAAACAACCACAGCTGATTAGCTGCAGCTTTTGGCTGCAGATGACGCGGAGCGAAGGGTAGAAACCGTCGGGTCAGGCACATGACCTCAACGCGCAGCGCTCACAGATAAGGACGAACGCTTCAAACGCGGCGGATAAGCTGTTCTGTGAAGGACACAGGGAAGTTCCTTTGGGTCAAAACAAACAGATAGGTCCGACAAAGCCCGGTTTATGATGGGGCGCCATCGCATCTGTGCATTGTATTCATAAAAGGTGTCAGCTCTTCTGTTGGTGATGAGCAGCAGCTGGAGCGTCACCGTTATCTAATCACTGATAGTCTTAACTGAATGGGATTCAGCCCAATGTGACAGACAAGCTGTGATACAGTTAGTGATCAGTGTGTGTGTGTGTGTGTGTGTGTGTGTGTGTGTGTATTCAGCCTCATAATGACTGTTTAACAGCCTGAGTGGAGCTCACCTGTGTCAACGTGTTGAGTGGGTTAATTATTGGCCTCCAGACGTCTGCGAGGCTTCAGAGATTACAGAAGCTGAAGATTAAATAAACAAAGTTTTCAAAAATCATCCCTGATCAGCAAAAAATTTCCATCAAAATGAAGCTTTTTCTTTTCCCCCTCTCTTTGTTCAAGCCAGATGTGCATCCCTCTTGTTAGGGAGACGGATGATTCCACCCTCCCCGACCAACAACAACACTCCAGTGTTAGGCTAACCTCACGGTGACTTAACCGCAGCATCTGGCAAATGTTAGGCTTCACCTGAACGCACCGTTTGTGCTGTAATCCGAGAAGCGTTCTTACAGATGCGGCCTGGGCAGCAGGACAGGCCCTGCGTGTGATCACGTACGTGCATCCGGCTGCTCTCCTGCTTGCACGGATTAATAAAAAACAATTAAAAAAGTGCGGAGCGTGCGCAGCAGGGAAGCCCTTTTCACATGGTGCACAATGAGCAGCCAGCGTAGAGAGTGCAGCACAGCAGTGACAGTGTGCTGCACACGTGGTGGAGACAACTCTGTGTGTCCTTTTGTTTCTGGTGACTGACGGATTAAAAAAAGAGAAGCAAAAACAGACGAGACCTATGAGACAATAATCCCACACTCCCTGCACAGCTGGCATATTTTCTGAGAAGCTATTTCCTGTAAAAATTCTGACACAGGAATAATGATGGCTTTGATTGGGCCCCAGCTAACGGGAGGCACTTCCTGTCCCTTTGTATTGGTTTCATTGTGAGACGGCGGAGTGGGAGGGGGAGGAGCGGGCGAGGCTGGGTTTGGAGGGAAACAGCTGCTGGAGATGACACAGTCAAGAACATCCCTGTGACCTCCCACCCCTACACACACACACACACTGCAAGTTCTCACAGTAGCAGCTCTTTAAATGTGGGTTAAAGGAGATGTTCTAACTGCTAAGCTTGTTAAATGAGCTAATTAGGGTCGTTGGGAAGTCAGGACGTGACCGCTGGACAGCTCAGAGAAAAGATCTGAGACCTTCATGACTTATTTGTGTCTAAAAACACAACAGATCAGTGATTCTGGTCCATAAACCCACAGGATCTGGGGGTTACGGACGTACAGCTGAATGTTTGCCTTCCCCAGTTATGGGCTATGGCTAATTCTTGTGGATTCTCATTGGATCTCATGTTCTACTCACAAAATAACATCTTAAGATTACATAAACATGCATGAGGACATTTGAATGTTTTTAATGATATTTTTATATTTCTTCTAAAAAGGACGATTAAACCAATTCTGCAGATCAAATGTGGAAATAAAGCTGCTGATTCTTTGTGTTATTTAAAGCTTGAGGTGTGTGACTGGTTCTGTGCTGTTTGCACTTTTCTTGGGGAGGTGTGACTCGTTATCTCTAAAGGAAAGCGTGTGGTTCTCAAGTTAATTGCTGCAAAACAGCTGCATGTTTGAGTTTTTTAAATTATTTTTGATTCGTCCAGAAATATCAGTTTGACTAACCTGGAGAACAATCAGAATGTTAGAAACGAGGTCCTTTGAAGAACACGTTGGTGCTTTTTATGTGCACACACACATACACACACACAAGCGCGCGTACACACACACACCGGCGTTTTGTATCTGAGCGAGGTTTTCCATTAGTGTTTTTGCAGACATCACAGGTTGCTCTGCTTCCTGCCACACTGCGTGTTTCACCACAGAAGTTAACCAGCCCTCATCTGCTCTTTGCTCTGCAGTGATCACTGGAAAATCATCAGCACAACAAACACACACACCTCACACAGCTGCACGAGCACAAACACACTCGCCGCTCAGCTTCATTTTGCAGTTTCACATTTGGGAAGTGACTTTTTATCATGTTTAGAATCTTTTATAAAACTAAAATAGACTTAAACTTGATCATAAATGAGGTTTTCTGTCTTTATTTCTCCTCCACAGTATGTTTTCCTTTCCCCGCTCTTCTTTTGGCTCCAGCAGTGCCCGTCTCTGAGGAGAACTGATGTGAGCTCCAGATGTTGAAGCAGACTAGCTGGAGACGGAGAGGGCAGAGGCTGCTCCTGTGTGGACCTCTTTCATTATAACTAAGTTTATCACTTAATATCTTCAGCTGCCTCTTTAGAGGGTGAGGAGGTTTGCTGCTGGACTTGTGAGCAGCGTGTTGGAGCTTCAGCTTGTTCAAAAGGTCATGCAATGCAAATTTGAACTTAAACCTCAATCTAAAGTCCCACCATGAAGAACAACAGCTAGGGAGGGTTTTAAATGATACCGAGGCGTTTGTAAGTGGTAGAAAAGTGAATCATAAAAACCTTTCAATGTAAAAGACCTTTAAGAGAATTTCGAGAGAGCACAAGTGACCTTCAACAGAAAAACGAAACAGCTTAATTTTTATCATAAAATAATAAATATGTACTTTTAACGGCTAATCGGTAGCAAAAAAGAATTATAACGTAAAGAGAATCTTTCTTCAACACAACGGAGCAGATTCATCACGTTTGTGGTTTATAAGACAGACAGTGACACTGGAGGCACAGATGGAAAACTGAGGGAACGTACATCACGCTGCTGAAGATGACAGCCTCTATATAGCAGCAGAAGACGTGGAGAAGCGTTGGTGCTCTTTAGGTAAAGCTGGGGTACGTCGTTTACATATCTTTAGTGTACTGGAGCTAAGTAATTAGCGTAGCGTGCATGTAGCCTGTAGCGTTAGCAGGATTCTGGACTGTTTTAGACGTTTCCCTGCTTGAACACTGAAGATTTGATTAAAACGAGTGATCAGCAGCTCTTGCAGAACTCGATGAAGAAGGTCATTCAGCAGTTAGAATCAGGTGTGTTTGAGCAGGAACATATCAAAAACATGACTTGTCCATTAGCACTTCAAGAGTATTTGTGTGCGGATGCAGGGTATGAGGCGTGGCTTTCTGCACCTTCCAGAAAGGGGAGGAGGAGCTATAGCTACTTAATTTTCAAAATCTCCTCTTGTCCTTGATGACGTCACGCTACGGACCCCAGCCTCAAAGACAAAACATCTCTCAAAGGTCGCAGAAATCTCTTGTCTCAAGAGATCTGAAATTTACAAGGAAGTTGAATGTAAATACTAGAGGACCATCTCCGAGCAACGTGATATTCCTCTAACTAGCTGGACATTCAGTAGTTTAATGTCTACAAGGCTTTAGACAACCTCTCTCCAAGTGTATGAAGGAAAACATTTCATGACAAATGAATAACTTTATTGGTAACCAAAGAGTCCAGATGTACTTCAAAAGACATTAGAGGTGAAGTCCATGGTCAGATCATACCACGTTTTGAATCTTTAGTGGTCTTTAGTATAAATGAATGCCTTGTGAGTCAATCTCTGAGGGGAGAAGCTCTCGCGCTCCTGTTTCAGGAACTAGAAGTGAGCCAGAGCGGAGTTGAGCTTCAGACAGCAGGATTTGATATTCGGACATCAATGACTCAGTTTCTTCTGCAACGTTGATGTTTCATCTCCACAAATAACACAAGCCAGAAGAAGTTCTGCCATGATGTGGAGTTGCTAATGCTAACGGTTAGCTTTTACTAACTGAGACGTGTTCTGCTGTTTCCTGGATGCTGAACCAAAAAATAGCCTTCCTAGTCGCGAGTCAAGATGGGTGAGTCCATGCATGATAATTCAGTGTGACGTAGATCTGACTGGCTTTGTTAATCTGACAGTTTCCTCGTCTATTTTCTATTGATGGCTAATGCAGGAAATAGGGGTAGAAGACTATTCTCACATTTAGCCTGCATGTGAAACTCACAGTGACTGATTATATTTAAAAAATGACAAGTAAAAAAACGGTTTCTCAGTGAACTTGGTCTTTAAAAACAATGTTGATTTAATAAAAAATCTGGGTGATCTTTTAATTATTCAGCAAATAGCAGAAATTTTTAATCAGTCACTCAAGTGTTTGTATAAATACGCTCGATGACAGAGAGAGCGAAGGTTTGAACTCGTGGAAGGTCAACGTGGTGACAGTATATCTCTTTAGCTGTTGTTGAGACTATTCCCTTGTGCGTACACACACACACACACACACACATGCATCTCTGTCACATGACCTCACTTTTCTCAGTTTAAAAACAAGCACCGAGGTTGTCGAGGTCTTCACGTGAGACCTTATTGGTTGGGTCAGAGGTCGCTTGGCCTCTAAAGATAAAATCTCTGAACGTTAAACTCCATCCATCACGGTTGGGACTGCATCCCCAACACTCGTTTCATGCTTCACCTCTTCTTTCCCTTTTGTCCTCCTGGACTCTCAGACCCCGGCTCCTTCTTTTGGCCCTGAAGTTCTCGTGGAAGTGTGGCTCTGCAGAAGCAAGTATCGCTCTGTGAAACTGGGCTGCATGCCAGGATTAATTGAACTCTGGGTCACCAACATGCATCACTGACCATGCATGTGACTCAGCATATCTTAATGCACTGATAAGGTCTCTGGTGTGTGTGTGTGTGTGTTGCAGGTTGTGAAGTAAAATAAACTGACTGAGAATGTTGTTCAGAGAAGAAAATGAGTTATTGCTGCAGATTACAGGAAAGGATGTTATCTGCTGCTGTTCAAAGGCAATTTTCACAGTTTGCTGCAATAAAAATCACTGAAACGTGTTGATTTGGCTCACAACAACAAAACCAGCAGAGCCTGGATGCTGTAGGGGAGGTGGAGACTAGTTGCAGCTTAAATCCTGCATAAATGCAAATGAAAGTAGCGTGAATGCTCAAATAAAATACTTCACACAGAACTCAAAACAACTTTTAGTAATTACTAAAATAGATGGTCTAAAATATTCATGAAACCACACCAATAAACTCACACACACTCACAAATGACTATTTAAAGGCACCTTAGGTAGGAAGTGTAGAAATAGCTGCTAAATCTACTTTGCTGTAATTAGAGTGGCAACAAGAACAGCAATTTGTCACGCATTCGTCGGGTCACCTCCATGTAATTAGTCGACTTGATTTGACCTGAAATCTCCTGAATGTTATTAAAACACCATCTTTAGCTACGTGGGAACTGACATTAAAGACCAGGGTCAAAAGTTAAAATGGACAAATATCTGCTAAACTCACCTTTTACATCTTTTTGTGCTGCAATGTGGGTCACTACTGCCTCTATATCGTGAAAAAAACTCCATCCATCTGTTTTGTCAGTGTTTGGTTTTAGTAATCATGTGTGCCTAAAACAAGCCATTTCAAAAAGTCACTGTGTGTGACATCACAAACGGGGAAAGTGGAATAGAATCCCCACTGATGTGCAAAAGAGAGCTGCTGCTGGAGGAGCAGCTCTACTCTGAGCCCCTCCAAGATATCGGAGCTTCTCAGCTAATAGTAGCCTGAGCGGGGGATGAGTGGGCGTGGCCAACTCTTGCTTGCTTTTTTAAAGTGACAGAGCCCTGAAACGGCTCATTCTGGAAGGCGTCAAGAATAAAACTGCTGAAATTGCTTTATGTGAGAGGGATTTAGTGCAAATAACTTCATAAATGTTTTGTATCGACCACAGAATATAACCCAAGTACAAAAGTCATATGTCCCCTTTAATAATATAACTCGATGCAATAGGAGATTAGGGTGATAATGTATTCATTATGAGCAGAACATAGTCTGAAAGTCAACTTCATTCATTTTGACTCTAGTTAGAACCCCCAACTCCCACTAATGTGGACTTTACCTGCAATGAGAACATGTTTAATCATCCATTCATGTGTCAAACGTCACGTCAAGAACGCAGCATTTATAGGAAAAAGAAACAAGAGTGGGCACAGCTCGTTTTTTCTACAGAAATGTGCTTATCACCACACACAGAATCAGTGAAAAGTTTTGTTTTTTCATTGTTTTTAGATATGATGGCCCAAAGCAGCGCTTGCAGAGGAAGTTTAGTGTAAATTCTCATTTTTTGGAGCATATATTATTTTCAGTTATGTAAAGAACTGGAATGAGTCAGTTTAGAAGTCATATGAAGCACTGCTACATGTGGTTTAGTGTGAGAAATTAACTTGAGGTTGACAGAGATTCATTTTTTAGATTATCAACACCTGCATGTTGCTAACATATTTTTGATTTTTATATCTCATCTTAATAAATTTAAGGGTTATTAAAAAATCTGCTTCTGTTTATGGTTCCTTAGTAGAAAAGTAGAGTTAGTTTAAAGATGAGGGTAAATATGTATTATCTGCCTCCTTTGCCCATTTAGAGGGAAGGGGTCATAGTTAGGATAAGTTGATTAAAAGTGTGTGTGTGTGTGTGTGTGTGTGTTGTGTTCAATGGCCTTATGCTCCTCTTTCCTCTGTTGCCTTCTTCTGCGGCTCGACCTCTGACTTGGCCACGTGACCTTTTCAGTCGTGACGGCTCCTTGGTCATCCAGCTGTAAAACCTACTCTCTGAGTCTGGGAGCACATCTGTGCTCCTGTTACATCCTGAAGAAGCTCCGTGCCCTTTCAGTGAAGAAAAAAAAGCTAGTCAAACACATTTGTTTGTCTCTATTGTGTGGGTTCCTCCGCGGTTTCCTCCTTTATCATCAGTCCATTTGTTCACGCTGTCAGTGTGAAATCTGCTCCTAGGATGCTCGTCCACACTTGCATCCCTCAGATTCTTTGCTCCCTCTGCAGAGGACCAGAGGAACTGCACTCCAGTCATCTCTAGTCGTTTATTTGCTCCTGTACAAACATAAAACTGAGCAAACCTTTCATTTAAAACAAAACATGTTATCACACACTTATCAGGTTGAGAATATCGTTGCATCTTTACTGATTTGCATCACAGGTGATGATGTCATGGAGTTATTCTCTCATCACATAAAATCACACATTTGTACCCGATCCGAAAAGTTTGAAAGCCCGTTTTTTTGAAGGGTCAGGCCCCATTTGCTATTAAATCCCTCAGATTTTCTCCCACCCTCCTTTCTTTTCGAACTTGTTGGGTCCCCACTGCAGCACACAGGGCCCCATTTTCGTCTCCTCCCATCCCTCCCTTTTTTCTCTCCTTCCTCTATCTCTCTCTTTCTCTGTCTCCCCCCTGCTAGGATCCCCACAGCTGCGTGGACCAGGTGCGTTCCGCCCCGACACACACACACACATGCACCCTTACACCCGCCAACGGACGCAGCAGGAAATGCCTAATACCAGTTTTAGAATGATGCCACTATGCCAGCTTGACAGGGAGGCTGCAGGATCCGTCACGAGCGACGCCGAGGGAGAAAGTGAGCGAGACAGATGGAGCATCTCGCTAAAATGTAGAACGAATGAGGCGACACACTTTGATGAAAAGTTAATAAAAGTTCAATTTCACCAGAAGTCAAATCTCCATCCCTTAATCCTGGGATCCTCGCTCTAAAGCGAGCGTCCGTCTTGATGCGGTGCACGCATGTGTGACTTTACGCGTGGGTGGATGCACATGTGTTTTTATAAAAAAAGTACCAGTTATTTTGGTCTGTGGCTCACCACAGCTCACACTCTCCTCTGTCTTGTACTCATCTCACACGGCCCTGAGAGAAGGGGAAAAAGGCGTGCGACACGACAGACGCAGGCGGATCAGAACGAAGACCGGGCCGAGGAGGACCGGGGGAGGCAGATTCGTCATCAAACAACTTTTTCTTTTATTGCAGGTGAAAAAAAATCCCCTCAAATTTCTGATAACTGCTCTGATGACCATTTAGAATTAGGTTTCCTCCTCAAACCGCCCATTTAATTAAAAATAAGGGATTTATGTTCCGTTAAATTCATGATAATTGATGATAATTTACAAAAACAGAATTTTACGCAAAGAAAAAAGCTTCAGTATTGTTTTGATTGAATGAAAATACAGTCTTTAAGACTCAACAGCTTGTATACAGCGCTATGGAAGAGCGTTAGCCTCCGTATAGATTTATTCTGCTTTTGATATTTGTGACTCTTAAATGTTCAGACCTGATTAGAATGGTGGGATTATAAAATCACACGAGGTGGGCTAAAAGATCTCAAAAAGCAACACATCCTGTCTCGTTTTAAAGAAGTTCAAAAGCAAAAGAACATCTAAAAAGCTGCAGGTCTCACTTGGTTAAAGGTGAGGTCAAAGGTCACGATTTGACAGAGCTGGGGGTTGTTCCAGAACCTTTGCTGACTAAAAACAAATCACTTTTATGTATATAGCGCCTACAACCCCTCAAGGCGCTTTACAACTCGTAAACAGTCACACACTGGCGGTGATGAGCCACACTGTAGCCGGTTCTATCCAGTTACGGAGCCACAGTCACTCACAAGAACACAGAGAACTTTCTCAAATTCACCAAAACACATCTGGATGAGCCTCAAGACTTTTGGATAATTATTCTGTGGACCAACAGGAAAAAAGTGAACATTCCTGAATGGAGTGTGTCCCACCACATCTGGTGTAAAACTAACTCTTCACTTCAAAAATACAACATCATACTAACAGTCAAACATGGTGGCCGCCCAGAGAGCCCAGATTTATGATTGGAGCGGTCCTGATGTCCGTCTGAGCAGACCAGAGCGCTCTTAACACACCACACACGGCAAGAATATCTCATAAGATTATCTTTAGAGTCGTTACGGTAACCAGGTGCGTTTATAAGATTGTCGGAAGGAGAGGATTGGATTAAAAATCTGCAGAATTTATTTAGTATGTTTAGGGATTCATTTGGACATTTTTTTTCTTTAACGAATCATCATTTGAAAAGTTCCTTTTGTTTCTACTCAGGTTGTTGCAGATCTGAAACGTTCTTGTTTGAATCATTTTTTCCAAACATCCTATTTTCTTCCTAAAAGTCAACATCTGAACATATCAACCAGAACCCTCTTGTACGGTGCATGAAACTAACTTTTAGTCATGCTAAATTAAAAACAGTCAAAGGTGTTGTAAAGAGGTCAGCATCACGTAGACCCAACACTCAATATAGCCGATAAAAGAAGCGCTTTATTGTATCGGAAACATAAGAAGACCACCATACACAAAACGTTCGACACATCCACAATTGCGCACCCTGCTGACACCTCACTGTGGCCACAGCCTCACCTCAAACTGTTCCATTCACTGACTGACAGGCCGGTGTTTACACCAGCGGATGTTTTTTGAGGCCAGCGTTTGTTTGAAGAAAGAAAAAGCCTCAACCAGGCAGGAGAACACTGCATCGCATTTTAATACCATGCATCTATTTTAGTTACCATAAAAAAAAAACTTTGATCAGTCTGCAAACTAAAGGCTTTTATTTTGTTAAATCTAAATAAGAACGTTAAATAATATTAAGATTATTGAAATAGCGTCATAAAATAGGGAAATATTTAGAATCAGAACAATGGAGGTTCGTCTTCCCTAATATGGAAGTGAAACACATGAAGTGAACTCTTTTTTTTGTGCTACACACACACACACACACACACACACACACACACACACACACACACACACACACACACACACACACACACACACACACACACACACACACACACACACCAACAGGAAGAGTGTGGGTGTTTGGGAGCAGCTGCATGGAGAGGCATCAGCCCCAGCTTCCTCCTGGTGCAGCGAGCACCTTCTCTCCTCCCTTTTTCTTCCTCTCTCTCCCTTCATCTTCTCATTTCCTTCACGTTTTAATGACCCCCCCCTCAATGCTCTATCTCTCCCCTGCACCGTTAGAGATATCGCACCACCGTCTGGTGCTTTTGGCTCTAATCAGAGAGCTGAACTCGAGATTCAATCTGCACCGTTGGCAGAAATCAGCTGGCTCTGGCTCGAAAAACAGTTTGCGCGTGTCGCAATGCAAACACCGCGTGCGTCCTGTTTTTGTCCTCCTTCCACGTAATGGTGAAACACCAGCACATCACCACTTGAAAGTCGGAACATTGCACAACATTTTCCTGCGCTGAGCTCTAATCGAGGTGCTGGCTGACTCCGCTCGAGCGTCGCTCCACTCGCACAGCTGTGTGAGGTGAGGCTGAGATGACTCAAGCAGCAGATGGACACAGCAGATAAAGCTGCAGAGGGAACATCAGAGGGAAGACGTGTTTTTGGAAACGTTGCTGTTAAATGTCAGCGATTAAGATGAAGCTGGCTGATTCTAGAGAAGAAAAAAGGAGTGTGGCAAATTCATAAATGTGAATAGTTCAGCTCTGTTTGAATCAAGGTCGATGAAATATTCATGTGCAGGTGCAAGCGCCTTAGCTTTTCACTTTCCCTTTACAGTTTTCTATTCCTGCTCCATTCCTCCATTCCAGCCAGCATTCCTCCTTTTTTAAACTTTCCTTTAGAGCCTCGAATCAACCGCTTTCTGACACCAGCACGCCCTCGCTAGCAGCGCTGAAGACACTCAGCGGTTATTTCTGGGTTTCCCGTGTGTCATGCGGCGGTAGCTTGAGTTAGCTGTAGCATGGCTGACAACACACAGGCTCACAGGTGCAGAATGTCACAGAGCGGGCCGTCAGCCAGAAAGCCTGTGGGCCAGTTAGTAGTCAACTGGGCCCGGCAGCACGTGCTGCCCTCCTCCTGAAACTGTACTCCCAGAGGGAAAGTGAAGCAACTTTGTCATATTTCCTCTGATGAATCAATGAACCTCGTCTCTAAACACACGTTTTTACTTTTTCTGTTTTAAAAACGAACATGTTGAGCACTACCTTCCTATTTGGGTTAAAGGGTCAGAGTAAAACCAGCCTGCAGGGGCCACCAGGATTTGCCCTCTTCCCCCAGTTCGCCCCCAAGCCGCAGATGCAGCGACCCAGACAAGGCTGCGCTTCTCTGGGCAGCACAGAGACACTGCTGTGCTCTGGTTCCTGGATCCCCGATGCTCTGATTGAGACCCTGTGCCCCTGCAGGAACCAGAGGGAGGGGATGCCAGAGCACGAGAGGGGATGCAAAACACATCTGGCATCTGCAAAAAACCCTGCACACAACTCAGAACATCATGAGATAAATGTACAAGGGAAATAAAAAAAAGCTATGTTTTCTCTCTGGTGCTGCCTAATGCGTGCCTGCTAGCTGTACAAACTAAAATAAAGTAATTATACAAGAAGAACAAGAAGGCACAGCCATTCTCCAGCTGCTAGGGTAGCTCCACTCTGAGCTATTGTTCTATTTATATACCAAACAATGCCATGTTGGAGTCTACGGCAACAAATGATGCTGCTGTGAGCGCGTCTGAAGAGGAAATGACAAAAACACGACGATATTTTCAATTATGTAAACATAAACTGTAAATACATGCGTTACTAGCTCTTGAAGTTGTCAGGATGAAGATAAATGAAAAGCTGTAAAAGGAGGACACAGAGAGTATATCAGTGCAAGAAATTTGAGTGGGTGCACGTCTCTGCAAGGTGTCTGCTTCGTTTTGCGTGGGCGGTGCCTTTTGCATTAGGCGGCAGTACGGGACGGAGTTAGAGGTAGTGGTTGAGACGTGTGTTTATTGTGTGCTGAGAACCTTTAACTCTTCTTTCTCACCAGGTCTTCACCCACTAAACGTTTAATTCAGGCAATTACGCTAAAAGTTTTAAAGATTAGAACATAAAAGGAAACTGGAAATGTGTAGAAAAGAGAAACATAAATATAAGTGATACGGTTTAATCTAATAGCTACGTTTAGTCATGTTTAGCATTGCTGCTGTTGGTCACTTGAGCTTTTTATGACGTTATGCTTAAATATTTGATCACAAATCCATAAATTAAATCAAATTATGATCAAATCTAAACACATAAAGTCAAATTTAAACATAAACGTGGAAATTTCACCAAATTATTAAGCTAACGTGCTAATTCAGACTACAGTAGGGCAGAGCCAGGGTTACGAGATCCCCTCTAGAATGTCTTCTATGGTAATATTGTGAGAGTCCATTAAACCGCTGATCATTCATCAACGTCTGGATTCCCCTAATGATTCATGGTTAACGGACTCACTCACTGTTGCAGGCTTTAGATAGGGGATCTCTTATTTTGGCAGTTTAAACCAGCTCTGGTGGCCTAGTGGTATGAGTGACTGGGAGATCAGGGTTCGATTCTCGGTCGGGTCATACCAAAGACTTTGAAAAAATGGGTCCCAATGCCTCCTCGCTTGACACTCAGCACTAAGGGGTTGGATTGGGGGGTTAAACCACCAAATAGTTCCCGAGCACGGCCACAGCTGCAGCTCACTACTCCCCACGGGGATGGGTCAAATGCGGAGATGTAATTTCACCAGTGTGTGATGATGACTTGGGACTTTAACTTTACTTTTATTTTACGAGGGTCTGAATTTGAATGTTGGGTAAATGTGATAAAACCGCAAAGCTGCCTCCTTATTTCGGTGCACAGCTAGAGCGGTATGTGGCCAGCTGTAGGACCATTATAGGCCCATCTGGAGACAATAGGCTCTGTCTGATGGGCACACACACACCCAAACACACACACACACACACACAGCCGGGTTCCTGTCCTGCCGTGCGTATAGCTATGAGAGAACCATGCCCTATTAACACATCACACAGAAGAAACCATGCACTTTCTCACCCAGCCACTTCTAAATGTCACTATTTTTTGAAAACACGTCATTTTTTTCACATCTGATCTCTTCCAGCTAATATTGAACTCATAACCTTTCTTTGTGACAGCGCCGTCTCTGTTGTGTGGCAGAAATAAACAGAGGCATCTCTTGTTCAAGTCGGCCATTGATGCAGGTGGCGGCGAAACTGATCTCAGCGTGATTGGAGCTTTCTTGCGATCCTCGCTTCAAACCCGAGGAAATAATTATCAGTGAATTAAAAGGTTATCGCCTCTTCGCTCACTTGAAGGGGAAAAAAAACATAAAACAGAATGCAAATTATAAGCAGGCACTCGTAGGAAAACAGCTTGTTGGCCCCACCACATACCACTCAGAGCAGTTCGATCAAGCAAGCCACAGCTTCACATACACACACACACACACACGCACACACACATGCACGGCTTCTGCATGCAGACACATGCAAAAATATCTGCCCCAATACTAAAATAAGCCTGGGGAGGTTGCACCTGCACCTGTGCCCTGGTCCACACCTACACACAGGTGTCAGGATGTGACACATACACACAGACAAGAAAGATAGAAGAGAGAGAGAGAAAGGGAGGGGGAAAAACAAGAGCGGGGTGAATCACACAACTGCGGTCGACCAGAAAGCTGTTTCTAGATATCATCTCTGTATTTTGAATTGTAACCATGATTTCTTATTTTTAAATACTTTCACATATGCTTGTTTAAATTTAAAACGTGTTGCAAAAAAAAAAAGGAAAAAAAAAAGGCTTATTTCTCTTGGGCGTGAGAGATAATATGTGCAATGCAGCTAGACTTTATTTTGCAAGAAGTGGGGTAGAGGTTCTGCACACGAGCGTCTCAAGTTGCTTATTCTGCTTTCTAAAGTGAGTCATTTTCATTTGTCCCTCAGTGTTGTGGCACGTCCCTTCTCAAGTGGGGCATAAAAGGTTACAAATAAAAAAACAACCTGACAGTAGCTTAATTTAGCTACATGAGCAGATGCATGTAGAAAAACTGATGAGTGTAGAAAAATGTGCATGCAACTTAAACGGTAAATAAAAAAAATCTGTTTTTTTGTCTTGAAACTGAGAAACTCAAAGATTTGAAGTGTTGCAAAATCAAACAAGCATTAAAACAGCGTTAGTTTGGGATTCTTGTCAATGTTCTAATAAAAGTAATTTTTTATCAGATATGAATGAAAAAGTCATTCTGAGATCTGTCAGTGACGCGTGAAAACTAAAAGGTCATTAATTAGTCAGATTGCCAACTTTACACACCTTTATATGCAGGGTTGATTTACTATGAGGTCATAAAAAAGGTGGATATTTTAGCTTTTCTTTGGAGAATATCACCACCCTGTGGACGCCGGGTGTCACTGCAGCACAAAATAAACTTTTTGCACAAACATTTAAAAAAAGTCTCATTTTCTTCATTTCTCAATGTTCAGATGCAACATTCAAAAGAATAGCCTTTTAAATTTTAGTTTTCCTGAGTATATAGCTTTTACACTCGTTGCAACCTTTTTAATAAGAATATAAATCATTACTATTTTTATCAGTAGTATCCAACACTCAGGATATCCACTGACCAGTGCAAACATGTTAGAACACACGGACATTTTTATATTAGAAATGTGTGCATCAGAGTTAATTGTATACATTTCCCTGTAGGCAAGTCTGATTCAAGCAGTGTTAAGGCGAGTTTGCAGGATTTTCCAGCTCCTCTGCTCCCACGATGAACACATGCATATAAGGTGCACGTTAGTTTTAAACATTCAAGGTTTTTACTCTATCACTAATTTCAGCTTCAAGTCATTTTTTGAAAAAGTTCAGCAATTTCAGGACCTTGAAAAAACTTTTTCCAGCATTTCAAGCATCACTGGGAGGCAGGTACACACACTTTACTAGCATGTCTGTAAAATTTTAAAAAATCTAAATATTCCTTCGACTCTCTGTAAATACACCTAGACATTTGTTATTTAAGGTCGATCAGAAAGTTTAAAGCTCATCCTTCTTGCCTCTGATGGGACAAGATGCCCCGGTGCCTTTCAGGCCACAGTAGCCATTAGGAATCTTCTTCAGATACTGCTGATGATAATCCTCTGCGTAATAAAACTGCCGCCCCTCCAGGATCTCCGTTGTGATCGGACCGTATCCCTTCTTATCCAGCTCCTGGGGACAAAACACAAAAAGCAACATATTTTTGACTATTTTAGATGCTTTAATTGATGCTTAAAGCAGAAATATGTAGTTTTTTCTCACCATCTAGAGGCGAAAAAAATGTATTACACCGTAAGCCCCTCTGCAAACTTCCATCATTACGGCTGGAAGCCACGCCTCTCGTTTGTGAACACGCATCTCTGGCCAACAGAGCTAAAACACATTTTATAATTATCATTCTCACATTATGTTGTTTATTCATATATCTACTTGTCCATAAGAGACGTTGCCTACTCTGCATCAGTCTAGGACTTCCACAAACGCCCGCGCCCGTTTTATGTCAGACATTTACGTAAGCACATGTCGAACACTATTAGCTAACATTTTTGGCTAACGCTATTGGCCAAAACTGAGCAGCGCTCAATTCAAATAACATGGGATGAGGGTCGAGCTTAGCACAAAACAAATTGACGTATTGCCATCATTATATCACAGTACAGCCTAGAGATCTAGACCAATTGAGTACCACTGCTCTAACTTAATACTTTGTTGCACGACCTTTTGAGGCAATCACTGCAATCAAACGATTCCTGTAACTGTCAATGACACTTCTGCACCTCTCAGCAGGTATTTTGGCCCACTCCTCATGAGCAATCTGCTCCAGTTGTCTCAGGTTTGAAGGGTGTCTTTTCCAGACGGCATGTTTCAGCTCCTTCCAAATATGCTCAATAGGACTGAGGTCAGGGCTCATAGAAGGCCACTTTAGAATAGTCCAGTGTTTTCCTATTGGGTGTGTATAGCTGTGTGTTTTGGGTCATTGTCCTGTTGCAAGACCCATGAGACCAAGCTTTCTGACACTGGCCAGCACATTTCTCTCTAGAATCCCTTGATAGTCTTGAGATCTCATTGAACCCTGCACAGATTCAAGACACCCTGTAGATGCAGCAAAGCAGCCCCAGAACATAACAGAGCCTCCTCCATGTTTCACAGTAGGGACAGTGTTCTTCTTGATATGCTTCATTTTTCCATCTTTTCCGTTGAAAAGCAGTGTCTGACTTTCATTGGTTACATTTCATAGAATTTTTATTTATTATGATTTTTGTCAGATTCAAGTTATTTCTGTAACAATTGTGGGTTTTTCTTTCATTGACTGAAGCGTAACAACAACTTTGTCCCTGAAAGAGGGAAAACTCCAGATTGCTGCTTTAACATCAACCATCTCTTTCATCGTCTCAGCTGATGCGCTCAAAACCTGATATAGCCATGCTTTAATAACCAACGTGCCTCCTAAATGCTCGTTAACGTCTGCAGCACATCAGTGGTGAACTTCTGGAACCTTTCACAAAAAAAAAGGAACATCATTTGTGTTTTTAATGCAGAGCTCTCCGTAGGACAAGGCATCAAAGGGTATCCGCTTTCTTTGAGGACTCCTTGAGACATTTTCACAGTTCTAAACACCACGAGAGACGCCTTCAAATGAGTAAGAGCACAAACACACACACACACGCACACACTCTGACAGGAGTATCAAAGGTGTACCTGCTGCGCTGAGTGGCTTTTTTCTGCCTAATAACACAAGCGCTCCAGTTCTCTATAGATCGGCGCTCCTGGAGCTGACAAAACAAGTCTGAGGCGCCCTGAGACCGTCTGTGGGCAACAAGTAGCTCGCATGTAGCTCTGTACACCTAGCAGCACCCAGGAGCTTTGTATTGCTTTGTTAGGGGAGTCGGCTGAATTTGCCAAGCATCATGAAAAAGGAGCCGAGTGTATCCAATCTGGGCTCCAGCTGTTCCTTTTAGCCCCGCATTCGGCTCTCTGCACGACTTTAAAGTCTTGTGTTTTGCATCAACTTGAAAATTGCCAGGCTGTGACCATTTTCAGGAGGGGAAGCGTTTTATGTACAGGTTGTCTCTGCGTTATGTAACTTCAGCCTCTAACAGTGGCAGTGAGTGGGTTAAAAAGAGCAGGGTGTGGAGGATTAATCCAAACAACTAAATAAAAAGATGTTGCAGAGATTTATCACCCAGCTTCACGGTCCTGCTGAGTGTTTATCACATCGTTGGGGTTTTACTGGTTTATGCTCTCCTCCCAGCATAGCAAACAAAGATAAACACAAGTTTTCACCTGAATCTCTGCTGATGATGATCATTAACTTCCATTTATCTGTTATTTAACTGGAGGACAGATTTAAACTCAGTCATATTTTTAGTTTCACTCACTGATAGATGCTCATAAGTAACATTACAGGCATTTTGCTGTCATTTAAAGCTGGTTTAAATCATTTAACGTGAAGTTTTATGTTGCGTTTACACATATGAGAACAGGGGTTCCCAACCTTTTTTCTTTGAGGACCCCCTTGCCTGTGTCCAACAGGACCCCCAAACACAACTTCTACCAGCATACACACATTAAAAGTGATTAATTATAAACTTCCTACAGACATACAGATTTTTGATTATACTATTGGGTGTGTTATTGGGATTTTATAAATGTAATTTTTACAAAAATAATCTCACAAGCTGAGCATATAAATTGTGGGGACCCCCTGCAATCTTGCAGCTTGGGAACCACTGCCCTAGAATAAAAACGTCATTAAAACATCTTTTCCCTCTAATTCAGAGTGCTGCAGCTTTTACAACCATAAGTTGGATTCTTAGTTCTCAGATAATTAATTTAGTGTTTTAAAAGAGACAGAAAGTATAAAAACATTATAATAAAAAGGATCCTAGTTAGAAATGATAAAGAGTTCCACAAACACAGTTAGTTTTATATTTAATTGCCTTCTTGGGTTTTATCAAAGGGAAGCCTCGTCAGAATAATGATTCATGATTTATAGAAAGTCTTATTTTAAAGTGTCATTTAAACATTTAAATATTAAGAATTTAACTAATTATATGTGAGCAAACCTGCACTTTATTTTATTCTGAATGAGGCCTAAATATTTTTTATGAGGTGAATTTCAGTAAAAGAGCCTCTGTGTGTCTAGATGTTGGATTAATGAAGTGAAACTATTCTGTAGCTTTAGGTATTTATAACAAAACAGCTGAAACTTAAATAGATTTTATCAGTTTTCATGCGACCTGAGAGCCACAGATACTGGGCCCTGACTCTGGGTCATTTGTAATGAAATATTTTCTATTAAACCAGACAATAAAAAACAATGACTGGATTGTTTGTCTTTTAAAATCTGCTGTTTTCCTCTAAATTATAAATTAAATATGAAATGCTATTGTTTTGCATAATAATTGTGATAAAATATCAAAAAAATCAACACATGATCAGAAGTTTTGTGGGTCTATAGTTGACAGGAACTAATTAAATATGACAGAATCGTTCCAGTTACACCAAAAAGTGGATTTTCATTTTTAGAGCACCAGGATGAGATAATGAAACAAAAGGTCAGCGTGTAAAAATGATGTCATCAGAAAGCTAAAGTGGTCAAAAACGTATGGAGAAGCGTGGCGTGAATAACACCCCGTCTCTGAGGAGAACAGCTAAAGACTTGAGCGATGCTAACGAGCCTTTTAACTTTAAAGACCTGCACACGTGGAGCGCTTCGTCTCAGAGGAGAGGCCATGCAAGCTTGTGAAGAACATTATTGATTGTTGTGACCTAAAAAGTTTACGCCACTGGTAAAGAATCGCACCTGTAGAACTGACTGAGCTGTAGCCATTTTTGGAGTTTTCAGAAGTCTTCTGTGAATCAGAGAGACTCCTAAAGTCGACGTGCATCGAGTGATCACTCTGAAAGTTTCATTAGAATCTCTCTGGTTGGAATGAATGAACAGATTTATTTCATTTGCATTATAACAGTCATCACTGTTTAATTACAGGTTGTAAAGAAGTTCAATAGAAATTAGAATGATGCTGAAATATATTTTGTGCATCCTCATGATATTTATGAACAATTAAGATAAAACAAAAATGAAAAAATTACAAATGAAACTACAAAAATACTAATTACAACAAACGGTAAAATAAAAAAGACAAGAATTTTACCGTTTTGAGTTTTGATAAAAATGCAGATAAACAAACGGGCAAAACACCTTTTGGTCAATGAAAATTTACCTAATTAGGCAAAAACCTTTTTTTTTTTTACTGAATTCTTTCTTTTACAGTAAAAACTTCAATCTTTGATTGTGCAAAGCATTTCAGTAACACATTAACACATAAAACGTTGTTTTTGCATTCCTCGTTTGCACTAAAAACATTTTGCTTTAAATGTTTTTTTTAATACTGGACATTTATTCTGCTGTTTGCATGTCTCGCCTGCTTTATTTGTCCATTTTTACTTTATTTAAACATTTAAATATTAAGACTTTGTTGTTATTTTCTCTCTGGTGCAAATGCCAATAAATGTAAAACTAATCTTTAGAAATGACATGTTTTAATTAAATCTGTATGTTGTGTGTTCATCCATGTGTAGTGTGTATATCCGTCCACAGGGAGGCGGTGTGGTACCAGCGGAGTGAGCCAGAGCACAAAGTGATGCAGTGGAGTGAGTAAATCAAAGATGCGTGCCCCACAGAGAGGCTGAGGCAGCAGCTGACCTCTAACTCCTCAGCCGCCGCCGCCTCAATGTGAGGGCTGGGATCTCGCCGTAGGAGGGGACCGACGCACACCGACCCAATGGCAGCCTCACCTCCGGACAAGTATTCACCTCACAGACGCAAGAAAATAACTCATCTCCTGCCCTTCTCCAGCGGTACTGTGGCGTGCCGGCTGACACGAGCACAACGCTTTGTACATCACGGCCTAATTAATCAGTGGAGACCACCAAACCGCAGCAGAACCCTCCAGGGCGACCGGACGCTCCGAAGGAAGTGAACGCTACGTCCGAGGAAAGGTCTACCATTCCTGAAAGCACACACACACCTCCACCCTGACACCCCCGCACCTCTCCCTCGCTCTCCACCCAACTCTCTACAGCAGTCACAACACGGCGGCCATTTTAGATCTATAAATCAGAATGCATGGCGTCATGCCACTGTGTATAACCTTATGTGGCGTGGCTTTCTCTCTCTCACTTACTGCAGCAGCAGCAGAGGGATGTGGAGGGTAAAAACATGGAGGGAAGAGAACTAGATGACCTCAGATTGAGCACAGAGCTGCTAACAGACAGCAGCGGCGGTGACGGTGCAGGGATCTGGTGATTAGTGAGACGGCTGCAATGAAAAGGCGATGCTTCCAGAAAATTCCAGCGTGTGTGAATGATCATCATTCCATAAAGCTGAACTCCGGTGCAGTCGTTGGTTCAGGAGTCAGCCTCGCTTTGGTGACGTTTATTTAAAACTTTGAAGACGATAAACACAAGAGAGACACACACGTGTGTGTGTGTGTGTGTGTGTGTGTGTCCAGGGCCGAGCTCACTCAGCCCAGTCAGCCTTTCCTTTCTTCACGCCTGTCGGAAAGACTTCCATGTCAAAGACATGGCTGAATGGGTGCATCTCTCTCCCCCTCCTCCCCCCTGACTCTCTCCATCTCCTGATAGATTCTGATTCTCTTGCTTTCTCCCTCTCCAACGCGAGCACACACCGCCGTTCCGTGCTACCAATGTCCTCCCCGCTCGCCAGCCAAGCGAGAGAGCCCCTAGCGACGTCGCCATTGCCACCGAGGCGACCCCGGGACACAAATAGGACGTGACACCCCGAGAGCGGGGTAGAGGTGGAGGAGGAAGAACAGGAGGAAGAAAATGTACTCTCTTTTCTTCTTCTGTTCTTTAACCCCCCCTCCAGTCTCCTTCCCTCTGAGGGCCCTGTGGCGGCGGGGACGGGAGACGGTACTGACGTAGAGTTTGTGACACTCGATGACTCACTGCGAAGACATTTTGAAGATAGATATGACCTCAATTTGGGGATTTATGTAATCCACGACTATTATTTTAGTCCAAATTTGCTTGGTTCTAATAATAAACTAACCAAAAATAAAAGTTTAGGACGAAGGAAAGCAGGATTGAGTTGTTAGGTGAACCTGAAAGAGCACAGTGAGCTACGTTCATAACTGAAACATGGTTGTGTTTAAATTAATATAAAGTTTAAACCTGTGAGTGTTTGACTTGAGGCACCTTTTCCTTTGAATAAACCTGCCGTCTGCAGGAATTGTCCTGACCAACCCAAAAGCAGCAAAAACACCAGATGATTCAGGCCAAGCTGAATCAGTGGCGCTAACTCCAGCCGCCACGGCAAATCCCTTCTGCGTCGACTTTGATGCTGCGTCTTTAAGATGTTTTACTGCATATTGTTGCTGATTTTATTTGTGAACATATATAGATAAACTGTGACAGAACTGCCAAATAAAGATTAAATAAAGCTTTAAGACATTTGCATTCCCGTCCACTCTGGATGAATCCTACTCGATTCCAAAATCCGCTCAGCGTGGACCGCATTCGCACACCTGAACGCCAGAGTTCACAAAAAGCCCTTGAAACATCTCAAAAATGTAAATACACTTTGGAGCTCTGCAGACGTGAAAGCACACATGAAATGGTGCTTGTGGACCGGTCCGCTGCTGCAGCACGGCGCTTTTGCCCTCAATGACCTCAGAGAGGCAGCCACGGCAAGACGACGACACGGAGAGGCAGAGAAAGGGAAGCGGGAGACGATGATGGAAGGCAAACAGAAAATACTTTGGTATCTGCATGTGTGACCTAAATTATGAACGTTCCTCCTGCTCGGCGTCCTTCAGCGCGGGTCAGGCATCCATTTTAGTTTAGGCTCTAATCTTCAGCGAGCCCTCCTACATTTTGTGAGCGAGGAAGCCAACACTCCTACATTCTGAGAGCAGAGAGGATCCACACACTTCAGGACTGGAGTGAGGTGTTATTATTCAGGATCAAGCAGGTGATCCGAAAACTCGGAACACCAGCCGCTCCTTTAGCCGCTTTAATCGCTCCTGTTTCTCTTTACGTCTAAAGCGAGATGACTAGTGTTAGTTTGACAAATAGCAAAAAAATAAATAAATAGTAACAACTTAAAAAAAACAAGTCCCAAATGCCAGACAGGTTGGAAAATCGGAAAGGAAGGGAACGCTTGGAAGGGAAAATGTGACTTTTGACGACTTTCCAAAAGAGGAGACATGAGCGTGTGACTAGGAGCTAGATTAGAAACCTGCTGATGCTGCCCCCCCCCAGGCTTCTCCATCACTTCCAACCCCTCCACCCATCACCCTAACTTCTACCCCCTCTTCATCCCCTTTTCAAGCTCATTAAGTAAGCTTTATCAGAGGGTGCACTCACCCCTCCAAGGCCCTACACACACACACACACACACACACACACACACACACACACACACACACACACACACACACACACACACACACACACACAATATTCAAACTGGATTGATAAAACCTATTGTTCACACACACACATATGCAGAAGCCCCGTTTTTTCTCTCTCTCTCCAAACCCCTAACCCATCTCTGAGCCACCCCCACCCCGCTCTCTCCTCCTAATCAACTCTTCCCATCCCTTCTCCCTCACCCTCCGCTAAACCCCACACCCAGCTCTAGGGAGACACTTTTCAGCCGAGAACGGAGGGATGGAACGAGCGAGAGAAGGGGAAGAAGAGAGATGGGAGGGTTGGGGTGGGGGGAGATGGAGAAGGAGAAGCTCTCCTCCTCCTCTCTGCTCTGCTGCCACAGCGGCTGGGCTACAGAAGCCTTTGATGTTCTGCAAATTTCAAATTTCATTATAGACAACCCCCTTCTCTCTGCTCCCTCGCCACCCCTCCCTCTCTGTTCTCGCGCTTAAACAAGCTTTTCTGCCTCCCTCTCTCACCCCTGCCAAGCCTCCCCCCTCAACGCTGAAGTTAAGGAAGTGAAAGCCCTGCAGAGGAGACTCTTCATGTGGGTTAATTATTCATTGGACTTTGCCAGATGTGTGTTTGCGTGTGCCAGTGCGAGCACGTTGTGACTCACGGGCCGACGCTTGGGTGGAATCTGAATTTTTGATTTTTTGGTGATGCCTGTCTCATCTTTAAGGTCGCCCCCACCCACCCTCTCCTGTCACCCTGGTGAACATGTCTCCTTTTCCTGCTGATGTTCTACCAAAAAGCCCTTTTAGGATAGAAGTCCAACGCAACCTCAGCCGCGGAGCCGCTCGAGCCTTCCTCCATTTCAGGGCAGGACGCTGCCATTTTGGTTCAGCGTGTGTCAGCTACTTGATGAAGACGTGCGTCCCAGTCGCCCTCAATGGAACTGGGGTGCCGCTAAAGTGGTTGACAGATCGGTGGTGTCAGCAGCGTTGGTGGGGAGAGAGAATGGGAGGATGAAGGGAAGGATGTCTGAATGCTGCTTGGTGCCTGGAAAAGTGGGTTTTGTGAGGATCGGCTGTGAACTGAATCAAGGTCTGCAGCTTTTCCTCGACTAAAAGCTCAACGTAACCTTTATTTTTCTGTATATTGGAATTTGATTGGTTTTACAACCTCCCATTACTGTTTGACTTTGTTTTAACTAAATTAATTACATGAGTGTGTGTTTACGTTCCTGATATTAGGTTGAGTTAGTTGTAAAAATTAAAACTGGGACAATTTCTGCAATCAAAACGTTAGCTAGAAGTCCTACATCCATTATTTGATATGCAACAAAGTTTTTAATTGAATTTTCACATCATTCTGTAGTAAAGCTCATTATCAATGCAAAACAGCACATTTTCATTATTTGAATTCATACAATAAACCAAACATCATCATTAACCCTTAAACTGGCGGGTCAACCATGTGGTAGAGTTTAGTTTTGACCCTGAATCTTATCAAAGCAGGGATCTGAATGTAAGTTGGGGAAAAAAATAGTAAAAAAAAAAAATTCTAAAAAATATGGAATTATTTCAATTTAAAGTTATATATTTATTATTTACTCCCTTAAAATCCTTAAAGCCCAAAATGAACCAAAAAATGCAAATATTTACATATTTCATTGAAGCGTTAGCGTGCACAAACTAAAAAATTCAGCAGGTGTTTTGCAAATACTCCATAGCCACTTTATTAGGCATACCTGACCAACCTCTCCTAAACACTAAGATCTAATCAGCCAATCAGAAAGCAGCGACTCAGTGCACATTTAGACGTGTGGAAGACAGCTTCCTGAAATTCAAACTGAGCATCAAAATGAGTTAGGAAAGGGATTTGTGTTATGGTTATTGGTCTGAGTACGAATCTGCTGGGATTTGCACCCACAACCACGTTGAAGGCTTACAGAATGGTCTGAAAAAGTCTTTTTGTTTTGTTGAAGTCAGAGGAGAAAAAAACTGCAAAAATGTCTCTATTCCAACATTTAGATTTTTGGATCAGAATTTGGTGGAAATAATCTAAAAGCTTTGATGCATCCTGCCTTGTATCGATGTTTAAAGCTGCTGCTGGTGTAATGGTCGCAGATGGGGGTGTGGGGGTCTTTTTGGTCCACTTTGGGTCCCTTTAGGACCAACTGAGCCTGGTTTTAACACCACAGTGGCCATATTCTTCGCCTTATGACCACAGTGGACAAAGAGCATCATGAATGTGCAGCAACTGTGTGATGCCATCATGTCAATATGGACCAAATTCTCTGAGAAAAGCTTCTAGTTTCTTTTTTTCTGCCATAAAGAATGAAGATGGTTCTGAAGGTCCTTACACCAATAGTTGTTATGATTGTGTGACAGTAGTTTGTCCCTCTACATGATGGAGAGATGAAGAGGGATGTTACCTCCTTCATCCCTTCCTGCCTTCTGATACCTATCTAATGTGTCTTTATGTGTGTGTGTGTGTGTGTGTGTGTGTGTGTGTGTATAGGTCAGTTTCAGTTGCTAGTCTGTCAGCGACTGCTCTCTGATCTAGTTTCCTCTCTCTCTTTTGTTTTTTGTCTCTCCACCTCCACACGGCTCTGGTCCCAGCTGCCACTCCTCCCCTCACCTCTGACCCCAGCCCAAGGCCAAGGTTGGGAGGTTGTTACCACGGCAACTTAACGGCCTCTGTGGTTTGTGACCGCTGACCCCTAGAGCCCAAAAGTAACCATGTCAATGATCATTTGCTCCCCTCTGAAACCTCTGCGGCTCATTTGTGAATACAATTCAGAGGAGAAAGGGAGCCGTAAAGATGCAGGATCAACGGGGGAGTGGATGGATGGACAGATGGACGGCTAAAAAAATTAGAGCTGTGGAAATCAGTTGGGATGACCTCCTGACCCTCTTTAACTCATTCAGCTTAAGAGTGAGGGTGTCACTCTGCATGCAGATCTAAATGGAGCTGATTTTGTTTAAATAAGCAGCATAAGAGGTTCAAACCTGAGCCATGATGTTCCCATTGTTATTCAAATAACGGGGACAACTTTAAACTACAATATAGTGTTTAATGGCTGAAAAGATCTGCAAAAAGATTTCAGCGTTATGATTTTTAAAGAGCAAGTTCACTGAGAATGTTTTTTCCTTGTTATTTTCGAAATATGATCGATCACTCTGAGTTTAACATGCAGGCTGAATGTGAACATAAGTCTACTACCCCTGTTTCCTGCTTTACCGACTCACCCATCTTAGCTCACGACGGGGAAGGCTGTTGTTGATTTAGCGTCCAGGAGAGAGCAGAGCACGTCTTGGCTAGTAGAAGCTAACCATTAGCATTAGCAACTCCACAACATGGCAGAACTCCTTCAGGTTTATTTGTGGAGATAAATCATCAACGTTGCAAAGCAAAAGATAGTCAGTATAGAGTCATGTTGCTGTTAGCCAATCAGAGGTGAGATGTCCGAATATCAAACAATAGGACTCCAAATCCTGCTGTCTTCTGCTCACTTCTCCGCTGGCTAACTTCTAGTTCCTGAAACAGGAGCGCCAGAGCTTTTATCTCACTGAGATCGACTCACAAGGCATTCATTTATACTAGAGACCACTGCAGATGTGTTGAAATAACGAGTGAACATGGTCTTTAAGAAATCTCAACCATCTAGAAACATCAAACGCATGAATCAATTCTTTAAACTGTTAAAAATTCCTATATGGTTAGTTTAAATGCATAACCATACTTAAAAGAACTGTGTGTGTGTGTGTGTACCTGCTGGAAGACCACTTTACTCTTCAGAGCCACTTCCTGTTGAGCAGGGGTGGAGGTATAAATGGCTGAACGATACTGTGTACCACGGTCATTCTGCTGCCTCATACCTACATAGAAACACACACAAAGAAAATAAAACCCCCTCAAATGAGCATAACTACCACAATCCTCTCAGACACAATGTCATTTGCATGTAAAAAGACTTCCACAAATCCAGCATCACTCTGCATCTTGAATTCATGAAGCTGATTAAAATCATCATGGCTGCAGATTTGGGCTTCCATTAGGCGAGGCCGGAGGCGGGTAGGTGTTGGAGCTGATGCAGGTAGGTGCATTTTTCTTCTTTGTCATCTGTGTCAAAATTTTCATCAGCTTTACATCAGCGGGTTTGGATGGAGCCCAGGCCCAGTTGTACCATGATTAGAGAGCTAAACAGCTGCCGTCACCTCTAAGCGTTTCACGTGCAACAATCCTGAGCAGCTCTGGCATCAATGAATGCATCGGAGGCAGGCCTCTCTGCGCTATTATCTCTCACACTGCCTTGCCCCGAGCGTTTGGTGCCTGTCTTTGCTGAAAATGCCATTCTTTTCTTCTCTGTTGCTGTAAATCTCTGAGTTTTGCAGTGCTTGGTGTGTTGTGATGAGCTTCAGCCAGTGCAGTCGGTGCGTAATACGTCTTGCAGCTGGCGGACGCCAACGTCATCATCGATTCAATAAAATAACTGATAAAAAGTGTTTTGTCCATTTTAGTATTTCCTGTGTTTCCTATAGTATTGTTATGAGGATAAACACCATTGATGGCTAATGACATTATAAATATAACATGTGAACAGACTGGCACACTCTTGCTTGTTTATACATCAAACACTCAGCAACATTGGCAATCACCGGAGTCGTGTTTGCGCTCGTCCAACAAATCTGAGTTTCAACTCTTCTCTCAAACTCCTGAGGGGGATAACTGGCTTTCTGTGAGCTAAATGCTCCACTGTGTTCACCAAATAGTTACTCAGAGTCTTCTGTTCGGTGCCTGGCAGGTAGTGTTGCTACTTTTAACAGCTTTCTTTGGTGCCATATGCCGAGGCTCTGAATGAAACACAAACGTAGCAACGGCGAAACCAAATTGTTACGTTCTCTGATGCACAAATGATAATTACCTGCTGGTTTTCCCACCAACAGTGATTGGATTAACTGTTTATGTAAAACATTAAGATTAGTGCAGTCTTGTTTAGCCATAGCAGAGAGGGATTCCTCATGTCCATCTATGAAAAATGTGTCTTGTGTACAAATATTAAAGGATCCATGCACTTACATGAGAAAAAAATGCCAACTTTATTGATAAGTCTGGTAAAAATACAAAAAAGAGCAGATACTCTATTGTAGTTTTGCATGAAGTGTGTGTGCGCTCCCAAACCATGAAAATAGGAATGCTTGTGTAACAATGTTCTTCAAAGAAGATGAAAACGTTTTATCATTGTGTCTGAGAGTTCTGCATTATATAAAATGAAATAGAGAGCTGTAGAGGCTTTTGTAGTCTGAATCCACATTTTGGAGAACTTTTTTTGGCTATTTGATGTGCTGTATATTTTGGATGTATCCCATCTAGTTTTCCTGCTATGGTTGCTGAAGTTTATTGAAAATGGACATTTTTTTACAGACTATTCAAAATAGAACTGTTTTTTCCCTCGTTTTTGTTTGAAAGCAAATATTTGATATAAAATTGAAGTCTGTTCAGTACAAAAACCACTGTTCTTGCTACTAAACCATCAAAGTAACTGTGTGTACTTTCCCTGGCGATAAGGGGAAGGATATACCTAAATCGTTGCAAGCAACCGGTATTTTTGTGTTCGAGTAAGACCTTACCAATGAAGGGCCATTAAGGTCAAAAATCCCTGGGAGAGCAATTTTTGAACAACTACTTGGTCAGATCAGACTCCCTTTCATCACTGGCAACGAGCGAAGAGGTAAATGTTTAAAACAACGTTTATGAATGTCGAAAGTTTTGTAATCACTTGTTACAAATCAGTAAATGCGATTTGTCCTTACAGGCTCCCATAGAAGGAAACATGGTGTCGCCCAGAGACTTAGACCAACGCCAATGTATTTTAGACCCAATCTTTATGGTTATATGTTACTAAGCCCGGCCGCCAATATTTTTCAACAACTGGACATCATTGAATTAATTTTCAACAACATTTTGATGGATATTTCCAGAGATTAATGGTAAAAACTACACACTGTCACTTTAAACACTCATAGACCCCATATTGACAGCTGTTGATAAATGTTTTATTGCTTGCCGTAAAAAGTTGATAATATTGCAAAAATGTCTAACTTCTGGACACGTTTCAATATTATGCTTAGAAAGTCTTTATTACGTCTTCTTCTACTTATCAACCTTTGGAGATGGGCACCAAAGATAATCAACATTAGCAACATTGGCTAGGAGTCTCTGACATCCCGTTTTTGGCCGGCTTGGCACGCTTGGAACCACATTGAAGCAAGTACTGAAAAAAGGGCAGCAACTTGGTACCTGTTACTAATGGATACCAGGCAGAGCCATGCTCACCAAGTTCCTCCACACAAAACCTACTCATCCACCTCTTTACTACAAACACCTGAACACATTACTTTGGTAGGTAGTCCAAATATGCTTGGCAATAAAGAGCATCTCATATATTGCTGCTTGGATTTCAATAAATCCTTCAGAAAGAAATGTACAACTGATTAACATTAAGCCAACTCAATTCAAGATGGCCACCATGGCAAACTGACCATAACCCCCACCAACCAAACTGAGTATACCTTGGTCAATTTTACAGATACTGAGCTACAATTTGTTGAGCATCTGACGGTCATCCACAACCCAGCGCTATTGTCAATCAACACTCCATCATCTCTAAACTTAAGACAATGTTAGATTAAATCTCTGGGGTAGAAGGTAGTGGGCGATATCCATCCCTTCAAGGAATGATAGGCTTCTTGTACAATTATAAAATCTAACCAATAAATGATGACAACTGGACAGCAACTTCTTTATTTTATAACTACTCTGTGTGTGCAAGATTAAAATCAATACATTTGTGCAAATCATCATCCTGCAAGTTGATTTAATGAACCATTGGTGCCATTTTGTTGACTTTCTCTTCACATCATTGGTAAATAGCTCTCTCCACTGATGCAGCAGACATCACCCTGACACAGTGATCTGCATATCTTGTTCCCTTTATATTAAATGTTACCTTACATCATAGAGTGTCACAGCCTATCTGCAACGCAGCCTGTTCGAGCATAACGGCCATAAGTATTTATCTTGTCTTCATTCGAATCGGAGCAGACAGCGCCTGCTCTCCGACACACGCTGAATAAACTCACAATAAGTGATGTTGCTGCCTCAGAGAATTTGCTTCACTGAACATTTCCTCGACAATATTAAATGCTTTTGTGGTTCAAATGTGATAAAAAATAAACCTTGTTGCAGGGAAAAACACTGTTAAACAAAAACAATCCACAATGTCAGTCTTTAGGAGCAAATATTACATCTGAAATGTGACAACGAGGTTATGAAAAGATGTTGCTGCTGCCTCAACATAAGCATTCAGTCAATCTTAACTAGCCAGGAAAAAAGCAGTGCTTTAAGGTGTGAGGGTGCTCCATGGATGGATTATTGTTGGTGTAAATGTGGAGTCAATTGAGTAAAAGGTAGACGACCAGAGGAAGTATAAAGGGGGTGTCCGAATCCAGGGGTAGTGTTCTCGCCGGTCCATGTAGGCCGGGTCCTCAGACTGGAAGTGAGTGGCTGTGAATTTGGACGATCCAGCCTTCATATTTATTCTCGCACCTAACTCATGCCGCCATGCAACCATGACGGCACTTAACATAAATTAAGCCATAATACTCATTTTGATGCTATTAGCGATAATACATGAAGAGATAAGGGACCCATTATACGAGCTCATCTACGACTATTTTTCTTATTTTTTACAAAAAACATATTTAAAGAAAAAAATATGCGAATGAAAAAAGCTATAACACAACCACTTTCAGTTTTAAATGTTTTTACCACCAAATATTATTATACCAACATTTAAAACTATCTTCTCCTGCTTCGTCCGCCATTTTTACAACAGTTTCTTGAGTATTCTACGAATTTAGCCTTGTCGCGTCCCTGTGATGGAAGGATGCTATCCCTAGATTCGGACACACCCAAAGTCAAAAAAGCTAAAGTTGAATTAAAGCAGCAGTCTGCTCCTTTTCAGGAATTATGTAAGATTTTTTAGAACTCTGTAAAAGTGATAGTCTTACTCTGTACTGTGATATAATGTAGGCAATACGTCCTTTTTTAATTTTTGCTAAGCCCGTCTCCATCCCGTAGAGCTCTATGCAATTTGAATTAGCATTAGCATTAGCTAGACATCTGCTTACGTACAGACGTCAATCACAGAGCGTGTTCACGCAATTGTGGAAGTACCTAGACTGATGCAGAGTTGGCGACATTTCTTATGGACAAAATGTTTAAATATATATATAAACAACGTAGCTTGAGAATAATAATTGTGACATGATGCATGAAGCTGGAAACATGGAAGTAAGGACATGTGCTTAAGATGCATTACATTTTTCCACCTGTAGATGGTGCCCTCAGAAAAAACTCCAGTTTTCTGCTTTAATATGTGATTTATGTAGAAAAAAAGGTATTTTGCTCACTTTTGCTTCAACAGAATACATGTTTAGAACTTCTTGTGCCCAATAGGTTAAAAATTACGCACGTTTCTCAATCATGGATATGTTGGCCTAAACATCCAGGAAAACCCTGTAAACAAGAAAATAAAACACCAAGTAAATTATTTTATGTATTTCCCAAAATATTGCTAATGTGTTTTCTTATTTCACAACTAGACCACGTATTACAACTACAAAATAAAACAAAAGTATGCATTTTTATAAAAAAACACATTTAAATGTTCTCCTTTGTTTGAATGAGGGTAACGTAAGTGTGAGGATGAGGGGGGATGATGGATCATTACCCTCATCTTCCTCCTCTCCATCTCTACGCTATTATTCAGTGATGAGGCTAATAGCTGCTCTTAAATCAAATAAACCAAGTCAGATTGCTATTGGCTGTTCACCAATGTCTAAATTCTCATTGGCTATCCAGCAGAGGTGCCAGCAACAACTTTTGCTGACCTTTCACGTTGACCTGAGATTATGGCAACCCAAAATACACAATCACACACTCTCTCACACACAGGTACATTCATAAAGCTATTAGTTTCCCTGCTCTTCAATAGAAAAAGTCTTTCTAGAAGAAAAGGTTTAATATTTCAGATAAAGAACTGGTTGATGACTCAGAATATCAAACACCTCTGTCTTCTTTCTCTTCTAATGTCCATCCACTATCAGAAGAAGATACTCCCAATTCAAAATATTAACACCATTTGAAATACCATTCTAGCTAAATCCAACCCCCCCAAACAAAAAAAAACTCTCGTACTTGTGTTTCCGCCTTCATCATCTTTCTCGTTCTCCATTTTTAACGGCCCCCTTCGTTATTTTCTACATCCATCAAAGGCGGCAGTAATTATTAATGAGAACCTCCCTGTTCTCTCTGCATTATGCATGAGAGCCTTGCCTCTGAAAGCAGAGGGTAATGGGGGTGGACGGAGGAGGAGGGGCAAAGGGTCGCGTGTGCGCACACACACATGCACACGCTGCCTTTTAAGGGTCACTGACCTATACGCAAAAAGCCACAAATATTAATTAACTGCCCCTCCCCAAAATAGAGGATTTGAACGTGGCACCTTTAGCTCAAACAGAAGTGTGTGTGTATGTGTGTGTGTTGAGCTGGTGTCTCTATGGGAGTAGCCCCCCTCTCTGAGAGACGTCCATGCACAAACCTGCAGACACAAACGTACACGCTAACAGTTTTTGTTGGGTTCAAATCCGCTGAGAGTTCTTGCATCTCTGTAAAATCTCTGTGTTTCGTTTGCAAAGGAGGAAAAAAAATGGCTCCACTCAGCTTGTCCCTGCTGGCAGTTGGGGATAAAAGCCTGTCATTTTTCCTGACTTCCAACTTCACTTTACCGGCTTGCTTCAGAAATTTGCTTTCACTTTTCTTTTCTCCTCTAGCTGCTTGGTTCGTCGCCTAATTCCTTTCTGATTCTATTTGTTCCCGTCTTTGCTAAGTGTGTTTGCGAGATTGTTGGACAGGAAGAAATGGGTCCGCTTGCATGAAGCGTTGGCAGATTTTTCAGTTTCAGGAAAAAAAACAAAAACCAGGAAGATTAAGAAGGTAATCAGATTAAAAATGATGCTGATGTTGGAGATGAGCTGGTACAGGAGGAGGAAGATGCTGGCGCTCAACATGAGATAGGTGACATGAAGCATATTAATCTATTGTTTTAGCCTAAATCAGCTTCTTATATACGAGTACAGCTGCTGCTGGAATTGATAAAAAAAAGACAAAAGAAAAAATCATTTTATTATTGGAAAGAAATAAACTTTCACCAGTCAAGTCAGAGTCTGCAATTAGGAAGTGTTTCTGTATAATTGGTGATTTTTTTGCGTGCTTCTGTTGCATCTGAAGTGAAGTCAGAAATATTGCACTTGGCACTGCGTTCCAATTAGTGTGGCAGAGCGAGCACTAATGGAAAATCTAATGTGGCTTCCTTTTTCTTCTTCTTTTACCCCGTTTTATTCCTTCCCCCCAGCCTCATCTTCATGCACTTAAACGCAACATCTACCCAGTCCAATAGGGCTTTAACCCTGCCCTAAAACAACTTCCAACAGGAAATGATGGAACTTCTCTCGTTTTATTAGGAAAACACACAGAAAGTAAGCAGAATTCCCGATAACTTCAGCGGTCCCTCTGTGTGTGTGTGTGTGTGAGATAGTACTCGGGCTTGTACCGTGCCCCGCGGTCCCATTACGACTGTGTGCGTGCCAGCAGAGCTCTCTCCTCCTCCTCTCCTCTCTCGACTTCTATTTTTGCCCTGTTCTTATGTAAGCCGCTGCTATCGCGCTGGAGACAGAGGCAGAGTTCGGAGCTGGGATGGTGAGAGCATCCCCAGTGGACACATGCGTACACTCACCTGCACACACACACACACACACACATTGAACAAATCATAAAGTGACTCCCTGCTTGCTGCTGGATGGTGACACAACACATACAGAGGCAATTTTAAATCCAAATGTGTGCGCCTCAGCAAAAGCGCTGTGACTTACTGCACGTGACGCATCATGTAGATTATCACAGCGTCGCTCCAGAACTGAAAACACATCTCGTACCTTTCACACACGGGAAGAAGGAACGTATTCTGCAAACATTCTGGAGGGAAAACAGCTTTAGTTTCAGTTTTATCCTCATGGAAGCGGAGCGGCGCTCCTAACATGATCACTTCATGGTCCTGGGCACACTGTCAGAGCACTGCGACTCCGGACCTTCACTGTTTATTTTTAGCTGCATAAATGCAATGAGGAGTCAGTCAGTGAGATTAAACACTGGATTCTGGATTAAATTGGAGGTTTCTGTCAATGTTGCAGACATGTTTTCATAAAAACGTGTTGGGATGTAAACCGTAAAACAGATAAGAGATTAAAAACAAAAATATATTATTATTTAATGCATGTGAGGATTTATTTATGCATAAATCAGTCAAACATCGAGTCTAGCATTGAAGCTCGAGATTTGATGGATTTCGTATTTCTTTGCATGTTTTTCCTTCGTTTTCATTCAAAAGTTGAGTAAAAACTTTCACCATAAACGCCGTCAGCTACACAGAGTTGGTTTTAAAAGCGCAAAACCACTTTTTATAAAACTAAATTAGAAACTATAAAAACTCCCCCACAGTCAAACAGGCCCAACCCCCCCCAAACAGGCACACGCTGCACACACACGTGCCACAATCTCCATAAATTAGGGCCGTCAGCGCGTGTGAGGGTGTAATAACTGACACCTGGTAATGAGCACGCCGTCATCAGCCAACCGCACAACAGGAATAAGGTTGGATTCAGAAATGTGGGGGTGGCTGGGGCCAGAGGTCAAAGGTCAAGGTTCCCTCCTGAGGGGGGTTTTGCTTTGAGACGGCAGAGGCACCCCTAACATTGAGGGATGGGGTGACACAGGGGAATAAGGGGGTACCCCAACAGGGAATTGGCGTGTGTCGCAGCCAGCTGGGGTTAAGATATTATATAAAGGAATATTCATGCTCATTTCAGCTGTCGGGAGAGAAATTACCGCCAGATGGAAGACAGCTTGATTTATCTCCGTTTGACCCCCGAAAAACTAAATGTTGGTAGGAAATTTCATTTACATTTGATGAAATGGAGGCTAATTCTGAAACTTGCACTAAATCTCCACGTGACTCCGCCAACTTCAAAGGGCGAAGGTGCACGCACGCGTAGACGTTATCAAGCGAGGGCAGCTGCGTCGGCCATTTTGGCTGCTTTTTTTCGTGTGTGTCTATCGGCGTACGCTCGTGTTCTCTGTTCACTGACGCAGCATCAGCAGCCCACACCATAAATACTGCATGGCCTCAAAAAACAGAGAGGAGGAGAGCCATGAGGGAAGAGGAAGTACAGGGGAGGAAAAAAAAAGAAGAGATGAGGAGGAAACAATAAAAGGAGGATGGGAAAGCCTGGGCTGTTAAGATGAAGGGCGGCAAAGACGGGTGGGGGGTTGGAGAAGGAGATGGGAGGGAGGGAGGGTGAGGAGCAGGAGGAGATGGTGACTAAGAGATAAAAGAGGAGCGAGTGGATGCGAGTGTGTTTTGTGTGATGAGCGGATGGCCTCGGGGAGCGGTCGACTCAGTGTGCTGCGCTGCGGATGTGCTGACGGGCTCCGGGCCGTTTGCTCACTCCCTTGCCCCTTCGCTGTGTTTCACTGCAAAGAAGACAAGGGTGGAGGGGTGGGGGGTGCAGGTGGAAGAATCTGTAAACAACAAGGGGGCAAAAACAACGAGTAGCAGAGGACAGGGGCTGAAATTTCAGAAAAGGGGGACGTGACCGCGTTTGAATTCGTCAAAAAAGGTGAGAGAGATGAAAAAGAGAAGAGTAAAGCCACATAAGGTGAAGAGTTAAAGAACCGTGAAGGGAACAGGACCTGCAGGCCTCTGTAGTCCTGTCTGTCCACCGTATTCCTGGTAATAAGTTCATAAATAAGCTATTAGTTGGCATCATGTGCTCTCCTTCATGATGTGAAACCAACAAGAGGCTCTTGGCGAAGAGTGTTACGGTGCAGAAACACGCCTTTGGCTTTCTACCCGGAACATTTTTTATCAAATGATCTTTTCAGTCCTGACAGAACAGAACCGCTGTGACCCCGCTGACATGCACACGCCACCTTGGTGACAGTTCGTCTGCGCCGGAGCCTTCTGCACGCACCTGTGTGCAGGTACGCTGCTGAGAGCTTGTCACAACACAGACATAAGAAACTTATGATATGGAAGCGTGCTGAATGGAGCGGGGGGGTTTATGCAACATCCCAGGGAAGCCAGCGGATTGAGACTAGTGTTGCTGAATATGGAAAGAGGGCACACAGCAAAGGCTGCTGGGAGTTTCTGATTGGCTCCTAATGTTGCTATCCAGCTCGGGATTGGCTGAGCCGACGCAGCCCGACATCACGTTGTCGGGACTAAACCCTTTTGAACTAAGGCAAAGCAGGCAGGCAAAGATATCAAAACACATACTCCCACACGTATATGCATTACATTAACGCATGCACACACACACACACGTATATATGCATGCATCAGGGTACCTGTGCACAGTTCCACTCACATGCCAACACAGAGCATTAAATAAACCTGGGATCCGTGTTGATGAATGCCAGGAGAAAACAGAATTCCTGATGCTCCTGGGCTCGCGTCCGTGCACCATCTCGGGTTAATCTGCGCTGGTTGAAGCGGAAAGAGTGAACTTCCTTAATTTTGCCATTCTCTTTTAAGCCCAGCTCTAAGGTGGACAGAATAAATTGGAGCTTAAGCATGCATGAAGGCACAGCCAGCGGGCCGCTTTCCACCGCTCCACGCCACATTTGTCAAATCAGAAGAGTTTCTGCTACACGTGAACCCCCCCAAAAGGAAAAAAAAAATCTTAAAGGATTCACATTTGAGTCACGCACAAGGAGCAACACTTCTGTAGGAGAATATATATATATACATTTGAGTTAGTGGTGATTTTAAAACATGTCGCCTGATTTTTACTGTGACAAAAAAAAATACATATATAAATAAATAAAGCAGAGTGCATAGACAACAAGCTGCACGCTATTAATAAAACATGAGATGAGACACGGCAGCGAGTCCGGGGAAACGTATGACTACTCTTTTGGCCTCGCTGCCTTCGCCCCGTGGCGTGTCGACTCAACTCTGCGACTTTGCTCATAGGAAGACGCGTCTTTGCCCTCGGCGGCCGCGGAAAACCGACTAATCTCCTCTAATCGCAAGAAAGCGGTTCTTCTCCTGCGTCTTCTCACAGACAAACTCGGACTTAACAGTTGGTAAGTGGCAGAAACACGGCTGATTATTGAGGCGTATTTCAGTCGATCGCTGTGTGGCGGATGCAAACGGGATGATGGGATTGTTACGGCAAACGTCACAGATCTGTGTGTTTTTTATGACTGAAGGTCGGGCCAATGAATCTTTGATGTCTCGTCCCAACTTGTCATGCCCCTCCCTACATTCAGTCTGAGTGAGCAGAGTACCACTTTGCCCGTTGACACACACACACACACACACACACCCTCCATGTGTCCTCCTGATGCATTAATGTTCTTACATCACCTCCTCCAGTGAGCACAGTAAACAGGAGAGCAGCAGACTTGAAGAGATGGGTTTTAGGGGGAGGTTTGGTCGGCGCTCTGCATGTATGAGTAGGTGGAAAATATGCTGCATGCTTTGTAGAATAATGGAGGCATGTGCATCACAAGCAAAACGCATTCATTTGATTAAATGTTGCAGGAAAGTTTTTGATTTGTTTCATTTAAAATTCAAAGAGACATAAAAAGATAATTTAACCCCTTTTAAGTTTGTTTATGAGTAAAAGTTCAGAATAATTCATGTCGGACTTGTTGACGCTTCCTGAAAAGCGTCTCTCTGGAGGAATGGAATTGGACAGATGAGCGGAGAGCAGCAAAGTGTTTTACTGTCGTCTCAGAACTGTTTCAGAGAAGTTCTCGCTTCATCTTCTGCTTTTTCAGGTCCAGGTCATGAGGGGTCAGAAGCCCCACAGCCAACCCATTCAGTTCCTCTGGTGGGATCCCAAAGCCTAGACATTCCTGCAGGATTTGACCCCTGGTGGCACCGGAAGAGCTTCATTTCGCTGCTGCTGGTGATGCTTACACTCATGAATAACTGTAAAGTCAAATATGGTGGCAAAAAGATTTATAAAAGATGTTAAATATTGTTCAAAATAGAAAAACAAAATCCAATTTAGTCATTCAGGCATAAGAGAGACGTCTGGCTCGTTTAGGACGAAGTGCGTGCCATGAGCACGCTCGGCCAGACTTCTTCACAACTGGGGCTTGAACATGCACCGTACTGGTGCGCACCTCCATGGATGGCTGGGTCTCAGACACATTAACACTGTCTGGCATTGACTTCCACCCATGAGACCTTCCCCCCACCACAACAAGCGCAGGCCTGGGCATCATCCTTCTGCTCTAATACACTTTGTGGCCCTTTGGGATGGGCCTTCATCTGAAGGTGACTGTGGGTTTGGATGCACGCGCGTTACTACCTTGTGTAGGATCGTGGTTCTCCCAAAAGCGTCTGAGCAGCTCCTCAAGGCTGACGTCCTGAGGGGAGAAGACCACCCTCACCACCTCGGTGTGTCCCGTCAGACCTGAGGAAGGAATCACACAGCTGCATTATTCAAAATAAAATGGCTCTGATCTCATTTGGCCTTCCAGAAACATAAATCCACAATCAACATCCTGTTAAAAAATGCAAAAAGAGGAGAACGGCACACATATGTGAACGGTGTCACTGAGTTCAACGTGCCACAGGTAGAAAACGTTCGGGTTAAATTCCCCATGAGCGATGTTATCGCTCATGGCACCACGGGAGAAGAAGAGGTGTGCACACAGAGAGAAAGAAGGCACAGTCAAAGATGGAGCTTATGGTGGAAGTTGCCAAAAGCTCACAGACGCTCATTCCTGTTTGCAGCTGCCAGAATACAGAAGCTTCAGCAAGCTGCCTGCAGGCATTCGCAAACTGAAGGCTGCTTTAAGGCTCACATGCACTGTATGTACATGAGCGCCAGCACACACCCACAGCAAAAAAAGAAGGTATTTCATCATAAACGTATATCTTTTCACATAAAAAGGGAGGAATTGGGTTTGAGATTGCTTCAGTTGGAGTCATGCATGGGTGTGTGCATGGGTATGGGTAATGACACACACACAGCTGCATCGTTCGATGTGGAGGAGTTACTAAAATGGCTGTGTGTAAATATATAATAGCAGTTTACTGAAAAGATTCAGTTGCAGACTGGCAGGAAGCAGAGAAATCAACAACAGCAGCAGAAAACCGGAGCGAAGGCTTCTGTCAAGGGAAAGAGGGGGCTGTGTCCCACGTGAGGGGGGTGAAAGGCTGAGAAAGATCAGCGCCACTAAAGCTGCAAGAGTTTTTGGTGTTTGGCTGAAGGACCCTTCAGCGAAGGTGAATGGTGTTCATCCTGATGCCCTTTTTATCCAAACAGAAATGAGTGGCGCGGCGCCAATTAAAACGCTTAAAGCAACTTTTATTAAAACTTTTCCAGCAAACATCCCCATTAGTATTTATTTTCATCTCTATTTTTGTTTTAGGAGGTTTTAAAGGGGCGGCATCATGCTATTTTACACCTTCCAGGGCACAGACAGACACAATATATGATAAAATATTACTGTTGCCACTATTGAGACGTCATTTTTTATAAAATATATGCTATTTTTGTGGATCATTACCTCTACCCACAAAAAGACGCTTAGATTTGACGAAACCCCGCCTCCTCCGATGTGAGTTCCACAATAGTACACAGCTGCAGACCCAGATCCTGTTCCTCTTGCAGACAAAAATCCATTTTTGGGTTCTAGGCATTATTTAAAGTGCAGACTAGATAAAAAAGTCCCTGCTTGCTACACAGAGAGACTGGGCGTTAGTGTTTAGTCCAGAGGAGGAGGGCTCTGGACTAGAGAGTAGCTTGATGGGCAGGAGTGGGTCGTGATGGCGTAGCAACAACCCCATTCAACTGTCTGCAACCTGCTGGGCAGACAGCCGACCATTTATAGGTGACACAGGAAAATGCATGCATGAAGCCAACCGTTTTGGGGCTGTTGGACGAGGAAATAACAATATAACATGGTCACAAGCTCCAAAAAGTGGATTTTGCATGATTTAGGACCTTTAATGTTCATGCACACACACCAAATAGATACAACTGGAGCATGAGGCGCATGTAAATCACAAATGAACTTAGAATGCTAAGTTAAATGTTTTGCTTTTCATCAGGTGTTCATCCTAAAACGACCACTCCTGCAGGGATCTGAAACATGCTGCCAAAAATCAGTGATGCCTTTTTCTTTTTTTGGGATGGATTTAAAGAATCTGCAAATATGTCGAACGTAAATCAGATGAGACAAATGCACCTGATAGAACAGAGTGTTTGATTCCCTCTCAGTATTCCACCAAGGACAAATTCTCAACCTCTCGTTTCTGTCCGTCAGGCCGTCTACCATTCTGCCTGTCCTTCCATCCTTCCCCGTCTCATTTGACAGTTCCATCAACCTTCCCTCTCTGTCCGTTCTGCCTTGGCTGTGCTGACAGCTCCTCGGTCTCACGCCGTCGCAGTGTTCTGCTCCGTCATGGCCACTGGAGCGACTCCTGCACTCGCTCAGCCGATGCACAAAACCACACTTTTTTCCCCTCAACTGTTATCTCTCTTAAAAAGTTTATTTGACCATTCCTTCACTCGCCGCAGCACTTGGTTTCCTCTTTTTCTATTCTTTCTCCATCCCTCTGCACCTGACCATCTTGTTTTTAGGGGGGGCGTTGATGGAAACAGAAACAAGGACAGGAAGCCTGCTGATGGAATCTATGTGAAGGGCTCTGCTCAGAAAATCTGCCAGCCGATCCCAAAGGATCCTCTCCCCCATGCTGTCTGCTCCTATGCTCTCAACCCCCACCCCGGAGAGGTGGGAAAGTCTCAAACTAACAGCTCATGACTCCTACAACACAAGAGATGGACACACAGCCAGACACCGTCATCTGAAATGTAAACCAACTCCCTCAATAAATCTATTTGATTGCTGGGATGTGAAAATTGGAAAGAGAAAAGTGGTCAAACATTTTCAGCATCTCCAACAAACAGAATCTGAGTTCGGAGCATCGCTTTCAGCCAAATCAGATTCTCTGGGAAAGAAGCCCATTTATGGCGCCTCAGACTCGGTAACCTCTGTTGGTAAAAACGCCGCAATACAGCACAGCAGAGAGCAAAATCCCTACAAGTAGGTCATGTGGGGGTGGAGATGGAGGGGGGTGCAGCCCATCTGGAGCAGCGCATTCTGAGTAGTTGACTGCAGATGAAGGGAAGAACCAAGATGAGAGTGCTGTATTTAAAACAATCCTTCGCTGCATCTCTTTCGTCATCCTTTTCATGATTCGTCTCTTGAACCTTGACTTGTCGCCCCGTCAAAGGTCTGTCACCCAGGCTGCCTCCCTCACATGAAGGTAGTGTGATCCGTTCCCCCCAATCAAAGAGTCTGGGGTGTACATATGCAAAAAGGTTGAAAGGGAAATACCTGAGCAGACCTCTTCATAGGTGGGGTTGGGAGTGAATCCACCGGCATAGCCCACTTGCGTGGAGAAGACTCCTGGGAGCCTCCAGAAGAGTCTCTCAGCTCCCCAGAAACAGCCCATTCCTGGACAAAAGCAGGGAAATAAAAGCACAAATACAGGGCTGTGAAAGTGGATGTGTCTCCTTACAGATCTCTTCTTTATATTTTGGTCACATTTAAAGGTCAGAAAACACATCTTATTTTCACAAAATGAAGTTTTTAAAAGAAAATGTTCATCAAATAAAGGAAATAAGCAACCCAACCAAACCTGTCTCCTTGTGAAAAAGTATTTGCCCCCTAGTTAAATCATGAATAAACTGTGATTGAACCCATTATGTGGAAAGTTGAGTTCTGACATTATCAAGTAGGCTAAACGATCTCAAAAAGCAACACATCGTGCCCCAACTTAAGGGGGAGCAACATGTAAGCACGGCGGTGGTAGTGTGATGGTCTGGGGCTTATTTACTACTCAAGGACTAGGATGACTTGATGTAATTAATGTAATCACAAGTATCTGACCTTTGACCTTGAACAGGACGTTCACTTTTTTACACACGACCAGTTTGGTTTGATTTTTTTATTTTATTTGGCTAAATTAACGGCATCGTCATTTGAAAACTGCATGCTGTATATCTTTGTCTGATATGCAAATTCGTTAACTGATCTCAAACGTGTCCACGTTTCTCATTGTGACTCCCCTAATAAAATAATTAATCTCACCAAACACGATGGTTTCCATTCCATCTGGAAACGGCTCCACGGTGGGATTCCCGTTGACCACATGCTTGTCTGTGAAAGAAATGTGCAATGAGATCATCCATCGGTGAGCCAATGATACCAGTTACAGTGTGGGAGTTCAGAGGCCTGTAAGCAGGTTCACGTCAGGCGCAGCGGCCCTCGTTTTGTTACTGGTTGACCCAGCGGATCAGAGCGAGAGGCCTCCATGCAGGAAGACATTTAAGGGATTACACAGCCACTCTGATTCTTCCTCAATGCTCACAATTAGATCCATTGAAGTCCAGAACACACATTTGGGTCTCTTAGGGTTCCCCTAGCCTCAGCCAGTGTTAATTTTGACAAGAAATTTTAATTTAGTTTTAGTCTTAGTCTTTTGACTAAAATTATTTTTAATTTTAGTCACAATTTAGTCGTCCAATTAGTTTTTATTTTAGTCTTATTTTAGTCGACTAAAATTGCTTTCAATTTTAGTCGACTAAAATTGAAAGCAATTTTAGTCGACTAAAATAAGGCTAAAATTAAAACACGTTTATTTTTCTTCTGATGCAATAATTTTTCTACTTGTGTAAAGGAAATGTTAACTACACCCATTTGAAGCTGTAAATAAATATGTAAAAATCACATTTTACATTTTGGATCAATAAAACTCTACATTTATAATTGTTTTAATAACAATAATAATGGAAAATACCTAATTTAACACTGACA